>CM076580.1:734461107-734858162 GCA_034641835.2 Pinus albicaulis
ATTCGATCCCAAAGCGGCTATTACCTCCAAGGTCAGTCTCGACCAATTTACAATCCACCCCAAGGTTCTGGTTATTACCTTCAACAACCAGGCTATACTTATACTCTGCAGTCGAATCCATACACTGCTCAAATGGGGCCCACATATAATCAGAATCAGTACCCTGGTTATCAACCCCCGTATCTTGGTTTTCAACTGCCATATCAACCTCATTATCTGGCTTATACCCCGTATGGTCAGAGTCCTCCGGGACATAACCAATGGGGGCACAGTTATGCTCAACCAGGCTGGAGTATAGGTACAGGTCCTTATCGAGGACCTAGCATGCCTTTTAACCCTCAATTTCCTTTTCTCACCACGTTGGAATTTCCGGACGTGTCCAAATTGACCAATGATCCGATTCTTCACAATCCATGTTGGCCTCCAGTCCCAAACGAAGGCCCGGTGACGGTCCTAATTTTGAGGGTAAATCGGAGAAGACCCCAAGCACATGTCATGGCATTATACCATCAAAACAAGGCATACTGTGTTATTCACCAGAGTAATTCTAAGTGGGAAAACAACCTCTTACTTCTTATTAATAATACTGAGTTGATAATGAATTACATTAATATTTTGTTCGCCATATTCTCCTCACTTTCACATCACACTCACATCAAGTACAATTGAGGTACATTATTGCATCATCCATTTTGGTTAAAATGGTCTAGTTTTACTCAACAGTAGTTCTTGGATAGGTATTGATGTGAATTTGGAAATTGTAGCAAGCATCATTGTAGCGAGGGTACATTAGGATTGCAAGTTGACCACCCTCAGTCTTGTTTCAAAAGTACATTCTATAGATTGTATTACTTCACTGGGCCTTGTGGGTAGTTCATTGTTATTATTTTTTTTCTTTTTGAAGATCAGCAATTGTATTCGGTTCCCTGAATATATGATTGAATTCAATTTGTTGAAAAGATCAGCAATTTTGTTCTGCTCTCTGAATATATGATTTAATTCAATTTGTTGAAAGGACCTTTTCAGGATGAGGATGGGTATCATCTAGTGTGTCAACAGTGGATATTGGAAGGGCAAGAGTTTTTCCAATCTATAGATCCTTTGGAGTCTCCGAAAACATGTAAATCCATAATGTTTAACCAGCTAGCAGTGAATAATAATCCTCATAATGGAATGATTTCAGTCCTGTTATTGTTTCCTCCGTAGGCTTCCCACCAGAAATTATGATAGCTCCCTGGTGCAGTAATAATAAGAACACCACAACCACAGTGTGAATTGCAGCAGGCCCCATTGAAGAACCAACTGGAAATTTCTCAAATACTTCCTATAGGATGATCTTTCCTGGTTTATAGTGTTGTTTCATAGGACCTATTTCAAAAAAAAGACATAATCCCCAGGACATGTCAACCTTCTTGTGTTCGAATATCAATAGGTTCCTACATCCCCATATTCCCTTGATGACGAAGATAAATGTACCAAAATCTTGTACCTGCTCAAACAAGTGCTTATACGTCGTCTGAGTGTTGCATACATAGTGGGCAAAGGCTAGGCCTTATTAATCCTCAAAATTAATAGAAAATATATCTCTGTTTATTGACTCTCAGTGCCACTTTTTTGCAGTGTTTTCAATATAAGTATGGAGGGAGAGATATGGATATCTACACTCGCCTTCCTCGCCACCAGATGAAAACGCTCAAAAGGATCCTCATGGTCATGCCAAACTAAACATTCCTTGGCTTGGTCCAACTGAACATACCATACTGTGCGTTGTAAGCGCATAAATAAGTAATTTCATTTTGAAAACTACATGACTTCTGGCAAGGTTTGTGTTTTTTCCCAGTTGTCCAAAAAAAATTGTGAGGATTATAAACGTAAGTTTATATATATTTTTGAGTTTGTGTATGAAAGTTTGGTTAATTCATTCTTTACCAAAATATTATCGATTAAAATCCAATTACATAATTTCTGTAAAACCCATGGATTTTTCAAGTTTTTAAATAATTATAAAATCTATATCATATTTTTATAAATAAATTATTTTAAATAATCATCACAATTAAAATATTTGAATTAATTTCCAAAATATATTTATTTATTAACTGAAAGCTCTTACCAAATGGTATAAAGAGAACAATCCAATAACAAATACAGTAATCAACAAAACTAGCAAGCTAAAAGTAATTGATCATTGTAAAGTATAATAAAATCTTAAGAGTTGAAATCACACACTAAAACACAACTTTCAATACATCCAACTTCCATTGTGAATATAGTCATTGACACAATCTTCTATAATATCCATTACAACAGTGAATAAACGAATAAAAACCACACATTGAATTATCAAATATATCAATTTATATGTGCATTTAGGCCATTATGCATTGTGAATAAATGATCATTTATTATTATAATTAAGAGAGAAATTAATAAGTGAATACATTTAAGGATCTATATTTTATTTGGAAAGCTTGCATAAGTGTGAACATTCTTATATACCTTTGGACATTTTTCTTCATGACTTGAAGCCAAACTTTAATGCAAATCATAAATGAATCACAAATGAATGGAACACCTTTCAAGCTAGGTTAGGCTACCTATAAAATAGTCTAAAACAAATACAATAATATTTAATTATATCAATTAGAAGGTTGCTATCAATTTAAGCTAAAGAAAATAAAATAAATTGTAGAATAAGAAATAGAAAACATTTCATGATTGTGGTTATATTTAATATAAGTTTATGAATAAAAAAGAGGCAATAAAATAACCTAGCATAAATTTGATCTTATAAATCAACCTCTCAAACCTAAGATTAAATATTAAAAAACATAACATAAAGATTTTCATATAAATCAACCTCTTAAACCACAAATTGAATATTGGAAGCATAAAAGTTATAAGACATTTCCCATTTCCCTTTGTTCGTTCATTCCATATTGGAATAACTCAAACATTCTATTTAAGACAAGTGAATCCCAAAATATAATGTATTACAACTCATGTCAATTGAACACAATTTTCAGACACATTAAACAAATATATAAGAGGATATTGTATATGAATAAATAATGAGATAGTGTTAGAGAACATTTAAAAACCATCATTAGTTTTCAACTAAGTTCATAAATCTAGTTCCAATTCAAATAGGTGAGGTTAATGAATTTTAAAAAGATAGTTAGAGTAGTTCAAAAGCTAAATGAGACTTAATGAGACAACTTGACTTGTTAAAGTTGGGGCATAAGTATCAATGATCATAAATTAAAACTTATATTAATATAGTCATATAATAAAAGATGGCTTGATGATGGTTTAATGACTCTTTTTTATATTTTCACACACTTCTTAATTGATGGAATTACCAGTATGAAGTGTTTTAAGAAACATACATTGAAAACTTAGGATTTTGAAGTAAAAACTCTAAATAATCATCCTTGTAAAATACTTTAACATAATATAAATTGATGGTTGTGATTGCAATAAGAAAATGCAACCATGGAAAATGTAGACATTTTCAATCGAGATTGTTTATCAAAATGATTTGAAAAGATGACAAGCCTAAATATTTTAAGCAAGAGACATCTTCTTCAATAAGCATGTTTATCAAATGATTTAAAACGATGATTACATAATATTATATATATTATGTAAGTTTAACTATAACAATTCATTCCAGAATATACTTTATATTAATTTTCACAATTATTTAACTAATTAATTTTTTTCATTTCATTTATTTTTCATTAACATGCTATATCTACAAAAATCAAGAGTATAAAGAAACTTATTGGAAATAAGTTTTGCAAGGGGAAATTGAAACTATATTGCAAACTATGTTTTTGGCTTTTATTTATTATGGAAAAGATATCTAAGAAAGTTTAGAGAAGAATTGTTGAGGGAGTTCCTAAATCAATTAGCAATGGGGTTGATGTTATCCTTTATATTTGTGCACTTTACATTGTAAATTTCTCTCATCTGAAAATAATGTTCTATGGGCACATCTTGTGTAGTATAACATATCTTCTATTGGAAACTCCATTTTTAAAACAAACTATTAGTTTTTTTCTTCAAATTTAGGTTTTTTTAAGTCTATAGTGAGAATCTTAAAAAGGAAGGTAGGAATAAAAATAAATTTGTATCAATAGTCATTGTGCATGTGATAATTTATAAGGAAGGAGCTACAACCCCCAGAATGCAAGCTCCAACTGCTTGCCCATGCTGATCCATCTTTCATACTGTTTTCAAACTCAAATCAACAAGACTCTTTGTGAAAGCGTTTGGTTAGCGCCTAGTCATTTTCTCAATTATTGTAAGCATTGTAAAATATTTTGATTAAAAAAGGGTTAGGTCTAGAGATGCAGAATCTAGAGATAATGTGGATTAATTGCTCAAGATTTCTCTTGCTTTTTCACAACTAGGGAGGCAAACAGGTGTGCAATAACCAACTAATGGTGATGTAGCCATACAGGGGGCAGTCCATTGGTGGTTGGAAGTATGCAGGGGTGAGCTAACCACCACTGCAACAAGAAATTCATATATATATATATATATATATATATATATATATATATATATCTGAATTTGTGTATGAATATCACGTCATTCTTTGCAACAAAAAAAAAAAAAATTAAATTCATTTATATAACTTCTGTAAATGCATTTTTCAAGTTTTTAAATAATTATAGAATTGATATCATATTTTTATATTAATTTTTATGAATTAAAATTTAAAAATGTATTAATTTAAATTACCATTGTTTTATGAATAAAATAATAATTTTTTTAAATAAATAATGAACATTTTAAAAAAATCATATAATGATAATAAAAATATAATTATTGTTTTTTTAATTAATTCATATTATTTAATTTAAAATAAAATAAAATAAAATAAAATTATTTTAAATAAAACAATCACAATCAAAATATTTCAATTAATTTTCAAAACATATTTATCTTTTATTCAATAATCAACTCTAAATCAATAATTTTTTATGATGATATTGATTTCAAGAGAATCTAAGAAAACTCAAGTGCAAGTATTAACCAATGAAAAAACCAAGTATTAACCAAGTATTATGTTGTTGGGTCCTTTATACTGGATGCCTCATCTATGATGTCTCATTTTTATATGTAAAACCATATTAAGTGTGTATCAAGTCAATAAAAAAATTTTAAAAATCAAACTTGTATAGAAAAATTAGAATTATTTTAAATGAAGTATTTAATTTAGGTAGTTTGAATTTTATCTGAGTATTAAAAAAATATCACATTTGAAATTCCTTGATTCTCCTATAAAGTGCACCATTTACCCAAAATATTATAGTATTATTTTGAAAATAATACAAAATGATGGATTTTCCATCCAAAATCCACCTTTGCCTTGTAAATAAAATGGGTAGAAGGTAATAATAACAAATGAATTATTCTCAAATTATACATTTTCTTATATCAAAATCAAAATTTCAAAATATAAAAAATAAGAAGTCAATAAAGCACTTTATTTAGCTAATTTGGAAAGACTGGAGTAAACTCTTGAAATAAATACCAAACCTAAATTCAAAAGTACAAAATAAAATAAAATGCATTGACATAAGGTACCAACTAATCCTCATAAGCCTTTTTATAGATGATGCCTCTATTTTCTTCATTTTTCACTATTTTCCTTCATTTTCCTCTTCACATGCAACCTACGACCTTTCATCTCCCTTTTCTCCCAATTTCCATTATTTTCATAAATAAATGTACCAAAATTACTTTTTTTCCTCTTTAATGCCTTAGCCATAGCCCTTGCCAAAATAAACCATGTGAACACCCGCATTAGGATGTTTTGCCCAAAATTCAACTTGGAATACGTGTCCCATCAATTGTGGTTATTATTTTAACTTTATTACATGGAATTTTCACTAGGGTTGTTACACTTTTGTACCTGGAATTTTGAAAATTTTCATGAAAGACATTGTTGTTAGTCCAGACAATAATAATCACTAATTGGATGAGAAAAATAAGAATCAAATTGTGAGGCTCGAGATGTTGGGGCAAAGGAAATTGGCACGAATAAAGGTTCAATTAGGTTGCAATTTTAATTTGTAGGATAGGTCGTAGGTTGAGAATGAAGAGAAGGTTTCATTCTTGAAAAGCAAGAGAGTTCGCACGTTTACATGATAACATAAGTCACATAGATAATTTTCCTTTGCAGTTGTGATTTGCGACTTATGGGTTAAGGATAGCCTGGTCATGATTTTATACTTGAGGTGGGTCATGGGTCACTCTCACAATGCATTATTTCTATCACAACTTCAGAGAGGTTATCATTGCGATCAATGACCATGCAATGAGAGGGCATTGCATACCATTGAGTCGCATATCCATACGACATTGAGAGAGAAAATTTGTGACTTTAGATAAGTCACAATTCATGACTGATAATAGGTCACATCTCTGAATGGTGAAGAGATATTAAAATGTGGAATTTAAGCCAGACCTTCGAATCCCATAGTGCTTTAAAACTAGGCAAAAGGGGATTTTGACAGTTGGGAAAGAAGTTGGGTTGTGAGATTTAAGCTACATGATATTAAAAACACATGAAGGCATAGGAGTAACACCAAATCTTGAATGAAATTTAGGCATGGATTTATTTCAAATAGTTGGCCCAATGACAAAAACACAACTACAAAGACCCTAGCATTGAATTAAAAACTTAACAATGTATGATCTTTATGGTGGATGCCACTAGAGTTGAACTTCAGAGCCGAGTTAGTAGCTTTGAAAAAATACCAAACCTAGTCCAAAGTGCCAAGATTTTAAGATGGGAGGGTTCTTTTAAAATGGCCTAACGCCAAAGTGAAGGTTTTGATCAAATCCCAATCACCATGACTGGTTGTGCAAAGATACGAGGTTATAAAACCATAAAATCCAACATTGATCATTAGAGGAAAACCGAGAGTGTACGAGGGTTAGGATGGGAACACACAGAGATAGGGTGTAGAGGTAGACACTTATCAATTTTGTAGCAAACAATAATGATTGGTAGAGGATGCATTACTAACCTCAGGTCGTAGGTCGCTAAGGAAGCTGGAGGTTTTGTTGCTTGCTCTGTCATGAAGGAAAAATGGGAAGGTGTATGTGAATGAAGAGATTTTATAAAGAGATAAAATGTGTGGAGGCAAGTCACATCCTTGACCATCACGATGATGTCCTTTCACACAACGAGCCTAGAGGGGAGGTCGCAAGTCCTACATGGAAATTTGAGTAGAGAGGCGATGTGGAGCGCAAACATGATTTGCAACCTGAAGGAGTTCGCAAGTTGGAGGTGCACAGTGCTTTGATAACATGTGGTGGAGGGTAAGCTTTTAATCATTGCTCTTTATGTTGATGACTTAATACTAATGGGTGATGATCAATTGATACACTCATGCAAGGTAGATCTTGCAAAGGAGTTTGAGATGAAGGATTTGGGCCTCCTTCATTATTTCCTTGGATTGGAAACATGGCAGCGAGAAGGTGAATTGTTTGTGTCTCAAGGAAAGTATGCTCGGGAGATACTAGAGAAGTTTCACATGCAAGGCTGCAAGCCTATTGATACTCCTCTTCCAGGAAATTGGAGGTAAGAGGATGCTACATTGGCAGAGGTAGTGGATGCCACTATTTATCGACAGTTGGTGAGTTTGCTCATGTATTTAGTTAATACAAGACCGGACATATGCTATGCGGTGAACCAGCTTTCACAAGCGATGGTTAAGCCTACCAAGCTCTTTTGGAAGGCAGACAAGCATGTCCTGAGATATCTCAGGGGCACATCTGAGTATGGCTTATGGTACATACAAATGGATGAGGTGAAGTTGCATGGCTTCACGGATGCAGATTGGGCAGGCAGCCAAACGGACAGAAAGAGCACATCAGGAAGGGTTTTCAGTATCAGATCTACAACAGTTTCTTGGTACAGCAGGAAACAAATATCTGTGGCACTCAATTCAGCGGAAGCAGAATACATGGTAGCAAGTCAAGCTGCATGTGAGGCTATCTGGATGAGGAAGATCCTAGATGGTTTGTTCGATTCACGTTTAGATCCTATAGTGATACATTGTGATAATAAGAGTTGCATTAAACTCTCAATTAATCCTGTGTTTCATGATAGATATAAACATATTGATATCTGGTATCATCATATCAGAGATTGTGTGCAGCGGAAGATCATGTTGCTTCAGTACATTCCTACGAAAGATCAGGATGCAAACATTCTGACGAAGGCGCTTGGCAGGAGCAAATTCGAATACCATAAAGGTAGGATCAGGGTGAAGGATAATCCCTATCTTGTTGAGAAGGAGTGTTAAGACTCAACAAGGTGATGAACTCAGTGAAAATCAATCACCTTCACTAAGTGGGCCCGCAGGGTATTTTTAGGTGTAAGTCTATTTTTAGATAATATGTCTATTTTTAGACATGGTGATCATATTTCAAAAGTTGAAGGATGCTATTTGTGGATGGTTGGTCAAGTTGGAAAAATAGCTGAAATTATATTTTTAGAATATTGGGCGAACTCTATTTATAGATCGTCGATCTAAAAATAGATGCATGTCAATTATTATTAGCTCTTAATAATAATCCGAAAATAAACATCAACTTATTCTCTTGGAGCACTTTATTTCAGTATACAGATTTGGAAAATCAGTGGGCTGAAGGAATTATGCAATTACTATGGTGGCTCATGCATGGAGGAATCAATTAGAACTGAAGTGGAAAAGTTATGACAGATTTGGAAGAGTAGTTACAGGAGTTGTTATTCAGTTTAACTCAGTTATTGAAGTTAAACTCAGTTGAGCTAGTTATATCTAGTCTAACTAAATGATACACTAGTGAGAGTGGAGTGAATTAATTAGTTAATTAATTCACAACTAATAACTCATTAATCAACTGAACAAATAAATCAGTTAATTACAATGCATGTCAGTTCCAGTGGAGACCCAGTGGAGAGATAGGTGAAAGGGTGAGATAGACTATCCGTTGTGACTATAGTGATGCATTGGTTGCACCAGACACACATTGGAGTTGCCAATGAGGATTGCGCAGTCAAGGCAAGGTAGATTCGAATTCATTCAGGGGTCGTCTTCAATAGGGATTGTGCAGTGGAGGCAGGCTATCAGGTGTCAATTAGAAATCAGTGAATGGATTTGCATATTTCTCCATGTTAGTGTATGATGATTGATTGTACTGAGAGCTTGATGTACTAAGTTTTGTATTAGATTGTTACATGATCTCCATGAAACATAATATATGATAGTTGGGGTTTTGAGCTTCAGGGTTTCCCGTTAAACAACTATGTAATGTGCGATTTTTTTTATTGCTTCATGTGTTTGCAATTGAGTTTTTAAATTTCCGCAAAAGATTAACAATGGAAGGATTATGTATTTAGCAAGAAGATAAATATTGTTAGATTAGGAGAATCTGGATATATACATGCATATGTTATATAATTTCTACATGTCGTTGGTGAGTGCATTCAGAGATAGAAAAACAAGAAACGGCCACATACAAATAGGAATGTATACGTTGTGCATAGACTTATATCATCAGTTATCTTCCTTTTATCCTAGGATCCAATGAATATCTTCCACCACTGTGTGCCATCAAATTTATTGCAGCGTGTCACATGTTTCTAATTACATAGTTTGGTTTGCTTTATGTTCACTTAGTTGAATTTATTATTCACTTAAATAACATAATCAATTCACTTCATTCATTTGAATATTGCAATTGGCTTAAAGAATTTGGTCTCAACCATCATATATTTTTTTGATGATTTACCCTCATTCTTTAGTGCATACAGGCACCTCAAGGGAAAGTTTATACACAAATTTATCTCCTAGCCATCAACATACAATCAATTTAGGGACACCCATGAGACTGGTAAAGAATCAATCCAAAGGAAGAAACTCTTAAAATGTTGTAAGAAAAGAGTTTTACCACCTGTGGACAGTTATACACTTCATAATTCGTACAACATCTTCATAATAGTTCAAAATTACTCTGCATATTTAATACATTTGTATGGTTTTTGTCCCTAATATTATTCTCTCTTCTCGAAGAGCTCTCTTATTTGATATCCTATTTGTTCTCTATTTTTTGGCAATTTCCAGGTGATGGTGTAGTTATTAGGACAAGGTTATAGGATAAGAAGCATTTGTGTAAGACCAGAACAATTCACTTGCTATGTACTCCACAATTAGCAAGGAACGACATATGGCAATTGATGAGTATCTGTTATTAGATGCCGAAGTTTGCTGGCATCTTTAGTTGATGCATGGTGGCCTTCTATTTAGTCCTTTGTAAATATTTCCAAGAGCACATAGATATTCATAGTTGAACGAAGAAAAATAAACAATATGAACTCTCATCTAGACCATCAAAACAAGGCATACTGCGTTATTCACCAGAGAAATTATAAGTGGGAAAACAACCTCTTACTTCTTATTAATAATACTGAGTTGATAATGAATTACATTAATATTTTGTTCGCCATATTCTCCTCACATTCACATCACGCTCACATAAAGTACAATTGAGGTACCATATTGCATCATCCATTTTGGTTAAAATGGTCTAGTTTTACTCAATAGTAGTTCTTGGATAGGTATTGATGTGAATTTGGAAATTGTAGCAAGCATCATTGTAGGGAGGGTACATTAGGATTGCAAGTTGACCACCCTCAGTCTTGTTTCAAAAGTACATTCTATAGATTGTATTACTTCACTGGGCCTTGTGGGTAGTTCATTGTTACTATTTTTTTTTTAATTAATTTTTGTTGGGTAGTTTTGAGTTAGTAAAGTTATAAGATTAAGAGGAAATCTATGTTGGAAAGGTTATAGAATATATCAATTTGGCATAATGTAAGTGATTTCTTATACCTTAAATGACATTTTGTTTACTAATTTTTGTCTTCAATGATTTTTTAATGTCACAATGCTTCTCAAATTTATGCCTTTCAACTTTTCCTTTGCAACATCTAGTGGAATTGCTAGTTTATATTATCTGACGTAATTTATTGTACCTCTTTTGGGTTTTCTCCTAAGGGATCTGGACTAGTAACGAATAATTTTAATGAATTAATGAGCCTCAAATTAACGTCAATGACCCTCATATTTATTCTTGTAATTAAAAAGTGCTACAAGGTAGCTAGTCCCTGTCGCTTAGTTTAAATATAGCTAAAATAGACGGATTATTAAACACAGCTACAAACTATGGCTACACACAATTTAGCACTTGGCTATAAGTTTCATATGAAAACATTAATGTAACGTACTTTTCATTAGAAACCATTCCTAGTTTTTTTTTTTATGGTAATCAAAAAGCTTTTTAGAACCTTATTTTACTTATTTAGAACCTTTTCTTTTTGCTTAATTATTGTAACTCTCTTTGTTTCACAAAATAACCACTAAAATGTCACTACCATAGCATAGAAGATAACCATGTTGGCCTTAGCAACGATAGCCTACAATGAAGACAAAATAATAAATACAAACATAAATAAGATACTAGAATATGTCAAAGCAATAAAAAAACATCAGACATGGCCATAACACAGAACATAGCCATATTGACCTTAACAATGATAGCCTACAATAAAGGAAAATTAATGAATACAAACATAAATAAGATGCTAGAAGATGCCAAAGCAATAAAAAAAACATTACACATGTACTACAGTAAGTGACAATAAACTACAATACTTGACAGAGTTAAGTACACACCTCAAATTAAACTAAATTTTATACATACATACATACATATAAGTATATTAAATTGGTTTTCCTTATCTGACAAATAGTTGAAAAAAATATTCGCCATGAAGACTAGTTAGTCTCATCAATATAAATCATTTAAAAAAAAAATCTAATCATAAATTTGAGGAAAAAATGAGCCTCCTTAGCTCAAAGCAAAAGTGAGGTTGTTGGCATCAAACCAACCCGCAATTATACTCACTTAAAAGTTCTTAGCTTAAAACCATTACAACAATATTCTTCAAGGGATCAAAGCTCAACATGTCACTAACATAAATTTGAATTTAGATAAGTAATATAAAATTATTTTACTCAAGTAATCAAAATAACCCCAATTAATATATATATATATATATATATATATATATATATATATAATATTATATTATATTAATAAAATTTTAAAATATATCAATATCATAATGAAAAAATATAGAATAAAAACATTTCGACTAAAAGACAAAAATAAAATAAAATATCTCGTAACAATAATTTATAACACTCCTTTAATTAAACTATTAAACTAAGTGACGGCCTAAGGTTAGGATAAACCTCATGCAAACATTAACCTCACCTCTCACCAAAAAAAAAAAATAATACAATATTTATTTGATAACATTTACTTACTGCTCTGGCGTAAAAATCACGTGAAGAGGTGCTATCTATCGAAATTGATTAGTGGAGACTTTATGAAATAGACACGAAATGAACAAATATTAAATGCAAGAAGCATCATCTCGTCTTAAAAAATCTTATTGTACTCTTTGATAAAAAAACATATTATTATTTAAGGAAACATATTATTATATTTTTTTAATAAAAAATAGCTTTTCCTTTTTACTGAAAAAGAAAAAAAATATCGTATTTAATTTATATGGCTATGATCGTTTTTATTGTCCATGGATTTGAAATTCTCGGATTAGTGCAATTGGAAATTATCGAAATGGTTCAGTGATTTTTTTTGTCTGTGGTCTGTAAGTAACGGAGGACTATGGGTGAAGAGCAAGTGAAGTAAATATGTTGAGGGTGTCAAGCGTGGTGCCGTCCATGGCCACTGTGAAGCAGAGAATGTTCCTCTCCAACCTCGATTTGTTTTGGATTCCCATCGCTAACGTTCAGACACTTCTCTTCTATAAAGTAAGTCCACACATGGAGTTTACTGCGGTCACAGATATGCTAAAGAGGAGCCTCTCCTTCTGCGGGACTTCTATCAATTTGTAGGTCACTTGAACCCCAAGGGATCAGGAGATACGGGTTGAAAAATTGTGTACCGACCTTCCTTCACAAAGAGTAATCATTGCAAAAAGTTGTATGTTTTCGATCTCTATTGCTGGAGAATCCATGTGAGAACAACTTCCCGTATCTTCTAGTAATGTCCACAGTACCTATGTAATTATTCGAAGATTCGTATGTATTCCTGTGGGCCAGAAAAAATTCATTGTACCCTTTTCCCCACTCCCAGAGGCATCTTTCAGTTCATAGTGCATTTTTCCAAATATTCCCATGAGTCCCTTCTTTGATAATCTATCAGCATTTTTGTTTTTCTCCTTGTATATATGTCTATAGGATATGTGGAGAATAATCTGCTAATTTCATTGATCCTATCCATCCAATTGGAGAGGTGTCTAGGTGCCAATGTGTTGCAGTTATTCATGTGATCAATGAGTACCTTGGAATCCCCAAAAACCCATAGCTTATCAATGTAGAGTTACTTAGTGAACCAGAGGAGACCCCACAACACCAACATCTCTGCACTGGTGTTAGTCCCCTGACCACCATACCAATGAATCTTATAATGGCAAAGAGGTGTGATCATCAACCATGCTCCACATCCACATCGTTGTTGTTGTGCCACCCCATCGAAGAAACCTACAGGATAGTGAATTTCTAATGGTATGAGCCTGTGTTAGAGATCCCTCGGTGGTCTATCCATAATCATGAACCCACCCCACGTTAGAAGGATCTAGTTAGCAACCCACTTAGGTGTATACTTCTTTTCTTAGAATATCCCCTTATTTCTGCAATGCCATATCCTCCAATAGACAATGATAGGGATGCGTCTGAAGTTTATGTCTTTCACATACCACCAATGATAACACTCTACCACTGACATGTATTCCTGGTCATGAAAATTAAACACAATAGTCAATTGACCCCATATCGTCCTAGCAAAAACACAGTGATAAAAAAGATGTTCAATGTCTTCATCTGCTTTCCCACATAAACAACACATGCCCGGTCCAATCCTGCCTCTCTCCTTCAGGTTTGTCCAGGTCAAGTTCTTGTTCTTCCATGCTATCCATAAAAAAATGATGAGTTTTAACTGTACCTTATGTTGAGATTGCAACAAGATGACGAGCTTCGTGAAAAGAAGTCGTCTTCACTAAGTGGGCCCGCAGGGTATTTTTGGCGCAAAGTCTATTTTTAGACATGTCGATCATATTCTATGAGTTGCAGGATGCTATTTGTGGATGGTTGGTCAAGTTGGAAAAATATATGGACTTATATTTTTAGACATATTGGGCGGAATCTATTTTTATATTTCTAGTCTAAAAATAGATATGTCGAATATTATTAGCTCTTAATAATATTTGGACTCTAAACATTATCTTATTCTCTTGGAGCACTTCAGTTAAGTGCACAGATGTGGCACAGGAGCTGACAGAAGGAATTATGCTACTCCTGAGGGTTTAGTGGAGCTATTTCATGGAGGACTTCAGTTAGAACTCATGTGACAGAGTTTGGTGGAGTTGTAGAAGTAGTTGGTGGAGTTGTGTTCAGTTTAACTCAGTTAGACACAGTTGAGCTAGTTGTATCTAGTCTAACTGATTGATACACTAGTGAGAGTGGTGTGAATTAATTAATAATTAATTCACTAAATATTAACTCATTAATCAACTGAAGAATACATCAGTTAACTACAGTGCATGGACAGTTTCAGTGGAGACCAGTGGAGAGGTAGGTGAAAGAGCAAGTGTGACTATCAGTTGTGACTATAGTGATGCATGGTTTGCATCCAACACTCAGTGGAGATGCCAATGAGGATTGCGTAGTGCAAGCCAGGTGGATTTGAGTTCATTCAGAGCCATTCTTCAGCAGGGATTGTGTAGTAGAGGCAGGCTAGCAGGTCGCAGAGATCGGTGCATGGATGTGCTAGATCGGACCTGATTAGTGTGTAGCGATTGTCTTGTACTGAGAGCTTGACATGTTCAGCTTTGTATGAGGATTGTTACATGATCTCTATGACATATATTATATACAAATAGTTGGGGTTTTTATCTTCAGGCTTTCCCGTAAAATCACTGTGTTAATGTGTGTGAATTTTTATGGTTTCATGTGTGCATTGCAATTGTGTTAATTTCCGCATGTGATGATCAATGGTGGAACAGATTTTGTATTGTGCATGAAGTCAAATAGTGTATGATCAGGAGAATATTAGATATATAACGCATTATTTATATGATTTCTACATGGTATTAGAGCGATATTGATCATTGGAGCAGATTGCAATTATTGAAGCGGTTGAGTTTTCTGCTGGTGGAATTCGAATTTGCTGCAGTGTTTTTCTTGGTGTCGAAGTTGAGCATTCATTGAAATGTCTTTCAACGGATTGCGATTGGAGTATTCCCTTGAGGGCAGCTCGAATTATATTGCATGGAAGGACAGGGTGGAGGCAGTGTTGGAGGATAATGGGTTGAAGGAGTTCATAGATGCAGAAATTTCTAAACCTGCTTCTAGCGATGCAGTCGCACTTGACGCATGGAAAAAGAAGACAGAAAAATGTCAAAGAATTCTGTTGGAAGGTGTGAAGGATCACATAGTGTCCAACCTTCATGGTAAAGCTTATCCATTCTTGATGTGGAAAGCTTTGACAGACTTGTTCCAAAGAAGAAGTGACCAACGGAAGTTGGCGCTTAAAGACAAGCTCAGAAAGATAAAAATGGAGAAGGGCGAAAGTATACCCAAGTACCTCACGAATTTTGTCCAGTGCAGGGATGAGTTGGGAAGTGTGGGGGTTATTGTAGATGAAGAGGACTTGGTGAGCTTGGCTCCCCTTGGGCTTCTGAAGAGTTGGCATAGCTATGAGGACTCTGTCAATGGTCGAGAGAAACTGTCGGGATGGGAGCGACTTTGGTCGGATCTTGTGCAGGAGGAGATAAGGCGGGGTACCAAGGATGGATCTTCATCGAAGAATGAAGATGAAGAAAATTGTGCTTTGGTTGCCAAAGCAAGGAAAGGGAAGGGAAAGAAAAATCCTTCTCAATCCGGTGCGAAAGGCAAGAAGCAGGACTTATCCAAGGTGAAGTCCTTTCACTGTGACCAACACGGACATTACGCCACTAATTGTCCACAGAAGAAGAAAAATAAGCAAGCTATTGGATCTGCAGCTGGAGAGGCCTTAGCCTCACAGTTTGAGCTGGGATTTTCACTGATCAGATGCTTAGTTTCAAGTGTGATGGGATCAGTGTGGTTTCTTGACAGTGGTGCATCTTTCCATATGACCAGAGACAAAGATTTGTTCAGTGATTTGGATGAGAAGGATCTTGGAGTGCACATCGAGATGGGTGATGATGGTAGATACAGTGCCACTGGTATCGGGACCATTTCCTTTGAGAGGGAGTCTGGTAAACCTTTCATATTAAACGATGTCATGCATGTTCCAGGATTAAAGAAGAATTTGATCTCTGTGGCGATGTTGGAAGACAAGGGATATGATGTTGTCTTTAGCGAGGGAAAGGCTTTCTTGCGCAGTAAGGCAACTGGTGAAACCTGGAGGATAGGGGTTCAAGTTAAGAACCTTTATCAATTGCAGGTAGATGGCTACGCAGCAATGGCAGGCAAAGCAGAAGGAGTGGTGAGCCGGGATGGCGAATTGTGGCACACGAGATTGGGCCATCTTCACCATGGCGCTTTGAAAATTTTCCAGGAGATTTCTACCGGGCTTCCCACGGGTACACTTGCACAGTTAAATCGGTGCAAGGGATGTACTTTGGGAAAATTTGTGAAAGCCACCTTTCATGAGAAGGATAGTCGCGCCACGACGATCCTTGAGAGAATTCACACAGACGTGTGTGGACCTTTCTCAGTAGCTTCGACAGCAAAGCATAGGTATTATGTGATATTTGTTGATGACTTTTCTCATAAGTGTTGGATCTTCTTCATGTAGAAGAAGAGTGAGACATACTCAAAGTTCTGTGAGTTCAAGGCACTGGTTGATAAAGAGTCGGGGAAGCAGGTGAAGGCTCTTAGGAGTGATAATGGTGGTGAATTCATCTCTGGTGAATTCAAAGACTTTTGCAGTGCAGAAGGAATTCGAAGAGAGCTCATAGCGCCTCATAACCCACAGCAGAATGGGGTCACGGAGAGAAAGAACAGAACGATCGTGGGTGCTGCGCGAGCGATGTTGCACGATCAGGGCCTTCTCATACACTTGTGGGTGGAAGCATGCAACACTGCGATATATGTGCAAAACCGTTGTCCTCATAGAGTACTTGGCATGAGTACACCCGAAGAGGCGTTTTCTGGTAAGAAGCCTGATATTTTTCATTTGAAGATTTTTGGCTCACCTGTTTACATTCATGTGACGAAGGATGCCAGGAAGAAGCTGGAGTCGACCGTAGAGGTTGGGATATTTGTGGGGTACACAGAAACACCCCACAACTATCGTGTGTATTTTCCAGACAGTCGGAAGACTGTTGTGCGACGGGATATCAAATTTCATGAGGAGAAAGCCATGAAGGTGTCGCTTGAGAGGGAGCTACACTTGCATGCAAATGAGGAGCTATTAGTTCCTAAATATGAGCCTCAGGATGTGGATCAGCCACAAGAGGAGGTTCATAGAGTGGAAGAAACCACTCATGCAGCGCCAAACATTAGAGGGCGGAAGCGCACTACAGAAGCTGAGCGACTGAATCTTGATGCAGCACAGAATGTAGGAGCCCCTACATCACAGCGCAGACAGAGACAGTCACCTGACCGATTTATTGGATACATGGCTCTGATGAGCAAGTGTATCATGACAGAGCCATCCTCTTTCGAGGAAGACGTGGAGGACCCTGCATGGGTAGATGCCATGGTGGAAGAGTATGATTCGATTGTCAAAAACAGTGCATGGGAGATTGTCCGAAGGCCGGAAGGGAAATCAGTGGTAGGTTCAAGATGGATCTACAAAGTGAAGCAAGCTGCTGATGGGAGCATCGAGAAGTACAAGGCAAGATTTTTTTCCCAGGGCTTCCCACAGATTGAGGGGATCGACTATGAAGAAACATTTGCACCTGTCGCAAGGTATTCTTCCATACGGAGCATCCTTGCTCTCTCAGCGCAGATGGGTTGGCACATTCATCAGATGGATGTGAAGACTGCATTCCTCAACGGATTCATTGAGGAGGAGGTGTACATAGAGCAGCCTGAAGGATTCGAAATCTTCAGTAGCGAGTCGCATGTGTGCAAGCTCAAAAGAGCGTTGTATGGGCTGAAACAAGCACCTCGTGCTTGGTACACATGGATAGATAGTTATTTCACTGGACTTGGATTCACCAAGAGTGAGGCGGATCCGAACCTATACCAGATTTTGGTGGAGGGTAAGTTGTTGATCATTGTACTTTATGTAGATGATTTGATACTGACAGGTGATGAACAATTGATACTCTCATGCAAGGCTGATCTTGCAAAGGAGTTTGAGATGAAGGACTTGGGCCTCCTTCATTATTTCCTGGGATTGGAAATTTGGTAGCGGAAGGGTGGACTATTTGTGTCCTCTAGCAAAGAGATATCCAGCAGGTGGAGGGGAGTTTTGTGGACGTTCCTCGAGGACACGGATAAACTACCCGACTGGGAGGAGCCCCCCCCCTTCTGAAGTGAGAGTGACCTTATTATAGACCTCAGGCCCTCACCATGTTCAGAGCCTATCCCCTCGAAAACATTATTAACGTGAGAAAAAGAAGGAGGTATGGTAACAGATGTAGACATACCGTGTGTGATATTCTGTTGCGGAGGTGGTGCCCCCTGTGTCCTTTGCACCTTCGGACGAACAATGACCTTGTTCGTAACCCGTTCGTTCTCCATATCCAAATGCGCATATTTCTCAACCATCCCGAGTTTGCAGGAGCACCTCAAATGTCTTGTCTGGTGACAATGATGACATCTAAACAGAACCGGCTAGTAGTCGATAATTTGTCTGTGGACTAGGTGTTCCCATACCAGATCAATATGTAGAGGAAGGCCTCCTGAAAATGAAAATTCGACCAGTAACCATGCCACTTGTTTATCATAAATTCCTAGGCACTTAGGGTCAACAAAACGACACTTCCCATTGCTATTTTCAATTGCAGTTAGGACGTGAATCGTCCAAAACTCCAGGGGGAGTCCTGACAGTGTGACCCACACCAGGTGGTTTTGTGGGGTGTCTCTGGTGGGATTGAAACAGATATACCATTTGTGCAAAGCGAGAAAGCACCTCCCCACCACCCAAGACC
Organism: Pinus albicaulis; assembly: GCA_034641835.2. Taxonomy (NCBI): domain Eukaryota; kingdom Viridiplantae; phylum Streptophyta; class Pinopsida; order Pinales; family Pinaceae; genus Pinus; species Pinus albicaulis. The sequence continues at coordinate 734,480,360 of CM076580.1, forward strand.
ATCATAGGACCTCCCCAACGTCGACCAGAGCCATGAAATGGAAACTATACCACCCGTTTTGTAGCTTACAAATCTTTGATGGATATCCAAGAATTTTGTTCCATGCCTCAGTAATCCACTGAGACATGTTATGTTCGTTGTCTTTCTCAAAGAACTAGCGACCCACCAAAGCCCGAGATTGCAAGCTCGAGGAGCGATCCCACATAACATCGTGCCCAAAACTTAAAAGACGTCCCTACACTGCAGCCTTAAATGACTTACTGTGATGGGAAGATGTCTGAGGTTTGTCTCTTCATCCGGTGAGGAGCAGTGTAGGGGTGGAAAGTAAATTTCGGTCACAATGTGGTTCTGTGGCATCCCCCAATGTTCATCGGCCTCCTATGGAAAACAAATGAAACAAATGATCAGGATTATCAAAATGATAATTGTGCTTCCCTCGCACTTCCGCCACCTCCACCACATGCAGATACGTGTGGGGATTGGGGTCAGCATCCAACTCAACGCAAAAAGGGTCGAGGTCTGCCATCTGTACTCCCCCATGTATGAAGAACGTTTCTCTACTCCATGAAAAAGGTAGTAAGCCCGAAAACTAAGTTATCAATGCCAAATCTCCATTCTCCGATGCATGGGCCGCCCAAATGGAGTTAATGGACGAGTGAGTAATGAGGATACTAAAGGCTAATTAGTCGACTAGATCATGTGTGATCCCAAGTTACCAACCCCATACGGACGAGGTAATTCAAGCCACCTAGCCCATCTGGAAACTATAAAAGCCATTTAATACAAGCCTGATCATTTATGGGAGGGATTCTCCAAGTATAAGAAAAATTGTCAGCAACCGCCCACTCCAAAAAATATTTAAAAAAACCCCGATCACCGGAAAGAGAAACTGGGAAACGAAAAAAGAGTTACCTGAGAATTTAAACCATGCAAGACCAGTAATGAGCCGGAAATCATGTCTACTTCCCGATGGAGGCAGAAACAAGGATACAAAGTGTAATAGATGTCATAAAATCACTCACTTCTCCTCTAGTCTGAGCGTCACCCCAGATCTGGCATATAAGTGCTCATGTCAGAGGCATATAAGGGCTTTGACTTGCCTCTCTGTTGGTACCCATCTGCAAGTAAAGTTCTTCACTCCTCGCAAAATATCAGACATGGGTAACTATGTTCATGGAGACTTCAGCAATAAGGAAAAACACATATCACCTACGCTATGCAAAAACCCTTCACGTTCTCGTGCAACATCTTGCATATGCCATAGACAAATTTCTTAACTTGTTGCATGGGCTATTTTCAAAATGTTTCATTTGAGGTGCCAAGAAACTTGCTAGGGTTTGGGATCCAACCAGTTTTGCTATTTTTTTTAAATCAACAGAATTTTTTTTTTTTTTTATATATCAAAAAAGAAAATACAATTTCATAGTTTTTTTTTTTTTTTAAACAATTAATGACTTCTGTTTCTTCAAAAAAATGCACATAACATATATACCTCCTATAAAGATGCATATAACATATACCTCCTATAATATATTATAATCTATCATCCTCTATTAATTACTAATATTGAATGAATGAACGATAATATATTTTATCGTCCACTAGATTAAAAATAGTCTATGAAACCACCAGCTTCCTTGTTTTTTTGCCTTCTGTAATTGAATCATTTTCTTATTCAAATTGATAATGAGCTCACTCAACTTTTTAACAATTCTTTTACTGAAAAGACAATGCCATGAAATTGATGCTAAGATAATGCGGTAACTGTCCTGGTGTCTCTGAAAGCGTCACATTCCAAAATGAAATGTTTTTCTGATTGCAACAGCCTACTATTCTATCTTTCTTTACTGATATTATAGCATTATTAATATTTAGAAATGAAGACCCCGAAATAAAATTATGCTGAATACATTGTGGAATTAGGAAGTGGGGATGATTCCTCCAGTTGTTTTGTTGTCATTGTTGAATTGGGCATAGTGGATGACCCCTCTAGATGAAGTGACTCTTCTTTTTGAAGATCAGCAATTGTATTCAGTTCCCTGAATATATGATTGAATTCAATTTGTTGAAAAGATCAACAATTGTGTTCTGCTCTCTGAATATATGATTGAATTAAATTTGTTGAAAGGATCTTTTCAGGATGAGGATGGGTATCATCTAGTGTGTCAACAATGGAGATTGGAAGGGCGAGAGTTTTTCCAATCTATGGATCCTTTGGAGTCTTCGAAAACATGTAAATCCATAATGTTTAACCAGCTAGAAGTGAATAATAATCCTCATAATGGGATGATTTCAGTCCTTTTATTCCTGCCTCCGCAGGCTTCCCACCAGAAATAATGATAGCTCCCTGGTGCAGTAATAATAAGAACACCACAACCACAGTGTGAATTGGAGCAAGCCCCATTGAAGAACCAACTGGAAATTTCTCATAGACTTCCTGTAGGATGATCTTGCCTGGTTTATAGTGTTGTTTCATAGGACCTGTTTCAAAAAAAAGACATAATCCCCAGGATATGTCAACCTTCTTATGTTCGAATATCAATAGGTTCCTACATCCCCATATGCCCCAGATGACGAAGAGCAATGTACCAAAATTCTGTACCTGCTCAAACAAGTGCTTATACGTCGTCCGAGTGTTGCATACACAGTGGGCAAAGGCTAGGCCCTATTAATCCTCAAAATTAATAGAAAATATATCTATGTTTATTGAGTCTCAATGCCACTTTTTTGCAGTGTTTTCAATATAAGTATGGAAATTATGAATTGATCTTTTTTGTGGATTACAGGTGACTGGATTTCGTGGAGGTGAAATCTGCATAGGAGCCACTCTTCACCATGTTGTTTCAGAAGGGAGTTCCTTTTGGCATTTCCTGAATGGCTGGGCGGAATGTAGCAGAGGATCTACTATTTCCAAGAAATCTGAGCACATTTGAACAATCTTGGAGCGTGAACAGAAGATCAATTGTGCAGTACCCAACATTTCTTTCAGGGCTGAAGAAGTAGTCATCAACCACATCAAGGGAGCTCAGATTTTCAAGTTCATGCGAGATGATAATTTACAGCCCATGAATGCAGGGGAAGGGGAAATAATCAAGGTGAACAACATTAATACTGATCAAACAGAGGATTTAGAAATTTCTGGTTTTCATTTCAATGAAGAGATAATTGCGAAGCTGAAGGAACAAGCGGGGGTTGCGAGTTCATTTGTGGTTGTTTGCGCGCATTTTTGGAGATGCGTAACAAGAGCTCAAGTAGTTCCCGATAAAGAGGTTGTTGATTTCGGAATGCTTGCGAACAGTAGAGGCCGAGTATAACCCCCATTGCCCCCAAATTTTTTTGGGAACTGTTTATGCATGGGATTTGCCCGAACTAGAGCCGAGAAACTTCTGGAGCAAGACCTCCGCTTTGCTGCTGCTCTCATCCAAGAGCTCATTAAGTCCTGCACCATGGATGAGCAGTTGAATACTCTCATAGATTTGGTTGACAGCCGCCTTCGAAGTGGGAATCCACTTTCAAGTTTAGTAGCAGAAGTGAGAGGTCGTACTTACCATTACTTCGTTGGTGTAGGGAATTCTCCCAGATTTCCAATTTATGAAATAGACTATGGGTGGGGAAAGCCACTGAATGCGCAGGCTGTAATGCTATATGATATCAAAGGAATGATGGTGTACCCAGCCAAAGACGGAGGGAGAGATATGGATATCTACACTCGCCTTCCTCGCCACCAAATGAAAACGCTCAAAAGGATTTTCATGGTCATCCCAAACTGAACATTCCTTGGCTTGGTCCAACTGAGCATACCATAATGTGCGTTGGAAGCGCATAAATAAGTAATTTCATTTTGAAAACTACATGGCTTCTGGCAAGGTTTTTGTTTTTTCCCAGTTGTCCAAAAAAAATTGTGAGGATTATAAACGTGAGTCTATATATATTTTTGAGTTTGTGTATGAATGTCTGGTTAAGTCATTCTTTGCCAAAATATTATTGATTAAAATCCATTTATTACGTTGATAGGCGTAACTCCCTTATTGGAATTGGATGATTTAATCATTTTGATCGGATGGTGTAATTTTAGAGATGCCAGTATATTCTCGTCGTCGCCAATAAATCAATGGATCAAATCTACACCACTAACTTAGTTGCATATCTAAATCATATGATTAAACCATACTTAAATTAAAAATTTACAAATCTTGATTAAAAATTTACTATACCATTTATTAATTGTCACCTATCAAGATTAACAAGTGAAATGAAACTGAAACATTAACCCTTCTCCAACGTGTCTGAAACCATTCTCCAACATGTCTGAAACCCTTTCTGCTGAACTGTATTCGCACGTTTACGACACCACAGCTTCAATCGCATATTTAAGTGTCACGAGTGGCACTTCCTGTTGCCGTAGTCTAACTAGCCAGAGGAATCGCCCTGAAAATCATGAAAATTCCCATAAGATTTTCAGAAAATCCGGCAGGAATTTTTCTAAATCCATGTTATAACTATCAAATTTAATATTTTGGGTGTCCTACAGGTTTTTGATGGTGCTGAATCCATTTCCAATGTCAAAATCAGGATTCAAACACTGTCTCTGCAAGATTTTTTAAATTTTTTTGGCCCGGATTCCGGCCAATTTTGACCGTCCGGGCAATTCCTCCGGCTTCCTGTTCCATACTGTAGTATTTTACACGAGCTATACATCCAACGATGAGATATTCTCTCTTATATGCTCATTTAAATTTTATTAGTAAATCCTAACGTGGTATTCAACTAGAGGAGTATTTACAGTGTATATATATTTTCTTTGGAAATATGTTAAACTATTGTTTCCCGTCATGATTGCTAAAGGGCACTTACCATGAAAGATGTAAACTTGACCGTTTCGTGAGAACGATTGGGTTGGACGTGCTTCGATGTCATGTGAGCGTTTAAAGTGTTTGTAGGTGAGCATATTAAATAAATATAATAAGCAATATAAGGAATAGTTCAATTAATTAATGGAAGAGGGCAGAAATTCTTACTTTTCAATCATAATTTAAATATACTTTTGTGTACTTATTACTATTTTTTTATAATCTATTATATATAAAATTATTAGTTAATAATATTTATTATAAATATTTTTTAAAATTATTAATAATAGTATTTAGTTAACAAAAGTATATTAAATAATTAGAATATATTTTGTGCTTATTTTTAATACTAAATAAAACAGGGCTATAATGTTTTATTATTGTATTAAAACAATATTAATAGTATTCCATACATTTTTTTGTGATGTAGATATGGAACATTTTATGTTTTGTAATTAATATTTAAAAGTTTTCCAGATCGTATTTAAAAGTGAATGTAGAAATTTTTATGTTATGGGATGGTATTTAAAAATAGGTTTATAAATTTTTAGGTTAATATAAAGAAAAAAATATAGTTTTAATAAAATTTAAATATAAAATTTGTATATTAATATAAATTTTATAAATATGAAAATTATTTACAAATTTGTAAATAAAAGTATAGTAGATTGATGTAAATGATTATTTTCAGTTGTAAATATATACAAGATATTGAAAATATTTTATTTATATATTGGAAGGAAATTGAAACCCTTCATATTAACTAGAGGAGGAACCATTGAAAAAGGTAAATAGTATAGACCCTAGATTAAGGAGCGATAAACAATATTGAGTGATTCCAAAAATTGAGGTTAAATGAAGTTAAACATTAACATTTGGTATTTTATACATTAATGTTTTGGTTACTATTAATATTATTATTATTAATATTAATTATTTAATATTAACATTAATATTATTCAAATTAATATTGATTGATATCAACACTAATAATAAATATAAATATTTCAAATTAAATAAGAAATTATTAATATTAAAATTAAATATCAATATCTCTTTTAATGTTAATTAATATTAATAATAAATACACATGTTAATGTTAAACATATAAATTTATATAAAAATAAATTTCGCATTTATACATTAATGTGAACATTGAGGTTAAACATCAATATAGATATTTCATTAAAAAATAGGATTGATAACATTAGGTTTACATAGGTTCGATGACATTAGAATTTAACTTAATGGTTTTTTAGGTTCAATGACAATAGAATTAAAAAAATTGGTATTTTCATATCATTTGGTCCATGTAACATTATGCTATTTTATAACCCAAGGTTTATAAGATAAATCTTTTTAATATTAAAAAATTATTTTAGGTTAATATTTATATTGAGCATCAAATATTTACATCAATATTACACATAGACATTAATACAGACATAAAAAATACTTATTAAGATTAATAGTAAATTTGTGAGTTCTTTTTAACTATTGTAATAATGTTCTTGTGGCTCATATGATTTTATAGATTATGTATATGTGCATTTTACTATATTTGTAGATGGGAAATTTCTTATCTATATTGCTTATTCTATTCACCATTAATTGAAAATTGTTTTGTTGATATCATGTGTGTTTTCTTTTATGTTAGGTGATTTCCTTGTTTTATCATGGATCTAGCTATTTGGAGTTGTATTCCATTTGAAATTCTTGAAATTGTCTTCCTTTGGCTCCCGTTATCGGTTGTCATAAAGTTTAGCATTGTTTGTCAACAATGGAAGAATTTTTTGCAAAATCCTTCTTTCTTATTGCGTTGCAAGCATACCTGTACAAATGAATTTGGATTTATGGTTCCTTTCCTCAATAATGAAGACAATTATTTTGCTGCTGAATACCTTAATCAAAATGGGCGCATATCTCGTTTTCATTTGCGATTCATAGATTCAAGATACAAATTAGAGTCTACTATTGGACCAATGGTAGTTTTATCCTTATCAACATAATTCTCCCATTCACGAAACTATTTTGTAATGAATCCATTTACAAAGGCCTTAAAAAACATTGGGCGAATACGAATTGGAGACTGAGGATTATTTTCGTTATTGGAAAATGTAAGTAGCAAAAAATATGACTGGGTTGTTCTAAAACATATCTATGATAGAATGCAGTCTAAATTTTATGTTTACAGTAGTCTTCATAGGGTTTGGCGAAGGGTTGATCTTCCATTTGGTGGCACTTCACCCCCTCACAATGGAGTGTTTTATAAAAGTAAATTGTTTTGGCTCTATCTCGACACGGAGTATGAAGATTATCCTCGATATGGGTATACAATCTACTGGTTTGATGTAATAAAAAATGAATGAGGATTTTCATTTGTTCTAATCACTGACATACGATGTATGTCATTAGCAATATGCAAGAATCAGTTGATATGTCTTATCGATGATGGCTCCACTTTTGTATGGTCAATTGAAGAAATAGATAATTTCCAATTTGGTCAATGTTTAAATCAAGCATGGTAAACCATGGTTAATTAGCATTAGCCATAGTCGATCAATGTCATTCATGATCAAATGTCACATTCTGACAAATATTGTCTCAATATGAAAATCACCCATGGCCAACCATGGTCATAGTTGGTCCAACGTCGCATTGTGACAACAATTGTCTCAATGTTTAAATCAAGCATGGTAAACCATGTTTATTCACCTCGGTTTATAATATTAATAATCATGTGACTTTATCAATGATTTTTATTTAAAATATTGATTCCTAAGATTTATTAATCATGTGAGTTTCTCATTCATTTGCATTTAAAATATTTATTCCTAGCCTTTACTATTTTTTTTTGTTTTTTATAGGTATTCCTTGGCCTTGTTGATCTCTTATGTTTTTAATATTTTTCCCTTGGGTTCCCCAATTCCTTTGGTTTATATTATTAAACCCTTGGGTTTATTAGTTCTTTTGGTTTATAATATTAATAATCCCTTGTGTTTATTAATTAGTTGATTTTAAAATATTGATTCTTATGGTTTATTAATTTCTTAGGTTTTTTAATTTAAAATATTTATTCTTAGGGTTTGTTACTCTCTTGTGTTTTTAATGTTGATCCCTTGGCCTTATTGATAACTTATGTTTTTAATAATTTTCCTTTGGGTTCACCAATTCCTTTGGTTTATAATATTAAACCCTTGAGTTTATTATTTCTTTTGGTTTATATTATTAATAATCCCTCGAGTTTATTAATCTCTTGAGTTTAAAATATTAAATACTATCGTTTATTAAATTCTTAGTTTTTGGGTTTAAACTATGTTAATTTCAATGTTATTTTTTTGGTTTCACTGATGGCGGAATTTAATATCACTTTAGTTTATTAATTCAATCGGTTTATAATATTAACAATCAGTAAGGTTGATTGATCACTTGCAGTTTATCATAATAATAATCATGTGACTTCAAAATTCCTCTCTATTTAAAATATTGGGTCGTATTCTTTATTAATCTATTATGTTTTTAATATTGTTCTGTTCACTTTATTGGTCCCTTAGGTTATTAATATTTTTCCCTTGGGTTCACCAATTCCTTTGATTTCTAATATTAAGCCCTTGGGTTATTAGTTCTTTTGGTTTATAATATGAATAATACGTTGGGTTAATTATTAGTGTTTATTAATTTTTTTGGTTTTTATATATATTTTTATTAATTTTATTGATCCTCGACTTTATTAATCACTTGAGTTTATTAATAATTTTTATTTCTAATACTAATTTGTTGGGTAATATTTTTCCCTTGGGTTCACCAATTCCTTTGGTTTATAATATTAAACCCTTGGGTTTATTAGTTCTTTTGGTTTATAATATGAATAATCCTTTGGGTTAATTATTACTGTTTATTAATTTCTTCAACTTGAGTATTTTTTTATTAATTTTATTGATCCTTCGCCTTATTGGTCCCTTAGGTTATAAATATTTTTCCTTTGGGTTCACCAATTCCTTTCGTTTCTAACATTAAATCTTTGGGTTATTATTTCTTTTGGTTTATAATATGAATAATATGTTGGGTTAATTATTAGTGTTTATTAATTTCTTTAGCCATAGTCGATCAATGTCATCCATGATCAAATGTCACATTTTGACAAATATTGTCCCAATATGAAAATCACCCATGGCCAACCATGGTCATAGTTGGTCCAACGTTGCATTGTGACAACAATTGTCTCAATGTTTAAACTAAGCATTGAGAACCATGTTTATTCCCCTCAGTTTATAATATTAATAATCATGTGACTTTATCAATGATTTTTATTTAAAAAAATGATTCCTAAGATTTATTAATCTCTTTATTAATCATGTGAGTCTCTCATTCATTTGCATTTAAAATATTTATTCCTAGCCTTAACTTTAATCTTTTTTGTTTTTTATATGTATCCCTTGGCCTTATTGATCTCTTATGTTTTTAATATTTTTCCCTTGGGTTCTCCAATTCCTTTGGTTTATAATATTAAACCCTTGGGTTTATTAGTTCTTTTGGTTTATATATATATAAGACTAATTCTATTAAGAAAAAACATATAGTACAATCAGAGCTTGCAAGCAAGCGAAGCTGAAAAGTAGGGGAGCCGGAAGTGATAGACTATCATCCTCGTTCCCAAATAACAGCCATGGAATGAGAAAAAAGGTAAAAAGGATAGCAGAAAATAGAGAGTTGGACAAAGGTATCTACCCAGAATGGGTGGACACTGCCAAACGACTTTTTTTCCCTTTTTTCTTACTGACTTTGACCCAGCCATTGGTACTTGGTTGGGCAGGAACCAATTTTAGACTATTCTGCGCTGAGGGAGAATTCTTCTTATCTGAATCAGAGGAAGAAGACACATGAGTGCGTTTCTAAGAGATCAAAGGGGCCGAGGGATCCTCAGGGCTGGCTGAGGGTGTGTCCTTTGGAGTCTCAACATTCTCCCCATCTGCTTCAATTTCCTCCTCATCCGAGTTGGAGGAATCAGTGTCATCCATGGAGGGGTGGGGGATCACATGGTTTCCAGCTCTTGGATTTGGGTTTGCGATTGAGATTCTTCATTTTGTCGAGGAACTTGGCGCATGTGTTTTGGAGATTCCTCGTCTGATGACAATGGCGACATCAGAAGGCAGTATTCTCATAGTCCAAGGTTTGTGTCCAATGAAAGTCCCCAATTTTGAGGTTGATCTAATCCGACAGCCCTTTGCTAATGTCTATTTCCGCACATATTCTGCCTAAGGTGTAGATTCCCTTCTCCCTTCTTGAGGAATCTGTAGCGATGAAATGGCATAAGGTATCCCCAATCCCTAGGAAAACAGAGTAGTTATATAGATGCGCCGGAAGGTTCGGGAGCCTGACCCAAATGGGAAGCTTGGTGATGACAGCTGGATGAGGAAAAGCCCAGTCGATCCCCAGAACCAAGGGCCTCATGTTAAGGCTTTCTGGTAGTCTTCATTGAAGGAAAAAGCCACAATGAAGAAGCCTTTCGAGCATAAGAAGACCTTGCTCTTATTAGTCCAGTTGGAGTGGATCCACTGGTATAGATCTGTTGTTCGAGGCCATAGGTTGTTAAATCTACAGATGATCGCGGTTTCTGCAAATTCCTGGTATTGATCGTCAAGCGCCAGATGAGAGATTTCGATAGAAGGGATTTCCTCCATTTTATCCACCAAAAATGGCTTGGTAGCTGCAGTTGGTTGAGCAAATTTTGTAGAAGGTTGTGCATGGACTGCATATTTGTAAGAGAACGTAGGAGCAGAGGAGGTCTGCCCCAATGCCCCTCCTCTTAGATGTAGGGTAAACACAATAGAAACATCTCTTTGAATACAATAAAAATAGAGGGGAAGAGGGTCTTCTAGCTGTTTACCTTTATACAGCAATCTCTGGAGAGAGGAGGGAATCCCCAGCCGGAGTTCAAGGTCGCGCGAAAGATCCTGTACTAGATCCGTTGCACGCACCCATTGCAACATCATTTTGCCTAAGAGGAGTGAGATTTGGATCTGAAATGCAGAGGGAAAGTGATCTGAAATCCCCTGCTCCCCCAATCTGGATTGTAACTGAAATGTGCTTAAGCTTTGTATATCCAGATTCGCCAGTCTTTGGGCACTGATCGAGGCTAGATGAAGAGCACAGTCACAGTCGTTGTGTTCTTCCGGCTTTGGTACCTCTGCAGACTGATCTGGTAGGTCCGAGAAGAAAATCTGTTGCTTGCTTGCGGTAGAGGTAGAGTCTGTGGGATCACTTGAGTGGATCTCATTTTCCTTGTGGGCATGTTTTTCTGATAGGAGAAAAGCGCCCCTTGTATAGATTCTAGTCACCTCTTTGTTGTGGAGAAGGGAATTAACTTGAGCGGCCTCTGTCGCAGCTAAAGCACCAGTGATTTCCACCGAATCCTCGCCCTTATCATTGTCGACGGCTACCCGGAGAGGAGGAACATGGCACCAGAACTAGGCCTCATCTGAAACTCTTGTGGCAACAGTAATGGCGGTGGCTACAGAGCTGTCTGAAGCAGTTGCAGGAAATGCAGCCACACAGTCGGCATCAACATCTTTGCCGAGGAAAACCCTTAAGAATCGCAAAAGGAATAAGTCGTCTCGAGCCAAGATCCAACCCAGTTCCTCACCACTGTCATTGCAAATTTGGATAAGGAGGAGCTCGTACCATTGCCGAATCTTACTACCCTGCAGTATCAAGTCTGCAACCAGGTTCTTGAACGCAAGGCGACCAGCTCTCTGAGCCATTTTTAGGGTTTCTCACAACCAAAATTCTTTGGTTTATAATATTAATAATCCCTTGTGTTTATTAATTAGTTGATTTTAAAATATTGATTCTTTTGGTTTATTAATTTCTTAGGTTTTTTAATTTAAAATATTTATTCTTAGGGTTTGTTACTCTCTTGTGTTTTTAATATTGATCCCTTGGCCTTATTTATCCCTTAATTTTTCGAATTCTTTCGGTTCATAATATTATTCCCTTCAGTTTATTAAATCCAAATATTTGGGTTTAAATATTAGTCCTAGACTTTAATACTAATGCATGGTCCAATTTCACATTATGAAAAATAGTGACTCAATATGAAAATCAACCATGGGAAACCATTGTTAATTAGCATTAGCCATAGTCGATCATTGTCATCCATGATCAAATATCACATTCTGACAAATATTGTCTCAATATGAAAATCGTCCATGGCCAACCATGGTCATAGTTGGTCCAACGTCCAATTGTGACAAAAATTGTCTCAATGTTTAAATCAAGCATGGTAAACCATGTTTATTCCCCTCGGTTTATAATATTAATAATCATGTGACTTTACCAATGATTTTTATTTAAAATATTGATTCCTAAGATTTATTAATCTCTTTATTAATCATGTGAGTTTCTCATTCATTTGTATTTAAAATATTTATTCCTAACCTTTACTAAAAAAATTTTTGTTTTTTATAGGTATCCCTTGGCCTTGTTGATCTCTTATGTTCTTAATATTTTTCCCTTAGATTCCCCAAATATTGGGGTTTAAATATTAGTCCTAGAGTTTAATACTAATGCATGGTCCAATTTCACATTATGAAAAACACTGACTCAATATGAAAATCAACTATGGGAAACCATTGTTAATTGGCATTAGCCATAGTCGATCAATGTCATCCATGATCAAATGTCACATTTTGACAAATATTGTCTCAATATGAAAATCACCCATGGCCAACCATGGTCATAGTTGGTCCAACGTCGCATTGTGACAACAATTGTCTCAATGTTTAAATCAAGCATTGAGAACCATGTTTATTCCCTTCGGTTTATAATATTAATAATCATGTGACTTTATCAATGATTTTTATTTAAAATATTGATTCCTAAGATTTATTAATCTCTTTATTAATCATGTGTGTTTCTCATTCATTTGTATTTAAAATATTTATTCCTAGCCTTTACTAATTTTTTTTGTTTTTTATAAGTATCTCTTGGCTTTGTTGATCTCTTATGTTTTTAATATTTTTCCCTTGGTTTCCCCAATTCCTTTGGTTTATAATATTAAACCCTTGGGTTTATTAGTTCTTTTGGTTTATAATATTAATAATCTCTTGTGTTTATTAATTAGTTGATTTTAAAATATTGATTCTTATGGTTTATTAATTTCTTAAGTTTTTGAATTTAAAATATTTATTCTTAGGGTTTGTTAATCTCTTGTGTTTTTAATGTTGATCCCTTGGCCTTATTGATAACTTATGTTTTTAATAATTTTCCCTTGGGTTCACCAATTCCTTTGGTTTATAATATTAAACCATTGGATTTGTTGATCCGTTGGCTTTATTGATCCCTTATGTTTTTAATAATTTTCCCTTGGGTTCACCGATTTCTTTGGTTTTATAATATTAATAACCCCTTGGATTTATTAATATATTGAGTTTAAAATATTATTTCATAGGCTTTTTTAATTTCTTAGTTTTTTTATTTTAAAATATTAATTATTAGGTTTTATTAATCTCTATTGTTTTTAATATTTTCCTTAGCCTTATTGATCTCTTAGGTTTTTGATATTTATCCCTTGGGTTCATCGATTCCTTTGGTTTATAATATTAAACCCTTGGGTTTATTAGTTCTTTTGGTTTATAATGTTAATCACACATTGGGTTTATTAATCTCTCAAGTTTAAAATATTAATTCTTAGGCTTTATTAATTTCTTAGATTTTTCAGTTTAAAATATTAATTCTTAGGGTTTATTAATCTCTATTGTTTTTAATATTGATCCCTTAGGTTTATAATATTTATCCCTTGGGTTTGCTGATTCCTTTGGTTTATAATGTTAATAATCTCATTGGTTTATTAATATCTTATGTTTAAAATACTGATTCTTATGGTTTATTAATTTATTAGATTTTTTAGTTTAAAATATCAATTCTTAGGGTTTATTAATCTCTTGTATTTTTAATATTGATCCCTTATGTTTATAATATTTATCCCTTGGGTTCACCAATTGCTTTGGTTTATAATATTTAAACCTTCGGTGTATGAGTTCTTTTGGTTTGTATTATTAATAATCTCTTGGGTTTATTAATATCTCGAGTTTAAAATATTAATTGTTAGGGTTTATTAATTTCTTAGCTTTTTTGTTTTTAAATATTATTTCATATGCTTTATTAATCTCTTGAGTTTAATATATTAATTCTTAGAGTTTATTACTTTCTTATGTTTTTGGGTTTAGAGTATTATTTCTGAGGGTTTTTTAATCTCTTGAGATTAAATTATTTATTCTTAGGGTTTTTTTAATTCTTGGTTTATAATATTAATATTTATCCTTTGTTTCACCAATTACTTCAGTTTATAATATTAAATCCTTGGGTTTATTAGTTCTTCTGTTTTTTGTTTTTAAATATTACTTCATATGCTTTATTAATCTCTTTAGTTTAATATATTAATTCTTAGAGTTTATTACTTTCTTATGTTTTTGGGTTTAAAATATTATTATTTCTGAGGGTTTTTTAATCTCTTGAGATTAAATTATTTATTCTTAGAGTTTTTTTATTTCTTGGTTTATAATATTAATACTTATCCTTTGCTTCACTAATTACTTTGGTTTATAATATTAAACCCTTGGGTTTATTTGTTATTTTTGTGTAAAATATTAATAACCCTCGAGATATTGGTAAGAGATATAAACTTATTATAGTATTAATAAAATATTATTATTATATTATTTTTCAATTATATTATAGTTTGAGTTAAAACTATTAATGTATTGAAATAATTTAATAATATAAATTTTTATTATATATTTTACTATTGAATAATATAATATTATATTCTTATATATATATATATATATATATATATATATATATATATATATATTACAAGTTAATATATAGTAGGTATATAGTTGATATTATTAATATATTATAAGTAAATATATAAAATATTTTGGTGATTTTAATCATAAATATATATTATTTATTTTGGTAAAATATATGTGGTGGGTAGTGGATATAGGCCTATCAGTGTATATCAACCAAATTAGTGAATGTGGTTCTAAATCTATTTCATATAAGCCTATCGGCGTATATCAACCACATTGGTAAATGTGATTGTGCTAGTAAATACACATGTTAATGTTAAACATATAAATTTATATAAAAATAAATTTCGCATTTATACATTAATGTGACCATTGAGGTTAAACATCAATATAGATATTTCATTAAAAAATAGGATTGATAACATTAGGTTTACATAGGTTCGATGACATTGGAATTTAACTTAATGTTTTTTTAGGTTCAATGACAATAGAATTAAAAAAATTGGTATTTTCATATCATTTGGTCCATGTAACATTATGCTATTTTATAACCCAAGGTTTATAAGATAAATATTTTTAATATTTAAAAAATTGTTTTAGGTTAATATTTATATTGAGCATCAAACATTTACATCAATATTAAACATAGACATTAATACAGAGATAAAAAAATACTTATTAAGATTAATAGTAAATCTGTGAGTTCTTTTTAACTATTGTAATAATGTTCTTGTGGCTCATATGATTTTATAGATTATGTATATGTGCATTTTACTATATTTGTAGATGGAAAATTTCTTATCTATATTTCTTATTCTATTCACCATTAAATGAAAATTGTTTTGTTGATATCATGTGTGTTTTCTTTTATGTTAGGTGATTTCCTTATTTTATCATGGATCTAGCTATTTGGAGTTGTATTCCATTTGAAATTCTTGAAATTGTCTTCCTTTGGCTCCCTTTATCGGTTGTGATAAATTTTAGCACTATTTGTCAGCAATAAAAGAATGTTTTGCAAAATCCTTCTTTCTTATTGCGTTGCAAGCATACCTGTACAAATGAATTTGGATTTATGGTTCTTTTCCTCAATAATGAAGACAATTATTTTGTTGTTGAATACCTTAATCAAAATGGGCGCATATCTCGTTTTCATTTGCGATTCATAGATTCAAGATACAAAGTAGAGTCTACTATTGGCCAATGGTAGTTTTATCATTACCAACAGAATTATCCCATTCACGAAACTATTTTGTAATGAATCCATTTACAAAGGCCTTAAAAAACATTGGGCGAATACGAATTAGAGACTGGAGATTCTTTTCGTTATTGGAAAATGTAAGTAGCAAAAAATATGACTGGGTTGTTCTAAAACATATCTATGATAGAATGCAATCTAAATTTTATGTTTACAGTAGTCTTCATAGGGTTTGGCGAAGGGCTGATCTTCCATTTGGTGGCACTTCACCCCTTCAGAATGGAGTGTTTTATAAAAGTAAATTGTTTTGGCTCTATCTCGACACGGAGTATGAATATTATCCTCGATATGGGTATACAATCTACTGGTTTGATGTAATAAAAAATGAATGGGGATTTTCATTTGTTCCAGTCACTCACATACGGTGTATGTCATTAGAAATATGCAAGAATCAGTTGATATGTCTTATCGATGATGGCTCCACTTCTGTATGGTCAATTGAAGAAATAGATAATTTCCAATTTGGTCAATGTTTAAATCAAGAATGGTAAACCATGTTTATTCCCCTCAGTTTATAATATTAATAATCATGTGACTTTACCAATGTTTTTTATTTAAAATATTGATTCCTAATATTTATTAATCTCTTTATTAATCATGTGAGTTTCTCATTCATTTGTATTTAAAATATTTATTCCTAGCCTTTACTAATTTTTTTTCTTTTTTATAAGTATCCCTTGGCCTTGTTGATCTTTTATGTTTTTAATATTTGTCCCTTAGGTTCCCCAAATATTGGGGTTTAAATATTAGTCCTAGAGTTTAATACTAATCCATGGTCCAATTTCACATTATGAAAAACACTCACTCAATATGAAAATCAACCATGGGAAACCATTGTTAATTAGCATTAGCCATAATCGATCAATGTCAACCATGATCAAATTTCATATTCTGACAAATATTGTCTCAATATGAAAATCACCCATGGCCAACCATGGTCATAGTTGGTCCAACATCGCATTGTGACAACAATTGTCTCAATGTTTAAATCAAGCATGGTAAACCATGTTTATTCCCCTCGGTTTATAATATTAATAATCATGTGACTTTATCAATGATTTTTATTTAAAATATTGGTTCCTGAGATTTATTAATCTCTTTATCAATCATGTGAGTCTCTCATTCATTTGTATTTAAAATATATATTCCTAGCCTTTACTAATTTTTTTTGTTTTTTATAGGTATCCCTTGGCCGTGTTGATCTCTTATATTTTTAATATTTTTCCCTTGGGTTTCCCAATTCCTTTGGTTTATAATATTAAACCCTTGGGTTTATTAGTTCTTTTGGTTTATAATATTAATAATCCCTTGTGTTTATTAATTAGTTGATTTTAAAATATTGATTCTTATGGTTTTTTAATTTCTTAGGCTTTTGAATTTAAAATATTTATTCTTAGGGTTTGTTACTCTCTTCTGTTTTTAATATTGATCCCTTGGCCTTATTGATAACTTATGTTTTTAATAATTTTCCCTTGGGTTCACCAATTCCTTTGGTTTATAATATTAAACCCTTGGGTTTATTATTTCTTTTGGTTTATATTATTAATAATTCCTCGGGTTTATTAATCTCTTGAGTTTCAAATATTAAATACTATCGCTTATTAAATTCTTAGGTTTTGGGTTTAAACTATGTTAATTTCAATGTTAATTTTTTGGTTTCACTGATGACGAAATTTAATATCACTTTAGTTTATTAATTCAATCGGTTTATAATATTAACAATCAGTAAGGGTAATTGATCACTTGTAGTTTATCATAATAATAATCATGTGATGTCTTTAAAATTCCTCTCTATTTAAAATATTGGGTCATATTCTTTATTAATCTATTGTGTTTTTAATGTTGTTCCCTTCGCCTTATTGGTCCTTTACGTTATTAATATTTTTCCCTTGGGTTCATCAATTCCTTTGTTTTTTAATATTAAACCCTAGGGTTATTAGTTCTTTTGGTTTATATTATGAATAATACGTTGGGTTAATTATTAGTGTTTATTAATTTCTTTGGTTTTTATATATTTTTTAATTAATTTTATTGATCCTTCGACTTTATTAATCACTTGAGTTTATTAATAATTTTTATTTCTAATACTAATTTGTTGGGTAATATTTTTCCCTTGGGTTCACCAATTCCTTTGGTTTATAATATTAAACCCTTGGGTTTATTAGTTATTTTGGTTTATGATATGAATAATCCCTTGGGTTAATTATTAGTGTTTATTAATTTCTTCAACTTGAGTATTTTTTTATTAATTTTATTGATCATTTGCCTCGTTGGTCCCTTAGGTTATTAATATTTTTCCCTTGGGTTCACCAATTCCTTTGGTTTCTAATATTAAACCCTTGGGTTATTAGTTCATTTGGTTATAATATGAATAATACGTTGGGTTAATTATTAGTGTTTATTAATTTCTTTAGCCATATTCGATCAATGTCATCCATGATCAAATGTCACATTCTGACCAATATTGTTTCAATATGAAAATCACCCATGGCCAACCATGGTCATGGTTGGTCCAACGTCGCGTTGTGACAACAATTGTCTCAATGTTTAAATCAAGCATGGTAAACCATGTTTATTCCCCTCGATTTATAATATTAATAATCATGTGACTTTATCATTGATTTTTATTTAAAAACATGATTCCTAAGATTTATTAATCACTTTATTAATCATGTGAGTTTCTCATTCATTTTCATTTAGAATATTTATTCCTAGCCTTTACTTTAATCTTTTTTGTTTTTTATATGTATCCCTTGGCCTTGTTGATCTCTTATGTTTTTAATATTTTTCCCTTGGGTTCCCCAATTCCATTGGTTTATAATATTGAACCCTTGGGTTTATTAGTTGTTTTGGTTTGTAATATTAATAATCCCTTGTGTTTATTAATTAGTTGATTTTAAAATATTGATTCTTATGGTTTATTAATTTCTTAGGTTTTTGAATTTAAAATATTTATTCTTAGGGTTTGTTACTCTCTTGTGTTTTTAATATTGATCCCTTGGCCTTATTGATCCCTTAATTTTTCGGATTCTTTCGATTCGTAATATTATTCCCTTCAGTTTATTAAATCCAAATATTGGGGTTTAAATATTAGTCCTAAAGTTTAATACTAATGCATGGTCCAATTTCACATTATGAAAAACATTGACTCAATATGAAAATCAACCATGGGAAACCATTGTTAATTAGCATTAGCCATTGTCGATCAATGTCATCCATGATCAAATGTCACATTCCGACAAATATTATCTCAATATAAAAATCGCCCATGGCCAACCATGGTCATAGTTGGTCCAACGTCGCATTGTGACAACAATTGTCTCAATGTTTAAATCAAGCATGGTAAACCATGTTTATTCCCCTCGGTTTATAATATTAATAATCATGTGACTTTACCAATTATTTTTATTTAAAATATTGATTCCTAAGATTTATTAATCTTTTTATTAATCATGTGAGTTTCTCATTCATTTGTATTTAAAATATGTATTCCTAGCCTTTACTAATTTTTTTTGTTTTTTATAAGTATCCCTTGGCCTTGTTGATCTCTTATGTTCTTAATATTTTTCCCTTAGGTTCTCCAAATATTGGGGTTTAAATATTAGTCCCAGAGTTTAATACTAATGCATGGTCTAATTTCACATTATGAAAAACATTGACTCAATATGAAAATCAACCATGGGAAACCATTGTTAATTAGAATTAGCCATAGTCGATCAATGTCATCCATGATCAAATGTCACATTCTGACAAATATTGTCTCAATATGAAAATCACCCATGGCCAACCATGGTCATAGTTGGTCCAACGTCGCATTGTGACAACAATTGTATCAATATTTAAATCAAGCATTGAGAACCATGTTTATTCCCCTCGATTTATAATATTAATAATCAGGTAACTTTATCAATGATTTTTTTTTAAATATTGGTTCCTGAGATTTATTAATCTCTTTATTAATCATGTGAGTTTCTCATTCATTTGTATTTAAAATATTTATTCCTAGCCTTTACTAATTTTTTTTGTTTTTTATAGATATCCCTTGGCTTTGTTGATCTCTTATGTTTTTAATATTTTTCCCTTGGATTCCCCAATTCCTTTGGTTTATAATATTAAACCCTTGGGTTTATTAGTTCTTTTGGTTTGTAATATTAATAATCCCTTGTGTTTATTAATTAGTTGATTTTAAAATATTGATTCTTATGGTTTACAAATTTCTTAGGTTTTTGAATTTAAAATATTTATTCTTAGGGTTTGTTAAACTCTTGTGTTTTTAATGTTGATCCCTTGGCCTTATTGATAACTTATGTTTTTAATAATTTTCTCTTGGGTACACCAATTGCTTTGGTTTATAATATTAAACCCTTGGGTTTATTGATTCGTTGGCCTTATTGATCCCTTATGTTTTTAATAATTTTCCCTTGGGTTCACCAATTTCTTTGGTTTTATAATATTAATAACCCATTGAGTTTATTAATCTATTGAGTTTAAAATATTATTTCATAAGTTTTTTTAATTTCTTAAGTTTTTAATTTTAAAATATTAATTATTAGATTTTATTAATCTCTATTGTTTTTAATATTGTCCTTAGACTTATTGATATCTTAGGTTTTTAATATTTATCCCTTGGGTTCACTGATTCATTTGGTTTATAATATTAAACCCTTGGGTTTATTAGTTCTTTTGGTTTATAATGTTAATCACACGTTGGGTTTATTAATCTCTTCAGTTTAAAATATTAATTCTTAGGCTTTATTAATTTCTTAGATTTTTTAGTTTAAAATATTAATTCTTATGGTTTATTAATCTCTATTGTTTTTAATATTGATCCCTTAGGTTTATAATATTTATCCCTTGGGTTTGCTGATTCCTTTGGTTTATAATATTAAACCCTTTGGTTTATTAGTTCTTTTGGTTTATAATGTTAATAATCCCATTGGTTTATTAATATTGTTGGGTGTGGAGCCTGATTATCTTGTTTACTTTGTATAACAGCATTGGACCCCTGTACCTTAAAAAGGGGCGGCTACGCCGCCCGTAATTAATCGCTGCCGTGGGGGGTCCAGGGGGGGTGGCAGCGCTTTTCGGAGCCCCCCCTGGCGGGGGGTTTCAGGGGCAGCGCCCCTGAAGCTAAAAACAGATGTAAATTTGCCTTCTAAAAGTATAGTAATTTCTAGTCAATCTGGGCCGTTCATAGGCGGATGATCTGACGGTTGAAGTTATGTTTAGTTTAGGGTTTTTTTCCCTAGAAGGCAACCCCCTTGTATATATGAGGGTATTGTATTGCAGATGTGTATGTGTGTGTATTCTCAGAGCGAGAAACAGATAGGGAGACTGTGAGAGAGAATAGAGGATATTACAGCGGATCTGCTGTAGGTTTTGTCTCTTCAATTTTTGTTGGATAATAGAAATGAAGGATTGGCTGTTCGGGGTAGATGTAGCCCAAAATGGGTGAACCACGTATATTTGTGTCTCTCTGGTTTTATGTGTTTTGTGTGCTTGTATTTTTCACATATTTTAGATGTGTTGCATTGCTCCATAATATATAATTTTCTAAGAACTGGTATTAGAGCCGAAGGTATATTTGGCTGATAAACTCACAGGAAAGAAGGGTTCCTGGTTCGAGTGGGAGCAATGGCGGAAGATGGTAAATTTAGGGTCGCGAAATTTAACGGCCAAAACTTCCTGTTGTGGAAGATGCAGATGGAAGATTATCTGTATTAGAAATATCTGTACCTACCATTGAGCGGAAAAAAAAATAAGTCGGTGGCCATGACAGACGCAAAATGGAACATTCTCGATATAAAGGCACTCGGAACAATACAGTTGTGCCTTGTGGCGTCAGTCACCTTCAATATTTCGAAGGAAACAAAAACAGAGTGTTTGATGCAGACGTTGGCGAAACTATATGAAAAACCCTCAGCCTCAAACAAGGTATTTCTTATGAAACGATTATTTAATATGAAGATGTCAGAAGGTGGATCTGTTGCAGACCATTTAAATGATTTTAATAAAGTTACCGGTCAGTTAAGTTCTGTAGGGGTAAACTTTGATGATGAATTTAGGGCTCTTTTATTTCTATGCTCATTACCAGAAAGCTGGAATGGTTTAGTTATGGCTATTAGTAACTCTGTCTCTGGATCTGGTACTTTAAATTTTGATGATGTTGTCGGTGCTATCCTTAGCGAGGAAATGTGACGGAAAAGCTCTGGTGAGACATCGGGTAATGCTTTGAGTGCAGAGTCTAGGCGAAGAAGAATGGAAAGAGGAAAGAGCTCGGGTTATTGCATTAAATCAAGGAAATACAGATCCAAGTCCAGATCGGGGATAGTGTGCTAGAAATGCGGAAAGAGAGGACACCTAAAGAAAGATTGTAGATCTTGGAAGGAAAAAGAAGGAGATGCGCAGCAAGAAAACAATCATGAAAACAAGCAAGAAAACAAACAAGAAAACAAACAGGTGATGTGTTACAAGATGCTTTGATTCTTTCTTTCGAAAATGTTACTGATTCTTGGGTTGTAGATTCAGGGGCTTCATTCCATGCCACACCTGATAAGAAACATTTTCATGACTATGTTCAAGGAGATTTTGGACAAGTTCGTTTGGGTGATGATAAACCCTGTAAAATTGTTGGAATGGGTAAATTTCTTGTAAAAAAACAGAATGGAAACCAATTTAATTAAAAGCGATAAGGCATGTTCCATATCCGAAGAAAAACTGATTTCATCAGTAGTAAAGTGAAAAGGAAGGCTAAACACAGAAATTTTCTGCAGACAACCTAAGGTCACCAGAGCACCGCAATAGAAAAAGGCAGTATGTCTGGTTGTGGCGGGATCTGCAGTGGCATTTCTAACCTCATAATGATTTAACTTCCAAAGGAGCAAAATGCAGGATTACACCATAGGCTTGGAGTCATTGAGAGTGAGATGGATGAAGATTAGTCATCACAAATTAAGGTTGTGTTTGAAGAATGTTGATTTGACTTCGTGAAAATTGCATTTATGGAAAACGAAAAGAGCTGCCATATTTCGCAGTTGGGGAAGAAACAGTGAGCTAAAAATCGTACTTGGTACACAGATGTATGGGGACCTCGCTTCGTGTATCATCTCTCGTTACCTGCGCACAGTGTTACTTTATCAGCGATGCAACTAGAAAAACATGGATTTATTGTATTCAGAATAAATCTGATGTATTTGATACTTTCAAGAAATGGAAAGCTTTGGTTGAGATTGAGACAGGAAAGAAGTTGAAGCATCTCAGATCAGATAATGGAGGTGAATATTGCAGCAAAGAGTTTGATAGGTACTGTTCAGAGCATGGAATTCGTAGAGAGAAGACAGTTCCAAGAACACCACAAGAAAATGGTGTGTCAGAAAGGATGAACAGAATAATCATGGAGCATGCAAGGTGCATGAGATTGCATGCAGGATTGCCTTTACAATTTTGGGCAGATGCTGTAGATACTGTTGTTTATCTAATAAACAGAGGGCCTTCAAGTTCCTTGGATGGTGGTATTCCAGAGGAAGCATGGACAGGTAAAAAGGTAAACTACTTTTTTTTAAAGCCTTTTGGCTGTGAGGCCTTTGTCCATATTAATAAAGAAAATAGAACAAAGCTTAAGGAAAAATCAAAGAAATGTACCTTTATTGGATATGGTGTTAATGATTTTGGATATCGCTTATATGATTATGAAAATCACAAAATCATTAGGAGCAGAGATGTAATATTCAATGAAAAGGTCTTGTATAAGAATCAGTTGTAGGAAAAGAAACAGGAAAAAGAAAGCAAGGAATACATGGTTCTTGATGAGATAACTGAAAAAGTAAAGGTGCCTGAAAATAATAATAATCAACAACCACAGCAACAACAACCACCACAACAGCAACAGGCACCTCAAACACCTGGAAGTGGTGTTAGAAGATCTACCAGGATAAGTAGACCCCCTGAACGATACTCTCCTTCATTATATTATTTATTGTTGACTGATTCTGGTGAACCCGAATGTTATGAAGAAGCAATGCAGGTTGAAAGCAGGAAGAAGTGGGAGCTAGCCATGGATGAAGAGATGGACTCCTTAATGCATAACCAAACTTGGGACTTAGTCAGGTTGCCTGCAGGTAAAACTACATTGCAGAATAAATGGGTTTACAGACTGAAGGAAGAAGATGGAGGAAAATAGAGGTACAAAGCTAGACTTGTGGTGAAGGGGTTTGAACAGAAGAAAGGTATTGATTTTGATGAAATATTTTCTCCTATTGTTAAAATGACTTCAATCAGAACTATTTTAAGTCTTGTAGCAGCGGAAGATTTACATCTTGACCAGTTAGATGTAAAGACAACATTTCTCCATGGAGATTTGGAGGAAGAGATATACGTGCAGCAACCAGAAGGATATGAGGGCAAAGGGAAAGAAAAATTGGTGTGCAGGGTAAAGAAGAGCTTGTATGGCTTAAAACAGGCTCCAAGGCAGTGGTATCTAAAATTTGACAAGTTTATGTCTGAACAAGGTTATACTAGATGTCACTCTGATCATTGTGTTTATTTGAAAAGGAAAAATGATGGCAGCTATATTATATTGTTATTGTATTTAGATGACATGCTTGTTGCAGGGTCTAACATGCAGGAAATAAATGTGCTCAAAATAAAATTGGCAAATTCATTTGCAATGAAGGATTTGGGAGCTGCAAAACAAATCCTTGGTATGAGGATAAATAGAGACAGGAAAAATCGCAAATTAACACTGTCTCAGAATGAGTACATAGAAAAGGTGTTGAAAAGATTTAATATGCAGAATGCAAAACCAGTTAGTACACCTTTTGCTAGCCATTTCAAACTTAGTAAGGAGATGTGCCCAAAGACCCAAGAAGACATGGATTATATGTCTAAAGTTCCATATGCAACAGCAGTTGGAAGCTTAATGTATGCAATGGTCTGCACAAGGCCTGATATTGCACATGCAGTGGGAGTTGTAAGCAGGTATATGAACAATCCAGGAAAAGAACATTGGATGGCAGTAAAATGGATTCTCAGATATTTGAGAGGTACCACAAATCAAGCATTATGCTTTCGTGGTTCAAACATTGCTCTACAGGGATATGTTGATGCAGATATGGCAGGTGACAGAGATAACAGGAGGAGCACTACAGGATATGTATTTACTGTAGGTGGAATAGCTGTCAGTTGGGTTTCAAAAATCCAAAGTGTTGTTTCACTTTCAACAACAGAAGCAGAGTATGTTGCTGCTATAGAGGATAGTAAAGAAATAATTTGGTTACAAATGTTTATGGATGAATTGGGTAAGAAGCATGATATGGGCATGTTATATAGTGATAGCCAAAGTTCCATTCATCTTGCAAAGAACTCAACATTTCATTCCAGAACTAAACACGTACATCTCAAGTACCATTCCATATGGTCATTATTGGAAGATGGAGAGTTGAAGTTGGAAAAGATACACACTAGCCAAAATCCCGTGTATATGCCAATGGGGGCCAGAATCCAGGAGAAACCAAGAATGTGCTCGCCTACCGTCTTCAAGGATGACGATGAAGACGAGGAACAACGAAATTAAAGAGGAGTCATTATTCACAAATGAAGCACCCGTCAACTCACATAACTTCACTTCCAAATGGGAGATTGTTGGGTGTGGAGCCTGATGACCATACGACTGCCAAACATTGGACCCTCAGACTAGGGAAAAGGGATAACGCCGCCCATCGACGATGCCATAGTTCATGGTTTAGCCGTTTCTTGGAGCCCCCCGTGGGGTTTTTGCGCCGCCCAAGCTAAACATATGTAAAATTGCCTTGTAAAGCATAGTAATTTCTACGAACCGGGGCTGCTTCAAGACTTTTGATCCGACGGGTGAGAAGTGATATCGCATAGGTTTTTTTTTTCCCTAGAAGGCAACCCCCTTGTATATATGGGGGTATTGTATTACGGCTGTGTATGTGTGTGTATTCTCAGAGCGAGAAATAGATAGGGAGACTGTGAGAGAGAATAGAGGATATTACAGCGGATCTGTTGTAGGTTTTGTCTCTTCAATTTTTGATGGATAATAGAAAGGAAGGACTCGTTGTTCGGGTTGGACGTAGCCCAAACTGGGTGAACCACGTATATCTGTGTCTCTCTGGTTTTATGTGTTTTTTGTGCTTGTATTTTTCGCATATTTTATGTGTTGCATTGCTCCATAATATATAATTTTCTAACAAATATCTTATGTTTAAAATACTGATTCTTATGGTTTATTAATTTATTAGGGTTTTTAGTTTAAAATATCAATTCTTAGGGTTTATTAATCTCTTGTGTTTTTAATATTGATCCCTTATGTTTATAATGGGTTCACCAATTGCATTGGTTTATAATATTTAAACCTTCGGTTTATGAGTTCTTTTGGTTTGTATTATTAATAATATCTTGGGTTTATTAATATCTTGAGTTTAAAATATTAATTGTTAGGGTTTATTAATTTCTTAGGTTTTTTTTTTTTAAATATTATTTCATATGTTTTATTAATCTCTTGAGTTTAATATATTAATTCTTATAGTTTATTACTTTCTTATGTTTTTGGGTTTAAAGTATTATTTCTGAGGGTTTTTTAATCTCTTGACATTAAATTATTTATTCTTAGGGTTTTTTAATTTCTTGGTTTATAATATTAATATTTATCCTTTGCTTCACCAATTACTTCAGTTTGTAATATTAAACCCTTGGGTTTATTAGTTCTTAGGTTTTTGTTTTTAAATATTATTTCATATGCTTTATTAATCTCTTTAATTAAATATATTAATTCTTAGAGTTTATTACTTTCTTATGTTTTTTGGTTTAAAGTATTATTATTTCTTAGGGTTTTTTAATCTCTTGAGATTAAATTATTTATTCTTAGGGTTTTTTTATTTCTTGGTTTATAATATTAATATTTATCCTTTTCTTCACCAATTACTTCGGTTTATAATATTAAACCCTTGGGTTTATTAGTTCTTTTGGTGTAAAATATTAATAATCCCTTGAGATATTGGTAAGAGATATAAACTTATTATAATATTAGTACAATATTATTATTATGTTATTTTTGAATTATATTATAGTTTGAATAAAAACTATTAATGTATTGAAATAATTTAATAATATATTTTTATTATATATTTTACTATTGAATAATATATATATATATATATATATATATATATATATATATATATATATATCAAGTTAATATATAGTATGTATATAGTTAATATTATTAATATATTATAAGTAAATATATAAAATATTTTGGTGATTTTAATCATAAATATATAATATTTATTTTGGTGAAATATATGTGCTGGGTGGTTGATATAAGCCTATCGGCGTATATCAACCACATTGGTAAATATGATTATGCTAGTATAACTTCTATAGAACCCATGGATTTTTCAGGTTTTTAAATAATTATAAAATTTATATCATATTTTTATAAATAAATTATTTTAAATAATCATCACAATTAAAATATTTGAATTAATTTCCAAAACATATTTATTTATTAACTAGAAGCTCTTACCAAATGGTGTAAAGAGAACAATCCAATAGCAAATACTGTAATCAACAAAACTAGCAAGCTAAAAGTAATTAATCATTGTAAAGTATAATAAAATCTTAAGAGTTTAAATCACAGACTAAAACACAACTATCAATACATCCAAATTCCATTGTGAATATAGTCATTGACACAATCTTCTATAATATCCATTACAACAGTGAATATAGTCATTGACACAATCTTCTATAATATCCATTACAACAATGGAATAAACTAATAAAGCTTCACACATTGAATTATCAAATATATCAATTTATATGTGCATTTAGGCCATTATGCATTGTGAATAAATGATCATTTATTATTATAATTAAGAGAGAAATTAATAAGTGAATACATTTAAGGATCTATATTTTATTTGGAAAGCTTGCATAAGTGTGACATTCTTATATACTTTTGGACATTTTTCTTCATGACTTGAAGCCAAACTTAAATGCAAATCATAAATGAATCACAAATGAATGGAACAACTTTCAAGGTAGGTTAGGCTACCTATAAAATAGTCTAAAACAAATACAATAATATTTAATTATATCAATTAGAAGGTTGCTGTCAATTTAAGCTAAAGAAAATAAAATAAATTTTAGAATAAGAAATAGAAAACATTTCATGATTGTTGTTATATTTAATATAAGTTTATAAGTAAAAAAGAGGAAATAAAATAACCTAGCATAAATTTGATCTTATAAATCAACCTCTCAAACCTAAGATTAAATATTAAAAAACATAACATAAATACTGTCATATAAATCAACCTCTTAAACCATAGATTGAATATTGGAAGCATAAAAGTTATAAGACATTTCCCATTTCCCTTTGTTCGTTCATTCCATATTGGAATAACTCAAACATTCTATTTAAGACGAGTGAATCCCAAAATATAATGTGTTACAACTCGCGTCAATTGAACACAATTTTCAGGCACATTAAACAAATATATAAGAGGATATTGTATATGAATAAATAATGAGATAGTGTTAGAGAACATTTAAAAACCATCATTCGTTTTCAACTAAGTTCATAAAGCTAATTCCAATTCAAATAGGTGAGGTTAATGAATTTAAAAAAGATAGTTAGAGTAGTGCAAAAGCTAAATGAGACTTAATGAGACAACTTGACTTGTTAAAGTTGGGGAATAAGTATCAATGATCATAAATTAAAACTTATATTAATATAGTCATATAATAAAAGATGGCTTGATGATGGTTTAATGAATATTTTTTATATTTTCACACACTTCTTAATTGATGGAATTACCAGTATGAAGTGTTTTAAGAAACATAGATTAAAAACTTAGGATTTTGAAGTAAAAACTCTAAACAATCATCCTTGTAAAATACTTTAACATAAGATAAATTGATGGTTGTGATTGCAATAAGAAAATGCAACCATGGAAAATGTAGACATTTTCAATCGAGATTGTTTACCAAAATGATTTGAAAAGATGTCAAGCCTAAATATTTTAAGCAAGAGACGTGTTCTTCAATAAGCATGTTTATCAAATGATTTAAAATGATGATTACATAATATTATATATATTATGTAGGTTTAACTATAACAATTCATTCCAGAATATACTTTATATTAATTTTCACAATTATTTTAACTAATTAAATTTTTTCATTTCATTTATTTTTCATTAACATGCTATATCTACAAAAACCAAGAGTATAAAGAAACTTATTGGAAATAAGTTTTGCAAGGGGAAATTGAAACTATATTGCAAACTATGTTTTTGGCTTTTATTTATTATCGAAAAGATATCTAAGAAAGTGTCGGAAGAATTGTTGAGGGAGTTCCTAAATCAATTAGCAATGGGGTTGATCTTATCCTTTATATTTGTGCACTTTACATTGTAAATTTCTCTCATCTGAAAATCATGTTCTATAGGCACATCTTGTGTAATATAACATATCTTCAATTGGAAACTCCATTGTTAAAACAAACTATTAGTTTTTTTCTTCAAATGTAGGTTTTTTTAAGTCTATAGTGAGAATCTTAAAAAGGAAGGCGGGAATAAAAATAAATTTGTATCAATAGTCATCGTGCATGTGATAATTTATAAGGAAGGAGCTACAACCCCCAAAATGCAAGCTCTAACTGCTTGCCCAAGCTGAGCCATCTTTCATACTGTTTTCAAACTCAAATCAACAAGACTCTTTGTGAAAAAGTCTGGTTAGCCCCTAGTCATTTTCCCAATTATTGTAAGCATTGTAAAATATTTTGATTAAAAATGGGTTACGTCTAGAGATGCAGAATCTAGTGATAATGTGGATTAATTGTTCGAGGTTTCTATTGCTTTGTCACAACTAGGGAGGCTAACAGGTGTGCAATAACCAACTAATGGTGATGTAGCCATATAGGGGGCAGTCCATTTGTGGTTGGAAGTATGCAAGGGTGAGCTGACCACCACTGCAACAAGAAATTAAACAAACAAACAAAGAATATGGAGAGAGGGAGAGAGAGAGTGGTGTGGACCAACGTGATTAGCCTACAAAATTCAAGCTAGACTGGGAAACAACAACCTGGGAAGTGGAATAAAAAAACTATAGACATAATGTTTGGGAGAGGAAGGAAGATACACATAAAGATATACAAAGGAAGACTCGAAATTCGAGGAGAGAGAGGACTAATTTTGGAATAGAATGAAACATAGATAGAGAGGCAGGAGAATGATAGATGGTTATGTTGGGTTTCCACGACGATCAGTGCAGAACGACACCCCCCTTTGGCATCGATACTCATAGTTAAAACAATGGAGCATTATATTATTCTTGGGAAATTCTAGTATGGATGTTGACGAGGCGAATGACATTCTGAGAATAATCCAAAAATGTTAATTCAGGGCTAGGCTTCTCCCGAGGGTGAATTGTGGAGTTGAAAATTTCTCTGCGCATTGTGGGTGTAGGTGCCAAGCTTATATACCACTGTGTTTTGAATGCACACTCTCATAGTGTGTTTTCAAAACTCCTTTCCGTTTTCTCCATTAGATATCCAAGATATTCAAATTTATAAATTAACACATTGGATATTTTTCAAGAGGTTTTCCCTTTCGCAAGTTCTGGAAACATTGTATCTTGGAAAAACAACTTCTGTTATATGGGTAGGGAGGGAACCTACTTGAATCTGCTGCAAGGAGCCATGTAGATAAATGTAACTTTCAAAAGAATAGAGACACCAAATCAGCGCTCTTGTTGATCTTAGACAACAAAGTGATCCTTAAGCTGATCTAGGGCTCAACCAAGCCATAACTAAGTTAAACTAACTTATTCTAACCTAACTAACCTCTATGATATTAAGTTAATATTAATTGTTAACCTTATATTGAACTATGATAATGTTATCATTACGAAACTATATTAGTTTAATACTATTTATTAATCCTAAAGTAACATTATGTTAATACTACACTATCATTAAAGTCATGTTAAATACTAAAGTATTCCTATTTATCTCATATTTTAAATCTGAACTAATATATCCCATGATATCATACTAATTATATATATATATATATATACCTTTAATAAAATCTAATACTAAACACAATACTATAATTTAGATATCACAACTAAATCTAATGAAAATGTGTAATACACACTGCTATACCATAATACTAAATATAATACTATTATACTAAACTATACTATTGTATTAGAATGTTAAATTTAAATAAATTTTATTATTAGAATATATTTCTACTCATTATCCTAATTCAATCTAACAATGTATCAATTTATTAAATCTAATACAGGAATACTACATCTATGTGATACTATGATTATGATATGTAATTTAAATAATATATCTATGTTAATGCTATAAGGCTAATGCTAATTCTAAGAAAATGTTAATATCTTGACTATTTTATATAACTATACATATAATAATAATTAAACTAATATTACAATAATGGTGTTGTTGTATTATGGTCTATGTGTAAGTTTAAATTAGTAATTCTAATATTGATTAAATATTAAAATTTACTATACAATTAAATGTAACAAAAATAATCCCTAATAATACAGAATTGTGAAATGCTATAATTTACTATACAAAAATTTACAATTTCCTTTTAGCTTAAATTATTTGATAATTTAAAATATATGATTTTTTAATCAAGGGGGAAGGATGAAGTAAGGCTCAATCAAGCCACCCAAATTATTTTTTAGCCTCTATGAAAGATAATTTTGATGTTGAGCCAAGTAAGCATATGAAAATTGACTTAATAACAAAAAAATGATTGAATGTAAACCATTAAAAGGGGAAATTGTGAGAAATACTTTATCAAATTCGATAAAACAAAGAAATGTTTTTATTTCACAGAGGTGAAATTTGTTCTAGCTAGAGCGCTGGATTGTTTCTTCCTCGCTTGAGGCGCTTTCAAAGCACGCTAATATCCTAGCATAAATAAGTCGCGCAGAAGTCCCGGACGCCATGGAAGGTATGTATGCTCTCAGAGATTGATAGCAAAATGACATTTGAATGAAATAATAGAAATTTCTGGGAGGTGGTGGGCATGTAGTTAGATGAGTGTTGGAAGGTTTTGAAGAGATAGGTCTTTGGAGGAAGTAAGCCACGACATTAGAGTTCCAAAATCATGTATATTTTACTGTCTCTGGGGGCATGAATAGGTATACAATATTCAATACTACAAGTGTATCTGCTATGGAAGCGTCTAGTTATTAATGGAGCTCATTCTCTAGGGTGCATAAATCTTGTTTTTAAGGGAGTTCGTTTTCATACAGCATACCCTATACCAAAGGAGTGGATTAGAAATACTGACATTGCCATTATAGGAGTGAGGATATGTCCTCTGAGCGGGGGGAGGTGATTGTGATATTATGGTTAATTTTTGTTGCCATCACATATTACAGGCCATGATTAAAACAAAATATAAGGAAAATGTTAAACCGAGAAAGTAGAATCCCCCCGTAGGAGTCATCCTCTGATTCGGAATCCCTATCATCACAACAATAGTCAAAATGGTATTATCTATGGTGTAAGTGGGTGGAATATTTCATCATATCCACACTTATAAGGATTTTGGAATACAACTATGTTCCAGATGGTGGCGCTCCCCTGGATGTTGTTGTTGTTGCTGCTGTCATGTATGATAGCTATATAGTAAGGGTCTGACTGGTTTTTCGGGCGTGAAAATTACACCACCTTTTTTCTGTCCTCCAATGGCTGCCAGTTAACGATTCCGATCTCTTTCTCTGGCCGCTCGATCTTGGCGGTGATCACTGCACTGACGAAATCTTGTTAGTGTCAGGAATTTCAAATTTCTACGGTTAAGTGGACTATAAACAACTGGTATTGCTGATAGGTTGAGTACATCTAGGCTCCATTTAATCTAAATTGGGACTATCTAGGTTTTATTTTAAGTGGGTGACAGCACCCATTTAACGGAGTAATAAGGACGCTGACATTTCCTCAATTGAAAACCATTTTCCACACAATCCAACATCAATTGGGTAGATGGGATGACAATCTTCTCTCGGATGTTGTGTATGGTTGGGATCCCCAATACAAGACTCAAACATTCTTTATTTTTGTCCTGAATTTCCATTCATGAATGACGACATACCTTCACTACATTCTATCAACTTGGTGTGATTAGACACACACCTAACATGGCCACTTCACATATTCGCCTCGAGATACGTCAACAACATATTAAATATGATGGTTGAGGATAATGACATCTTGTTGTCTGACACATCCACTCATGAAGCTTTGATAGCTACCATGATTGATGCGGAACAAAGACCTCTAAAGGATTTGGATGTGGATGCCCGTTTGATTGCTCAGTCCATTGTTAAGCCCCCAAGGTTCATCAACGGTTTGAATCAATGTCATGCTAAGGGTAATCTGAAAGCTGGTAACAAGGGTGCATTTCAACGTCGACGCCGTGGAAAGAAGCTAAATACCGGTTACAAACCGGCCATGGACGTGAAAGAAGTTGCATTAGAGTATGATGATTTGTGGGGGCGGGTGGCTAGCCTTCAGAAGCGAGCGCTAATTGGCCACTGGATGTTTGCTAATGGGGATGAAGTGGATATGATGGACTGGGCGAAGAAGTATTAGAACCCCATCGTTGGATACACCCCAAAGGTGAGTTTACTGCTAAACAACTAGTTTAGCATTAATTTTATGCATGAAAAGGATGTCGAGAAGATACTAAAGAATACTTGGGTTCAGGGGAATAGTTTCATAAAACTTTTACCTTGGTATCTTGGATTTAACCCTATTATGGAGGCGCCCAAAAGAAAAGTCGTTTGGGTAAAGTTTCTCGGACTCTCGCTCAAATTCTGGACATTAAAGGCTTTAAGAGCCATTGGAAACTCCATAGGGTGTATGAAGTATATCGACCCCCGAATACTTGGATCTAGTGACAAAAGAATCACTTGGTTATTGGTGGAGGTATGTTTCTCGAGTGGTCTGCCAGGGGATGTTGATTTGGTCTGGGGGAAAAGGCGACATAAGCAAAGAGTTGATTACTGGGGCGTACCATTCAGATGTTTAATATGTCATCGCACTAGGCACTTGAAGAGAAGCTTCCCTATGAGGTTCAGAAATGCTCAACGTGGAAAGTTGAGTACTAATGGCTCTTGGAAGGACAAAGTTGCACCCAGAACTCAGGATGACCTAAAATCGGGTAAGTCTCTTCCGCTGTCTTCTGATGATGAGATATATGCTTCGGCTAGTGCACTTAGTGAAAAATCCTCTCCGCCTATCAATGATGTTGCACCATCTAGTGACCCTAAACCCTCTGCGGATATTAATGTAAAGGTGGTTGATAACTGTTCTAATCATAAGGACAGAATGCTTGACCAGAAAATTTCCCTAATATCTGAATCATCTGATGGACCACCGTAATCTATCACCTCGTCTGCACCATTAAATGTATCCCCCTCCATACCACCTCTTGAATGGGCTTCTCCACAATCCTCGTGGCATAATGAAACATTAGACATATCGGATTTGCCCAAGAAGACTGTTGGTAGTGACCTAGACTCCCTCCTAGGTAATCCGAACCTCGACCTTGCAGCCTTAACCATTTTTATAGGGTACCACAGGAGCCCGACATTTTCATTTCTCCTATCTCTGGAAACAATATCACTGTGCGTAAAAAATCAAAATCGGGGTCAAGGCATTTCAGGGGTAGATCAAAAACCAAAACTCTTTTCCAAGATGACTTTCAAGACTTAATGGATGTTCCCATCTCTGCTTCCGATGACCTCAGGGCGCTTAGAGCAAGCAACCCTTCTGGGGTTACCAAATGACATCCATCTTATCTCTGAACATGAGGGGTATGGGCGACTCCTCCAAACATTCATGCCTAAGAGAAATGCTTATTGAAGTGGACCCATTTATTGCTCTCTTTCAGGAGACTCTGTGTAATAGATCAAAAGTTATTAGCACATTATTAACTATTAGACCAGGATGGCATGCGGCGGCCATTGATGCGGTTGGCCATGAGGGAGGTTTACTTGCTATATGGGATCCATCATATGCAAATTTCCAAGCATATAGTTTTTTCGGAGGTATTATTATGTCTGGGAGTTTACAGGGATTTCATGGTATTTTCAATATTTTAAATTTATATGCTCCCTGTCAAAATAAAACATCTTTCTAGGCTCGGTTGTATAAATCTGGCATCTTAAAAATTGATAATCTGATTGTTATCGAGGACTTCAATTCAAATCTCCATTCTAATGAATCATGGGGGCTCAAAGCCAGACTTGATCCAATGGCAGATCACATTGGGAGGATATTTGATAAGTTCCACCTTAAAGATATTCGACCCTTTCCTCTAATCCCAACATGGAAAAATCGAAGATCAAATAGGGATTATATCGGGAAGAGGCTAGACAGGGATATGGTGGATGAAACTATGTTTGGTCACTTGGGACATCTGAGGTCCAGGGTGATGATTATGGACCTTTCTGACCATATGGCCATTATTCTTTCCTGGCACGCTGAGGGTAAGCAGTCTGGGGTGCCTTTCAAATTCAACCGTGCATGGCTAGATGATTCTGAATATAACCTGCTAGTAAAGGAGTGCTTGAACAACAATATACCATATGAGGGTATATTTGTATGGGAAAGTTTACATGCAAAACTCCAAAGGATTAAATGCATCACAAAGGAATGGGAAATAAAGAAAAAGGAACTGCTCAGGGAAAAAATGAAGGAAATATAGAAAAAACTTAGTAGACTACATGTTGATTTTGTAAAAAAGCCCCCTGATCAAGAGGTATACAACTTGATCTACAAGATGCAGAAAAGGAAGATGGAGATTCTAAAGATTGAAGAGCTCACTTGGAAGCTAAAAAGCAAGATAAATTGGCTCAGGGAAGGAGTCTTAAATACACAAATTTTCCATAAAAGTGCCAACGAAAGGAAAAAAAAGAACACCATATGGCACATTAAAAGGATAGATGGGAGTTGTGCCATCTCCACGTCTGAGATACAGGAGGAGACCTTCACACACTTCTCAACCTTTTACCAAGTGGACCAGAGCATTGACCCATCTTGCCAGACATGGGTTCTTGAGCATATTCTAAAAATGTTTGATGCAGAGGCTATCAGTATACTGAATTTAGAGATTACTAAGGATGAAGTATAGAAAACATTAAAATATTTAGCCCATGATAAGTGTCCGAGAGCGGATGGTTGGCCGGCGGAATTTTATTCCCATTTCTTTGATATGATAGCTGAGGATATCACAACAGTTGTGGAACAGTGCCGGATTATGGGTCACATTCCTGCAAACATGAACGCCACATTCTTGGAGCTCATACCTAAATCTTCTGAACCCAAGGCTTTCTCGGATTTTATGCCAATAACATTATGAAATTTAATATATAAAATCTCATCAAAAATTATTGCTAACAGGATCAGGGATATTTTATCTAAGTACATATCTCCTAAGCAATACGGGTTCCTAAGGGGTCGATCTTATATACATGATGCCATAGCCATTTCACAGGAGGCAATGCACAGCATGCATGCAAGGAAACATGAGGCCCTCATTATGAAGATAGTGTTGAAAAGTGTAACTAGGATCGGTCTTCATATTGACTATGTAATTATGTATTTATGTAAAGAAAAAGACAAAGACAATAAAATATATTTATGTTGCACTTTCTTCATGGGTTTCATGAGAAAGATTTTATTATAGATGGAATTCTTCTTGATGTCTATTAGGGTTTTCGTCTGGTCATAAATATAATCAAGTGTCATGTATATGTAGTAGCTAGAAAATGCTCTAAGACCTTGGAAAAATGGCTTAGAGATAGCTCACATTCAACGCTGGAAGATAATCTTAATGATGCTCAAGGATACCTTCATCAACATTGGAAAATATGCTCTTTAAGTCAACCTACAAGCATTGACATAGGTCGATTTATTAACTGGTAGGAACAACTATATATACCCCAGAATTTGTTGCACAGAAGACACAACAGTTTTCTCCGTGATTTTTACAGAGTTAAAAGTGCGGATTTGGGAACAGGAAAAAGTGTGGATTTGAGTACAAAAGGATTGCGGATGGATCTGATGTAAAGTGTGGATTAAAGACAAGAAAATAAATGAACAAGTCCGAGGTTTTGCGGACTAGGGCACAGGAATATCTTCTGTTATATATGACTGTGAGAAACACAAGTCTGGGTTGTGTTGAGAGAAGACAAAAATGCGAAGAAGGCTATAAGTTTAATAAGGAGAACAACTTTGTAATGTAATGTGGATTCCAGATAACAATAAGTACAGACCTCAGAACTGAAATATTGTGGATTGAAGAAGGACATCATTTCAACAAAGCGTATGGACTAAGATTCAGGTATATGACTATGCAATATATACTGAATTACAGTGCGGGCTTATGACAGTAATCAGATGTGTGGAAGAGACTATGTTATAGTATGCAAATAGGACTATGATAAATATGGACTGTTAAGGACTAAGATGCTATCACAAGCAAGGATTGCATACAGCCTAAAGAAAGAAGAAGAGATCGAGCTCTTTAGCTCTAGTGCAGAAAGGTGCAAAACGTTGCAGGACGGTGTGGAAGAGAAGGATCAATTTAAGAAGTCATAGAAGAAGTTGTGTCAAGGTCTTGGAGGCATATAAAGGTCTAGGGTCTATGTCATGGTCATAGTACTTGTCATCTGAAAGTCTATAAGAATAATTTTTCGTGTGTTTTCCTCTCCAAGAGGGAGAGGTTTTGCCCTGACTCTAGGAGCCTAATTTGTGTCTCGTGTACTTTGATAATTGACTTGATGAAATATTAACTAAGCTAAAGAAGAGAAGATATAAGTAAGCTCACAAGTTATTATCAAGAAGATAATTTGTATTAACTTATAGCCCTCCAAATTCTCAACAGATAGATCTTCTCAAAGCTTATGACAGAGTAGATTGGTTGTTCATTCGACTAGTTTTAATGAAGATTGGGCTCCCTATGGGGTGCATTAGATGGATTATGGCATGTATAAAAACTGTCAGATATGAAATGATTATAAATGGGAAGCCAACTAAATTATTTGGGGTTGAACAATGCTTAAGACAGGGATGTGCCTTGTCCCCTCTCATCTTCATATTAATCATGGATGGATTTAGCAATCTTATGAAAATGGCTATGTGGGCAAGCTTCATAACTGGGTTTTCCTTCTCAAACACTGTAAGTATCTCCCACTCGCTTTTTGTTGACGATCTTCTCATATTTGGTTGGCTCATCAGGAATCATTGGCTTTACATTCATTTATTTCTTATTCGCTTTGGCGCGACCTCTGGACTATGCATCAACAAGGAGAAATATTTCCTCCTATGTGAATATCGAGATGTTGGCGAGATAAATTTCATTGTGGGTTTTCTTGGAATACAGACTAAGAATGCAAAAGAAGGATTCTTATATTTGGGATACAAAATTAAGCCATGTGGATACAAGGTGAGGGACTGGAAGTGGCTGGTGGAGAAGTTCAAATTCAAAATCACCAAATGGATTCATAAATGGTTGACTCTGGGAGGTAGATTCATAATGATACAAGCGGTTCTATCCCAAATTATTGTATACTGGGGACACCTCTTTTTTGTTCCAGAGCAAACTGTATCTCAAATCAATGCAATTTTATCACAGTTCTTATGGGGCGGTGCTTCTATGGGGAAGAGACATCATCTATGCAAGCTTGATATATTATTTTGTCCAAAACAACAAGGGGGATGGGGCATATTAAATACAAGAGCATTCAATTCTTCTCTTCTCATTAAATCCCCGTGGAGGGCTATCAATGGTAATGGAATATGGCCAAAGATCATTAAATGTAAATATTTAACGGGGGACTCCCTTCACAAAATATATTGTGATCAATTCTCTTTTCCAAGGGTTATATCTGTAATATGGCAGGGATTCTGGAAAGTTATGCATCTATTTGAGGAAAGGATTTCATGGAGATTTGGAAATGGACAGAGAATCTTATTGAGTTGTGAAAAAATATATGGGATGGCAGGAGATCCACTATTGGAACAACGCATTGTACATTGATTGGCTCATAGAGGCATTTTATATCTCTTTCGGGTTATACATTATTGGGCACATGGGGCTCCTATATTGAAGACCACTGCACAAATTTGCTTTCTCGGCACAGATGTTTTAGATTTGGAATAGGTTTGTGGAGAAAATCTAGGCGGCTGAGTTGTGCTACATGGCTACGGGCGACAATATTGCATGGGAAGGGACAATGAAGGGAGACTCTTTGGTGGTGCAGGATATATATTCCTACATCAATATATAATCTATGCATGACAATACGTCCTCCCAATTCTGGAACTTTTGGCATAGAAGAATTCCCACCAAGATTACCCTTTTTGGATGGCTTGTATGGAGGAAGAAAATTCTTACGTGGGATTCACTCATCAAAGGGGGTCTTTCTGGCCCAGGAAGATGTGCCCTTTGCCTCCTTCATGAGGAAATGGTGGACAACCTTTTGAGCCCTTATCATATGGAACATCCATGGACATCAGTGGATTTCATGGATACTGTACACAGATGGGACAAGATCTCGGGCAAATTCCAATCTTTACCTTTTTTCCTCATCTGGGAAGTATGGCTTGCTAGGAACAAGTTTATATTTGACGGTAAGCCGATATCCATCCCCCATATACATGCTGCAATCATGAATTGGATCAATGACCAAGAACTTGCTAAGGAAAAAATAAATGATTGCTCCCGCCAGATTAGGCCTCACCCCATCTCTCTCCCGACGATCTTCTTCGATGGGGCATGTCAGGACGGTATGATGGGGTGCGGGGCTTGGATCAAAATCTCACAAGCAGAAAGAATACATATATGCTGGAATGGTGGGCAAGGTACTAATAACATGGCGGAGTTGATGACACTATAGAGTGGATTGTTGGTGGCCCATAACCTGGGGTTGGGTGAGGTTCATATTTATGGAGACTCTAGAATCATAATTGATGTCATTTATGGAAAATCAGTATTATCCTCTCCGAGATCTCAAGGTTGGCTCATAAGAACCAAGAAATTATGGACTAAGATGAAGGAGCCTCCCCTGAATCACATATTTAGAGAGAATAATACCAGGGCGGATGGACTTTGTAAAAAGGGTATCAATGTTAATTTTGGTTTAATGCAGGTTTCTCACTATAGAGATGGACATCAATTTTGGGCATCTGATATCCCCATTCCATGAGAAATCATATGGATGTGGGTTACTGACAAGCTGGATCAAGCAAGCCTGAATCCCCATGTGCAACATGTGAGCTGGTTGATGTCCTATGAACACAATTTCAATCATATGACGTTGGCACTGCTGCAAGCAGGCCTGCTTTCTCTTGAACATGAGGATACGTGATGATTGAGCATTCATTTACAGTTTTATAATGGATGAATAGTCAAGTCATGTCTGTTTGAAATTTTGATATGCTTAAATTGTATTTCCTTTTTGTTATGATGCCTAGGTCAGCGAACTTTGACATGATGATCTATGGAGTTTTGAATGCTGTAAACTTTTGTATTTGCTTAAATCGGACTATGGATGGATGTATACAGTGATGATACATCTCATTGTTGTGGTGTATTCCAACATATCTAGTATGATGT
Source organism: Pinus albicaulis (assembly GCA_034641835.2). Lineage (NCBI taxonomy): Eukaryota > Viridiplantae > Streptophyta > Pinopsida > Pinales > Pinaceae > Pinus > Pinus albicaulis. The sequence continues at coordinate 734,520,990 of CM076580.1, forward strand.
TTGAAAATGTACTATTTAAATATATAATAGACACCGTTTTTTTCTTCTGAAAAAAAAGAGGCCAAAGGAGATAGATTTGTTTAACTTTGAGATCCAGTGTTAGATGTGCCATTATGTTTAAGAAATAATTCTTTAAACATTACTACAATTAGAACAAAACAAGATCACAATTCGCTGATAAATAGTTATCAGTGAATTGCGGACTAATTTCGCTGAATACATATTCAATCCCGCCAAAATCTGCGAAGAAAACTTTTTAGTAATCAATAATATAAATAAGTGAAAATTACATAAATGTAAAATTTCATTATCATACCAATTGTGAGCAGAATCAAATTAAAATTGCGAATGCGCAACAAAAATAAACCCATGAATTTTAACAATACTGCAAAATAGGATTTACTAATATTCTGCATCAAAATAGTAGAAATTTGTTTTGAATTACAAAAATAAATATTCTATTACAATAGTGCATGTAGCAAATCTCTTTTGTTATGTACCAAGAACATAAATTTCTTCAGATCCTGGTTGCCTCGGCAAAAGTGTTATAGCGCCCTCGTTTCTGCATAATTTTCTTCAAAGCCCTCTCTCAAACTGAAATTTTGCAAATGAAAGAAATGCGATAGTACAAATGCTTTTACTGTATTATTTATTTTTTAGCTGGCAGTCTTTCTATAAATTCAAATCTCTTCCCACGTAGAGTGAATCTGAAACCTTGGTGAGCGTGGATCCAAATCCCCTTTAGCGCCCTACTCTGCAGTATGCTTTTATAATTTTACGGAGGCCTTATTTCGTCATCGTTTCACCGATTATCCTCCCTCTGTCCACACAAAATTGGATTACATTGTAAAATGGTTAGGTTGCAATTTTAATTTGTAGGATAGGTCGTAGGTTGAGAATGAAGAGCAAGAGAGTTCGCAGGTTTACGTGATAACGTAAGTTGCATAGAGAATTTCCCTTTGCAGTTGTGATTTGCGAATTATGGGTTAAGGATAGCCTAGTCATGATTTTAGAATTGAGGTGGGTCAAGGGTCGCTCTCACAATGCATGATTTCTATCATGACTTCAGAGAAGTTATTATTGTGATCGATGACGGTGCAATGAGAGGGCATCACATACCATTGAGTCGCATATCCATACGAAATTGAGAGGGCGACCTTTTGACTTCAGACAAGTCACAATTCATGACTGATAATGGATCACAACTCTGAATGGTGACGAGAAATTAAAATTTGGAATTTAAGCCAGACCTTCGAATCCCATAGTGCTTTAAAAGTAGGCAAAAGGGGATTTTGACAGTTGGGAAAGTAGTTGGGTTGTGAGATTTAAGCCACATGATATTCAAAACACATGAAGGCATAGAAGTAACACCTAAGCTTGAATGAAAGTTAGGCATGGATTTCTTTCAAATAGTTGGCCCAACGACAAAAACACAACTACAAAGGCCCTAACACCGAATTCAAAACTTAATAATGTACGCTATTTGAGGTGGATGCCACTAGAGTTGAACTTCAGGGCCAAGTTAGTGGCTTGGAAAAAATACCAAACCTAGTCCAAAGCACCAAGGTTGTAAGATGAGAGGGTTCCTTTAAAATGGCCTAACGCCAAAGTGAAGGGTTCGGTCAAATCCCAATCACCATGACTGGTTGTGCAAATATATGAGGTTATAAAACCATACAAGCCAATATTGATCATGGGAGGAAAGTCTAGGGTGTACGAGGGTTAGGATGGGAACACACAGAGATAGGGTGTAGAGGTAATCACTTGTCAATTTTGTAGCAAAGAATAATGATTGGTAGAGGATGTGTTACTAACCTCAGGTCGTAGGTCGCTAAGGAAGCTGGAGGGTTTGTCGCTTGCTCCGTCATGAAGGCAGAATGGGGAGGTGTATGTGAGCGAAGGGATTTTATAATATGTGTGGAGGTAGGTAACATCCTTGACCAACATGATGATGTCCTTGCATGCGACGAGACTAGCAGGGAGGTCGCAAGTCCCACATGGAAATTTCAGTAGATAGGCCGCATGTGGAGCACGAACGTGATTTTCGATCTGAAGGAGGCCGCAAGTTGGAGGTGGACGACGCTTTGATCACATGTGACAAGTGATGAGGGTCGCAAGTCGCGATCTCACCACACAGTGAAAAGCCATTACAAGTCTGGAACGTGACTTTGTGACCTAGTGATAGGGAGTATAACGAGGGTCACAAAACACAAAGTTAGAGGGCATGAGGATTGCGACTATAGACTGAAGTTGCAATTTACAACTTGGAGGGAAAACTTAGGTCCTAGGATTTTAGGGTTTTTCTTGTTGGGACCCAAACAACCCTAGATAGGTTTAAAGAGAGATGAAACCGTAAGAGGCAGTCGATAAAGTATGACACACAGTTCAATATGGGGACTCTCCAAAATTTTGAGAGAGTCGAATATTTGGGGGTTATTGTAGCAGCTAAAACAGATCAATATCATCAATACAATTTTAGGGAGGAGAAGGAGTCGATGCGAGATTGTTGTGCAGATCAAAATGGACATGCCTTCAAAAAATAAGTCCTTAGAAGTAGGATAAAAGAATCTATATGCCTTCATGTCATCATAATAGCCAAAAAATATCAACGATTGACTCTTATTTTACATTTTGTTATGTTTTTCATCTAGAATTAATTCCCAAACTAGAATGCCAAATATCTAGAGAGAATAGACATCAATTTTAACACGGGTTCAAGCTTCCACTAGAGTCATATGTTGAATTTCCATATGAGGCATCTGATTTTGAATTATGATTGCCATAATTAATTGCTTTATCCCATAATGAATGTGCCATATTCTTGGACTATATCATGCAATTGGGCATCTCCTTTATTATTCAGTTCTTCCTTTCCATGATACCATTTAGTTGAAGGGTGTAGGGAACAAAGTGTTGATGTTGTGTGCCTTGTTCTATACAAAACTCTTTGAATCCCAGGTTGACATATTGCCCCCCATTATCAATATGTAGTTTCTTGATGGACCAATATCACTACTTCTCAACAAATTCTTTTACTCTCTTAAATGTTACAAATACTTCATTATTGTATTTAAGGAAGTACACCCAAGAGTAGCCTAAGAAATCATCAAAAAATGTGAGTACATACTTAGCCCCTAAGAAAGAATGAGTTGGAAATGACATCAAATAATTGCGCACCAACTCAAAAGGTGTTGTAGCACATAAGGCTTCTCTTTTATGAAAGGGATCTTGATTTTGTATTCCAGGAGCACCACCTACATTAACCCCATTAGTTTAAATTGACCAAATATTTCATGCATAAGCCTACTCTAAGATTCAACATGAGAAATCAAAGAGGAAGCTAAGGTAGGCTCAAAACTAACAAACGTATATAATTTGGAAGTGTGATCAACCTGTCCAATAACAACAACAACTCCTAGATCATGTAGTTCACGAATAACTATAAGATTAGGAAAAAAATCTATTTTTTTCCCACCACCAAAGTGAAAAATATGATAGATGGATAATGTTTTGGCAGAGATGTCAGGTTCAAGGAGGAAATTATTAATGCACCCAATAGCTAACTACATGATGCCTAACTCTAAAACATAAATCTAAGTAGAGTCTCCAACTGCAATCTACAAGATATTGCTATGGGATGTATAACTAAGCAAGTATTGATAAGGAGACATATGATGGGATGCAACTAAATCAATTATCCAACTATCAACAAATTTGTATAGAGTTTGAGTAGGTAAATCATGTCCTTTACTCATCATAATATTTTTCTTCTTCATGGTTTCATCTAAGACTCCCAATTGTTTCCGAAATTTTGCTTTAATATGCCCAAATTTTCCACAAAAACTACATGATTTACTTGTCTTCTTCTTCTTCTTTGTCCTGGAGGGGGATCCATCACTCTTGGAAGTTGGAAGAGAAGAATTAGTGTTCTCCTAAGGTTTGGAGGGACACTCACGAGTTTGAGCAAAATATTTATTCTATTTTAGCTAGGCTTTCATGTGCTTACCTTTGGAGATATGTGTTACTATAAATTATTTCGATGAACTAGAAAGAACATCTAGTTGTTGAACCTTAGATTTTTCTCTTGTAAGGTGATCAAAAAATGTCTCAAAGCCAGGCATGTTAAATGAATCTCTAAGGAAATCCATAGTAGAATAGAATATAGATGAAAAAGCATAAAAATGACCCTTTAGTTTTGATAATATTAAAAAAATTAACTATTCTAATTTCTCTTTTCCACATCCTTTTAATCGAGCCAATAATAACCCAAATTCACAAAAGTAATCCTCAATATAATCTTGTTCATCACGTTCCAATGCTAATAACTCCACGTCCAAATAAGGAGGCTAACTTATCCCAACTCTCTTTTGGAGTTTTACATTTGTCGAGATTAAACAATAAGATATCTGAAACATAAAGTCCAATTAATGCCATGGCTTCATCTTGCTTATTTCTATATGAATTTTTTTTATTTCTTTGGTAAACAATGGTTGATTTTCACTTAAAATCTTCCAAAATCCTTTTGATTTGAGTTGTTTCATTTTTAATTTCAAGTGCGACAATCACGGGAAGTAAGAAGCTCTATGATCCTTAACTCTGCCATGTTTCAAAACTTGGTTAAAATCTAACTTGCAATCAAACTTTAAAATATTTTTACTGCAAAAATCCTTAAGAACTTATCCAAAACAAAATATTCTTTCAAAAAATATTTTAGGAAGCTAAGGTAGGCTCAAAACTAACAAACGTATATAATTTGGAAGTGTGATCAACCTGTCCAATAACAACAACAACTCCTAGATCACGTAGTTCACGAATAACTATAAAATTAGGAAAAAAATCTATTTTTTTCCCACCACCAAAGTGAAAAATATGATAGATGGATAATGTTTTGGCAGAGATGTCAGGTTCAAGGAGGAAATTATTAATGCACCCAATAGCTAACTACATGATGCCTAACTCTAAAACATAAATCTAAGTAGAGTCTCCAACTGCAATCTACAAGATATTGCTATGGGATGTATAACTAAGCAAGTATTGATAAGGAGACATATGATGGGATGCAACTAAATCAATTATCCAACTATCAACAAATTTGTATAGAGTTTGAGTAGGTAAATCATGTCCTTTACTCATCATAATATTTTTCTTCTTCATGGTTTCATCTAAGACTCCCAATTGTTTCCGAAATTTTGCTTTAATATGCCCAAATTTTCCACAAAAACTACATGATTTACTTGTCTTCTTCTTCTTCTTTGTCCTGGAGGGGGATCCATCACTCTTGGAAGTTGGAAGAGAAGAATTAGTGTTCTCCTAAGGTTTGGAGGGACACTCACGAGTTTGAGCAAAATATTTATTCTATTTTAGCTAGGCTTTCATGTGCTTACCTTTGGAGATATGTGTTACTATAAATTATTTCGATGAACTAGAAAGAACATCTAGTTGTTGAACCTTAGATTTTTCTCTTGTAAGGTGATCAAAAAATGTCTCAAAGCCAGGCATGTTAAATGAATCTCTAAGGAAATCCATAGTAGAATAGAATATAGATGAAAAAGCATAAAAATGACCCTTTAGTTTTGATAATATTAAAAAAATTAACTATTCTAATTTCTCTTTTCCACATCCTTTTAATCGAGCCAATAATAACCCAAATTCACAAAAGTAATCCTCAATATAATCTTGTTCATCACGTTCCAATGCTAATAACTCCACGTCCAAATAAGGAGGCTAACTTATCCCAACTCTCTTTTGGAGTTTTACATTTGTCGAGATTAAACAATAAGATATCTGAAACATAAAGTCCAATTAATGCCATGGCTTCATCTTGCTTATTTCTATATGAATTTTTTTTATTTCTTTGGTAAACAATGGTTGATTTTCACTTAAAATCTTCCAAAATCCTTTTGATTTGAGTTGTTTCATTTTTAATTTCAAGTGCGACAATCACGGGAAGTAAGAAGCTCTATGATCCTTAACTCTGCCATGTTTCAAAACTTGGTTAAAATCTAACTTGCAATCAAACTTTAAAATATTTTTACTGCAAAAATCCTTAAGAACTTATCCAAAACAAAATATTCTTTCAAAAAATATTTTAGGTTTAAAACTTTAAAAAAAATTGAATGACCAAAAGAGAAAATTCCTTTTTCCCACTAATTTTAATAAAGTTGCCAAACGGAATTTGAAAAAAGGATTTTAATTTTTTAACTAATTGTCACTTTGCTCACTCAAAAGAAGAATTTGGAAGGGTCAACAAGTATTGGCTCTTTTTGGTTAGTGCAATAAGTTCCAACATTTCTGATGGGGTAAATAATTATAAAATCAAGTTGTTCTTGCATTATGAGAAAAATAAAACCTTCCAAAATGGGTTGAAGTGCAAATTTTCCCATGGACACAATGAGATTAGGTCTTTATGTACTTCATCAAGTCTTCTATCAGGTGCAAGAGTTGGAACTCGGCCTTCAACGACATCTTCTATAAGATCTTATTCCAGCGAGGAATTTGATGATGTGAATTCTCTAAAGGTCTTTGTTGGAAGTTTTCCACCTGATCTCAATGGTAGGGAGCTTTAGGATTTCATGGAAGGAGAATTAGGGAAAATTATTGGTCCTACTATGACTTATGGGAATGATGAAGATGATGGGTTTTGGTTTTGTTGTATTTGAAAAGCAGAAAGATACAAATGAAGTCGTGAGGAGGAACTACATTCCATTCTAGAGAAAAAAAGTGGAACTTAAGAATTTAATGACTCATAATGCATTGGATGCAGGAGATGAGGTGGGAAGGGATAATTATTTTTCTTTGGGGTTATCATCACTAACTACTACTCAATCATCTCGACCTTCTCCATTTTCCAGTTTTCATATGCTTGATGGTGGATTACATTCACCAGGTTCAGATGCAGTGGTCTACCATTAGAAATTTACATAGCCATATTCATTTGTTGAGCTCCCCTAGTAATTGGTTTGGGATGGTATTTAATCCCCGGAACCCTTTTCCTGCCTACCTACAGGTTATCTACTGGAGAATAACAAGTTGACTCCAAAAAATGAATAAATAAAATATTTTCAAAATAATTCAGATATTTTCCCTACCATTCATGAAAATTGTATTTTGGAAAATTGTCTCAGCTCTATTAAGCTGATTCCCCAAAGGGGGAAAGAGCTCATAAGATCTCTGAAGGAGTCTGAGAGCTTACGAGTGACTCGGGAGGTGGCGTAGATCCGTTAGGATCGAAGCTGGGCCAGAGGAATCATCAACATCATAAATTTCAAAATCGAGCTCAAAATTAGAAATTAGAAATTTCATTATCGTCAGAATAAAAAAAATTCATCATTCGTCGGAATCAAAATAAAAAATTTCTTATCTTCCAACTCTGAAATCCTAAATTAAATCATTGTCCAACAATTCTGAAATCTCGGGAATCAACAGGCCTTCAAACTTCATAATATGATCCAGGAGAAGTGGGTGCCTAAAGAAAAAGAAGCAAAGGTAACCCTAGAATCCAACGAAACAAAAACGACTACAGAAGCTTGAGTTGAAGCCCTCATTTCCCTAGTAAAACGAACACACATTGAAGGTAGATGATGCCATTTATAGTTCTTCACTTCATTCTTTTGATATGTCCTCTTCATGAACTCCCAGTACTATGCCTTCAACATGGTTTACTCCCTTTTCAAATGGTAATAAATGCACGAGTCTCTCAAGCAATCGAACATTTACTTACTTTAGTAGTGGTGCATCCGATGGCTTTTTCAGCATTATGCGTGAAGCCAACGTGAAGCAAGTTGTTCAAGTCAAATTAATGGTGCGAATTATGATAAGGATCTCTTACGGATTCTTGAATTGCTACGAGTGAGCCCTGTGTCGGAGCCAACACAACCAAAATATTTTTCATGTAAAACAATGGCTTCTAAGTTATAACTGTGGTGTTAGTCTAGCTATACCCATAATTTATTTTCACAATTTTTTGGAAGGAGATACCTTAGCTAGTCGCAAAAATCGGGATTCTCAGTTTTGGTATGGTGAAAATTGGTATGATTATGCTCTACAAAAAAGAGATTATGAATCTCAAATTTCAGGTGGTTCAAGGTGCTCACATGAAACTGTTTCTTATCATTTAAAACAATTGAAAAAGTTTGGGATGTTGAATTGAGGGTTTTGGGTTATTGGATCCTGCTGGATGATTCGTTATAAAGTTTGATTGTCTTCCTATAAACGTTTTTGAGAAGAGCCTGCTGGATTATTCATAATAAAGTTTGACTTGATTCTTGGAAATGGTTTTGAGATTATTGCATATACAGTTTCTTTTGCATCTATCATTTTTATATTTGTGAGTGCATTTACGCACCAATGTGTTATGAGAATTCTAAATGACTATCTACCACAAGCTATAAGCAAATTTGTATTCACAAGGGAAGCTTTATAATCCATAGAAAATTATTTTGCCAAAGGTTCTTTGATGATGCACCATATTTGTTGTGCAATTATTTTTTAGTTTCCTTTTTCAATGACATGCATTGAATTTTTGTTTACCCGCTCCATGAAATTGCTATCAAGGAGTGGGTAAAGTATCCAATCAAAAATTTTGTTTACTCAATCCATAAATTTCTATCAAGGAGCAAGTAAATTTTCCAATCAAGTTAAAAAAAAATCCAGATTAACAAACAACAGTCCATGGCTAGGATAGATTCAAATTCGAGATTCAGAGCCTTCTGAGTTCAAATGCCATAGGAGCCTTGTTGATGCGCTTAAAGCAAGGACAAATGTCAAGGGTTAATTTTTAGTTTGGTTGGGCTATGTGGTTGAAAGGTGAAATCCATGGCTTCAAAAAAGACGAGTGTTGATCACCTGGATTATGGATGGAATCTGTGGCTACAAAAAACAAGATAAGTGAAATATTATTATTTGATTTGTAAATTATATTCCACTTTATCATTTTTTAACAACATTTTTATGTAATTCCTTAGACCAATTGGTCCAATCAAGTTTTGTGTGTCAATCTAATCATTGACATATCTTTTTGTCAGTGGTATATGAATTTTGAAGTTTTTCTGAATGTTGTTGGTGAGTGGATTTAGAGGTAGAAAAATAAGAAACCACATACAAATAGGAATGTCTACGTCTTGCAAAGACTTATACCATCAGTTATCTTCCTTTTATCATAGGATCCAATGAATATATTCCACCACTACGTGCCATCAAATTTATTGCAGCGTGTCACATGTTTCTCATTACATATTTTGGTTTGCTTTATGTTCACTTAGTTGAATTTATTATTCACTTAAAGAACACAATCAATTCACTTCATTCATTTAAATGTTGCAATTGGCTTAAGGAATATGATCTTAACCATCATAAATTTTATTGAGGATTTACCCTCGTTCTTTAGTGCATACATGCACCACAAGGGAAAGTTTATACACAAATTTATCTCCTAGCCATCAACATACAATCAATTTAGGGACACCCATGAGACTAGGAAATCATCAATCCAAAGGAAGAAACTCTTAAAAGGTTGTAAGCAAAGAGTTTTACCACTCGTGGATAGTTATAAAATTCATAATTCGTACCCCATTTTCATCATAGTTCAAAATTAATATGCATATTTAATACATTTGTATGCCTTTTTGTCCCTAATATTATTCTCTCTTCTCGAAGAGCCCTCTTATTTGATTTCCTATTTGTTCTATATTTTTTGGCAATTTCCAAGGGATGGTGTAGTTGTTAGGACAAGGTTATTGGATAAGAATCATTTGTGTAAGATTGAAACGATTTACTTGCTATGTACTCTATAATTAGCAAGGAACAACAGATGGAAATTGATGAGTATCTGTTATTAGATGCCAAAGTTTGTCGGCATCTTCAGTTGATGCATGGTGGCCTTCTAGTTAGTCCTTTGTAAATATTTCCAAGAGCACATAGATATTCATAGTTGAACGAAGAAAAATAAACAATATGAACTCTCATCTAGACCATCAAAACAAGGCATACTGCGCTATTCACCAGAGAAATTATAACTGGGAAAACAACCTCTCACTTCTTATTAATAATACTGAGTTGATAATGTATTACATTAATATTTTTTTCACCATAGTCTCCTCACATTCACATCACACTCACATCAAGTACATTTGAGGTACCATATTGCATCATCCAATTTGGTTAAAATGGTCTAGTTTTACTCAACAATAGTTCTTGGATAGGTATTGATGTGCATTTGGGAATTGTAGCAAGCATCATTGTAGAGAGGGTACATTTGGATTGCAAGTTGACCACCCTCAATCTTGTTTCAAATGCACATTCTACACATTATATTACTTCACTGAGCCTTGTGGGTAGTTCATTGTTATTGGTTTTTTTTTTAATTAATTTTTGTTGGGTAGTTTTGAGTTGGTCAAGTTATAAGATTAAGAGGCAATCTATGTTGGAAAGGTAATAGAATATATCGATTTGGCATATTTTAAGTGATTTCTTATACCTTGAATGACATTTTGTTTACTAATTTTTATCTTCAATGATTTTTTATATGTCACAATGCTTCTTGAATTTATGTCTTTCGACTTTTACTTTGCAACATCTGGTGGAATTTCTAGTATATATTATCTGACGTAATTTTTTGTACCTCTTTCAGGAATGTGCATTCTATTTTTTCTCCTAAGGGATCTAGACTAATAAGAAATAATTTTAATGAATTAATGAGCCTCAAATTAATGTCGATGACCCTCATATTAATTCTTCTAATTAAAAAGTGCTACAAGATAGCTAGTTTGTGCCGCTTAGTTTAAATATAGCTAAAATAGATGGATTATTAAACACAGTTACAAATTGTGGCTACACACAATTTAGCACTTGGATATAGGTTTCATGTGAAAACATTAGTGTAAGCTACTTTTCATTAAAAACCATTCCTACTTTTCATTTCCTCCCATGCACCGTTTTTTTTTTTCTGTGTGCTTGACAGCTAGCATCTTAACCAGATTTAGAAGCAGAGATGAGAGCAGTTAAAGATGCAAGAGCAGTTACAGTTCCAGCCTTAGTCGTTGATGAAAATCCAGCACCACTAGCTAAAGAGAAAGACTTTAAAATAGAGATATTAGCTTGGTTGCCCGTGGAGTTAGTGTATACTTATCGCATGATCTCCAGGCAATGGAGTGATTTTTTGTCATCCAACTACTTTCTATCAAAGTGAGTCAAGATTCCTCTCAATAATAAACTGCAACGGCTGGTTTTTTGCAACTTGAGTATCACAATGCCAATGCCATGTATTTCTTTTTGTTTCTACATACGCACCTGGATTGACAACTGCTTCGACTTTTCCTTTCTCAACGACGGCCAGGGCGAGGACTGTGTATCTGATGTGTGTGTTCCAAAAGCCTCATCTTCATATTCATATTGTGGGGAGGACTCACCTTCATATTAAGCTATTCCAGAAGCCGTGGCAGGCTCTGCAATCCCTATACACGAACATTCATGGAAATGCCAAAACCAAACGCAGTGGTGTTGAATTTTTGCGTCATAGCTACCATCATAAGAAGCAAGGGAAGCAAGTTCATCGAGTTTATCAATTCATTCATTCGACTGGTCTCAATAACCCTCACAAGATTTGCAGATGAGTAATTGGAATAAGGGTATAGAGGAGCCAAGTATGGAAGGTACAGCTATGTCAAGGCCGAGGAAGATCACCAACGGTAGGAACCAGACCAGCAACATTGCTGGACGCTTTCATTGTTTTATGTATGGAATATCTTCTACCGGGTAAGCTAAGATATTTCAATATCTGGAAAAAAAGAATTTCAATCTCTCAAAATCTCGCATACATATGGATCTTGAGTTAAAAACTAAAACTACAAATGAAAACACTTCCAAGGCCTACAAACCAAAACACTTTCTGTGATAACAAGGTTGGTGGCGCATGCCCTTCAGTAAATGTAGTGTACAATATTACAGCTACAAATATTGTCAGTGGTTCCAAAAGAATGTTCCTTGATCTGGTATAAGCAAGGCTAGGTAAGTCCCTCAGGGGTGTCTTGGCGTTCCAGAAACCTGATACAAGAGCGCAAGCAGAGAGAAACCTAATACAAGAGCGCAAACGAGTAGTGGTTCCCAATATCAGTAAGGTGTTCCCTACACTTTTGCTTAAAAAATATTGATGTAATGGTAGCTATAACTCTAGAATATGTTTCTAACATTGAATCAGGTGATGTAAGGGTAGCTATAACTCTAGAATATGGTTTTAACACTGAATCGGGTGATGTAATGGTAGATATAACTCTAGAATATGTTTTTAACATTGAATCAAGATATTACATATGCACATGGACAAAGCATCAAACATAGCCGATGCAATGGCTTACATTCAGAGCCTGTAAAAGAAAATAAGGATATTACATATGCAAATGGACAAAGCATCAATCATAGCCGATGCAATGGCTTACATTCAGAACCTGCAAAAGAAAATTAGGATCTTACATACGCAGATGGACAAAGCAACAATCATAGCTGATGCAATGGCTTATTCAGAGCCTGCAAAAGAAAATCAAGGAGATAGAGACTTCCATGTTGATGTTTGTAGAGGTGATTGCATAACTGAGGAGGTATGGAGGTATGGAATGAATGAAATAATTCTCAAAATGGAATGAATGTCCCATGTGTTTGCTAGACAATGCCTAAGTTTGCTAGACTGTGCCAGACAAAACCGAAAGGTGTCACATATATACACATGTCAGGCCTCAAAGCCATTGTGAAAAATTTTATAATACAAGAATTAATCGCATGAATACATTAACTGTAAGCAGTTAGCAAACTAATGCTAGTATTAGTTCGACCGCCAAGAACATAAACTAAACACAATTAAATAAATAGTCGTTAGCAGTTAGCAAACTAATGCTAACATTAGTTCGACCGCCAAGAACATAAACTAAACACAACTAAATAATTAGATAAAACCTTAAGTTTAAGAATAAGAATATAGACGGATGCCTCGAGAAGAGACCAATAAAACTGCAATTCTTATATGAATATTATTGGTTAAAAAAACAACTATCAATTTTTTACTGGTTAAAAAAACAATTATAATTATATAATAGCTTCACAATAAAATAAAATAAAAAAATTAATTTAGAAAATAAAAACACTTATTTTAAACACTAATACAGATACTAAAAATGATTACTATAGTCCCATGCCGTCGGACGGCAGGGACTAATAATACAATATTTGACTAATAATACAATATTTATTTGATACCATTAGTACTTATTGCTCTGGCATAAAAATCACGTGAAGATGGGAGGAATCTTTCGTTTGACGAATCGGGAGCTGATGTGACAGCTCCCGATCAGCCCCTCCGGCGACCCCTCCCTCCTCCTGGCAAACGGCGACGGCAGCAACCCAGACATGGCATCCTCCGCCACCTCTCCCTGGTGCCGCTCCTCTCCCCTCCGCCACCCACGACGCCACGACCAAGAGCCAGCAACCGCAATCAATATCGAACATTAAAAACTATGCCATATGGTTTATATGCATGCCATGGCTCTACCCCTTATCATCGCACATCTTTGTATATGCCATGTGTTAGACTCCGTCTTGTCAGCCCGCTGCAGTCAAATTCTCCGAAGTTCATTCCTTGTTATTCGCAGTCACTGATGTTACTGTGGTCCAGAAAAGAGTCATTTTAATTCTTGAGTCCAGGGTTTTGTCTGCAGACTAGAGGAAGGTTCAGTAATTTTTTATTTTTATGTCATTATCAATAATGTGAAATTGATTCTTCTTCAAAACAGGGTTTTGAAGAAGAAATCATCAAATGTATCTTTTCACCATGTAGTTTCTCAGTTGCAGATGTTGTTTCTCCTTGCCAAAGTTCGATGTTAATTATCCCTGCAAGCATACAAAGAAAAGCCCTTATTCAAAGTCAGCAAATTAAAAAGGGAAATTGGAAAGCAGAGTTTGTAATAATGTGAAAAAGTGCTGAGCCAAGACAAGCCACCAATCCCTGCAAAAGACAACAAAGTGTCATTAGTCCAAGATTCAGAAAAGCATGGTAAAGCCAAAGAAAAGCATTGTATTAAATGATCAAATGTCAAAGTGCAGAAACATTATGAAAGTGGGTCATGGAGTAATTTAAAATCAAATTTGGTTTGATAAGATATTTTCTTCACATATAAATTATGGTAAACAATTTCATTTCCATCAAATTCTCAAGGCAGAGGTCGAGTTTGTGTTGTGGAGGGCAGAAGACAGTTTGCAGAGTTGTTGACAGCGTTGGGAGGTGGGCGCTACCCACTTGAGGTGCGTGCTACCCACTTGAGGGGCGCTACCCACTTGAGCGCCACGGCTTGTGTTAAATTGAACGGGCGCTACCCACTGAGGGGCGCCACCACTTCAAGGTGGGCGCTACCTACGCCCGCAGCCGAAAATAGAGCTCGCCTGCATTGGTAATCAAATACCTCTTTGCTTCAAGTGAGTCATTATCATCATGGCATCATCACAGCATTGATATGTAGCTTTGCTACCAATGAAATAGTTTTGAAGGAGATTGACATTCGTAGAATCTCTGTATAAACAAGATATTCTTGAAAAGTGTTCCACGCCCTTGACAAACGGAATTCGACAGGGGATAATAAGCGCACTTAGTTTTGGTTTGTCAAATTTAATGTTGTTTTCAGTATATGGAATCACTTGTTGCGCAGGTGCTGGTGGCAAGAGTCTTTGTTACCAGCTTCCTGCATTTCTTCGTCCTGGGACTGCTCTTGTTGTAAGCCCCTTACTTTCACTTATATTCCAGCATGGCATGTTGACATCTACAGGTTTTGTATGTGACACCAGAGAAGATATCAAGGAGTAAGCGATTTATGTCAAAATTTGAAAAATGCTACCACGCAGGTCGCCTTTCTTTGATAGCAGTTGATAAGGCACATTGTTGTAGCCAATGGGGACATGATTTTCGCCCTGATTATAAAAGTTTGGTATTTTTAAGACTCAATTTCTAAAGGTGCCGATGATTGCATTAACAGCTACCGCCACTCAACGGGTTCAAACAGATTTGAAAGAAATGTTGCAAGTTTCAAGGTGTGTTACATTTGTGAGTAGTGTGAACGCTCGTGGCAAAATCACCAGAAGAAGGCGTGGATTTTATGTCAATGATCTGCTATTGTGAAGGCAGTCAAAACAATGAAAAGAGGAGAAAGTGTGATTCTCACCATCAAACCTACGTATGCCTTTGGTGAGCGGGGTAAGGATGCTGAAGAAAGGTTTGCTGCGATTCCTCCAAATGCTACTATCACTGCGAGTTTGGAATTAGTTTCATTTAAAGCTGTTTAAAAAATAACAGAAGATAAGAAAATTATTAAGAAAATCCTGAAGGAAGCTGATGGGTATGATAAACCATGTGACGAGACGGTAGTGCAGATCAGGTATGTTGCTAAGCTGTAAGATGGCACAATCTTTGAGAAGAAGGGATATGAAGGCGAGGAGCCTTTCCAATTTGTAGTTGATGAAGAACAAGTTGTTGTTGGTCTTGATAAGGCAGTGGAAACCATGAAGACAGGGGAGATTTCCCTGATTACAATAGAACCTGAAAATGGTTTTGGAAATATTGAAACCCAGAGAGATCTGGCTGTAAAAATTGTTGAACAGGTCGAAACATTATCCAATGATGGAAGCCATTTTTATTAAAAGGTTGTTCTTCATTCAAATGATAAATGTAACGTGGCAATCAAAGTAAAAACCCAAATTAAAACGTAGATTACCAAACACAGCAGAAGAATAGGATTCAATTTCCTATTTATGACTTCAGATTTCCTAATTCGAATGGCCAACGCATTTCCAGAAATTTGGGGGGCAGTTGTAATTTCCAGAGTGTGCAAAGTGGCATTCAAGTATTCAATTACCTATGTTGGTCTTCAGTTATGATATCTACGCTATAAGTGTGCTTCTTTGTTGGTCATCAACAGGTTTAGGGGGAGCGTTGTTTTGTTTTTAGAAAAGCAGATTGGCTTTTAGTTTTGTTTGTTTAATAATGGTTAAACCATTCCTTATTTTAGGGTCGATTTGTTTTCCCCACCTGTAATGGTATTTACATTAAATCACTAAGGGGAGAGAGTTCTGAGGTGTGTAGAGAAGAAAATATTTGTTTCATTGTACAGTTCTGGCTGGAGATTAATGAAATGATGTAGCTCTGTTTCAGGAGATCCCTGTGGTAACAACTTAGCATTATGTTTTTTCTCTGTTTTCATATGTTTCTTGTTATGTTATTGTTTCATTCATAATCATTCCTGTTGAATAATTTTAAGTGTGAAGGGCAGAATTCAGCTCGCCACTCTGCCTTGGGAAAGTATTCAAGTTCTATGTTTTCCTCCGTCTGAAAAGGATTCATGAATTCATGCCCTTTTCAGCTTCTTAGACATTCTTTGCACTCCATATAATTTCGAAATGAATGCTTAAGCTTTTTCCTATCTTGCCTCATGTAATAATCTGCATCTTTCATTTAATTTCCCTGCTCCTGCTGTCTTTGCCCCACACAAACTTAAACTCCCGCATTTATCAAAATCTTCGTACTTTTTTACTAGCCTAAAATCACATCGTTGTTTTTATTAGGTCATCTCGACCGTTGGACAGCTTTCATCGAGTTTGACCCGGAGAGGCTCCTTCTCGTCCTCGTAGGGCTAGCTACGAGGCTGAGCTTGGTTTGATGTTGCCTCGAGTTTTGCCTTCTTCAGCCTGTGGCAGATTCGAGCGCTAACATAGTGGCGACCATACTGGGGAAGTCCTCCCCGATAAAGGATAACAAAGTTCAAATCCGATTGCTGATGGTGAACAGCAGTCAGACACTGTAAGGCTGAAATCATTCACCGGCGACTTCATTCACTGAACAATCCAGAAATCAATGCTTCATGGCGACCTCATTGCTGATGGACCGGATTGTAAGAAGATACGCTCCTATGAGCCGAGATCACATCCCAGGTTTTCCAAATAAGATGCCCAAGGTGGATTGGCTTCAGGATTTGCCTATGTTCAGAAATGAGGAAGGTAATGACGCTGCTCTTCATCTGGTGAAATTTCACATTCATGTGCATAAATTTAAGATCAATTTTCCTGAAGACTGTTTGATGAAAATGTTTATGGCTACTCTGGAAGACGAAGCCTGATCATGGTATGAAGGTTTGCCAGCTGCTTCTATTTACTGTTTAAGGGATTTTCATACCGTGTTCTTTGAAAAGTATAAAGCATCATATCCATCCTTGATTTTAGTTCAGAACCGTTGTAGCCATGTACATAATTTTATTAAAGATCTAGAGTTGTTTTATGGTGATAATGATTTTATGGACGGAGAAATCATGGAGGCTCTATACGAGAACCCATTTCAG
This sequence comes from Pinus albicaulis, assembly GCA_034641835.2. Classification (NCBI taxonomy): domain Eukaryota; kingdom Viridiplantae; phylum Streptophyta; class Pinopsida; order Pinales; family Pinaceae; genus Pinus; species Pinus albicaulis. The sequence goes on from CM076580.1 coordinate 734,538,350, forward strand.
CAACATGAAGAGAACCTAAAGGATACCCATCAAGGTGCTCAGGAGACTTTGCAGCAGATTGATGGCCATATGGCTGAAAATGATGAAAGAGAAAGTGTGGTTTCAGATCTGCCCACAGAAGACAGCAGCATGCAAGTAAGTCCCGTACTAATTTCAGAATGTGATGCAGTCAGGACAGCGATTTCAGTTCCAGATTCAGTTGTGCTGAAGCCCATCAAAGAGAACTCTACTGTTGAAATCATCTGGAATGCAGAAGACACAGTAATGGATCCAAATGTTCTCAGTCATACTGTCAGCCCATCATTAGAACACAGCCTTCATGAAGAAGCAATCCAGTCAGTTCATGAAAATCAAAATGAGATCTTTGTGCAAGTGATAAATCTCCTTTCCATAACTCAGTAATAAATGATAGTTTGAATGCCCTGTCATATGAAGATAATTAAGCAAAAGAAAATAAAGGTACTGTCCCCTTTAAGATGAGATAGATCTACTTTGAAAGGTCCTCGTTTACAAATTAAGCTACAACAGATTTGGTAAAGGTAAGACACAGTCGAAAGTGTTGGTGAAACTTCTTCCTCTCGTTGAAAAAGGTGATTGTCTTGTAATCAGTATGTAGATCAAGAACAAATAATTTTTTCCTTCACAAAGATGATAAGGTCATTATATTTGATAATCTTGAAGATTGTTGTTTGTTTATGACCGCAGACTGCGAAGTTATGAATATATGCTTAATTTCTATGCTCAATGAACCTACACGCACACTCGATGGTGATAATTGCATTTCCCCCCTATCCCCTTTAAATCACTTGTCCTTTCAGATCGCATCAATGAATTGGATAATAAGATTTTGCAATTTGATCTCCGTGATAAGCTGCTATTAAGATTTTCAAGACCTTCAAAGATTTACCCAGTCATTAGAAAGGATAAATATTGCCTGGTTTATTATCATAAGCTTTGGTTTCAGTGATTGTGTTGAGTTGCCTACAGGTTTAGCATTCTGCCTGCTCTAGGAGAGTAAAAGCAGAAATATGGTATGCAGCCATTTGCTGGATTGGTTGCATTGGAAAGCCAATTATAAATGATTGTATATTCACATCAGTATGCAAGTGGTTGCCATCATGATTTTAAGAGCTTGATGGACTGCTGCCCTTTTCAAAAGTTTTTGTTCAGTCATTTCAGTTTGCCTCAAGTCAGTTTGAGTTGATTTTCCAGTTAATAAGTGGAGTTATCAGTCTTTAGTCTGTTTTTCAGAATAATGATTCCATTGCCTAATGGATGGAGGTACTGTCTGCTCTCCCAAAGCTCTGCAGTTCTTGGCACCTCCAAGAAGCGACAACTGCCATCCCCATTGGAGCCAATGTTAGACTCCGTCTTGTCAGCCCGCTGCAGTCAAATTCTCTGAAGTTCATTCCTTGTTATTCGCAGTCACTGATGTTACTCTGGTCCAGAAAAGAGTCATTTTAATTCTTGAGTCCAGGGTTTTGTCTGCAGACTAGAGGAAGGTTCAGTAAGTTTTTATTTTTATGTCATTATCAATAATGTGAAATTGATTCTTCTTCAAAACAGGGTTTTGAAGAAGAAATCATCGAATGTATCTTTTCACCATGTAGTTTCTCAGTTGCAGATGCTGGTTCTCCTTGTCAAAGTTCGATGTTAATTATCCCTGCAAGCATACAAAGAAAATCCCTCATTCAAAGTCAGCAAATTTAAAAAGGAAATTGGAAAGCAGAGTTTGTAATAATGTGAAAAAGTGTTGAGCCAAGACAGGCCACCAATCCCTGCAAAAGACAACAAAGTGTCATTAGTCCAAGATTCAGAAAAGCATGGCAAAGAAAAGCATTGTATTAAATAATCAAATGTCAAAGTGCAGAAACTTTATGAAAGAGGGTCATGGAGTAATTTAAAATCAAATTTGATTTGATAAGATATTTTCTTCACATATAAATTATGATAAACAATTTCATTTCCATCAAATTCTCAAGTGCAGGTCTAGTTTGCGTTGTGGAGGGCACATCGCCTGCGAGTTGTTGACGTTGTTTCGAGGTGGACACCCACTTGAGGTGCTGGCCACCTTGAGTGTTGCCATTTCCACTTGAGCGCTAATGGGCTATGTTAAATTGAACGCGCTACCCACTTGATGTGGCCATCGACATGAAGATCGTGAGCTTCTAAAATTTTGTTTCTTGCCCAGATCAGACCGGAATACCTCATGGAGTCATTATCAATTGCAGCATCATCGCAATAGCTGACAAGCTTTGCTACTATTTGCGCTTCTAATGAAACAGCTTTGAAGTAGATCGAGCATTCGTAGTAACTCGTAATAAAACAAGATGAGCCTGCTGTTGAAAAGTGTTCCACGCCCTTGACAAGTGGAATTCGACAGGGGATAATAAGCGGACTTAGTTTTGGTTTGTCAAATTTAATGTTGTTTTCAGTATATGGAATCACTGTCACAGGCCGGTGGCAAGAGTCTTTGTTACCAGCCTTCCTCGTATTTCTTCGTCCCGGACCGCTTCTCACAAAGGCCCTCACTTTCACTTATATTCCAACATGACATGTTGACATCTACAGGTTTTGAAAGTGACACCAGAGAAGATATCAAGGAGAAAGCGATTTATGTCAAAATTTGAAAAATGCTACCACACAGGCCACCCTTCTTTGATAGCAGTTGATGAGGCACATTATTTTGAAGACTCAATTTCCAAAGGTGCCGATGATTGTATTAACAGCTACCGCCACTCAACGGGTTCAAACAGATTTGAAAGAAATGTTACGAGTTTCAAGGTGTGTTACATTTGTGAGTAGTGTGAACGCTCGTGGCAAAATCACCAGAAGAAGGCATGGAGTTTATGTCAATGATGGACACTTTGTCCTTTTATTGTGAAGGCAGTTAAAACAATGAAAAGAGGAGAAAGAGTGATTCTCACCATCAAACCTACGTATGCCTTTGGTGAGCGGGGTAAGGATGCTGCAGAGAGGTTTGCTGTGATTCCTCCAAATGCTATTATCACTGCGGTTTTGGAATTAGTTTCATTTAAAGCTTTGTAAAAAGTAACAGAAGATAAGAAAAGTTATTAAGAAAAATCCTGTAGGAAACTGATGGGTATGATAAACCATGTGACGAGACGGTAGTGCAGATCAGGTAAGCTGCAAGATGTCTCAATCTTTGAGAAGAAAGGATATGAAAGCGAGGAGCTTTTCCAATTTGTAGTTGATGAAGAACAAGTCGTTGCTGGTCTTGATAAGGCAATGGAAACCATAAAGACAGGGGAGATTGCCCTGATTACAATAGAACCTGAATATGGTTTTGGAAATATTGAGAGATCTAGCTGTAAAAAAATGTTGAACAGGTCGAAACATTGGAAGCCATTTTTATTAAAAGGTTGTTCTTCATTCAAAGGGAAAATGTAACGTGGCAATCAAAGTAAAAACCCAAATTAAACGCAGAATACCAACCACAGCAGAAGAATAGGATTCAATTTCCTATTTATGACTTCAGATTTTCTAATTCGAATGGCCAACGCATTTCCAGAAATTTGGGGGGCAGTTGTAATTTCCAGAATGTGCAAAGTGGCATTCAAGTATTCGATTACCTATGTTGGTCTTCAGTTATGAGATCTACGCTATAGGTGTGCTTCTTTGTTGGTCATCAACAGGTTTAGGGGGAGCATTGTTTTGTTTTCAGAAAAGAAGATTGGCTTTTAGTTTTGTTTGTTTAATGATGATAAATCAGTTCCTTATTTGGGTCGATTTGTTATCCCACCTCTAGGCTTATATATTGTATTAAAAATCATTTGTAAAGGGTGAGGGAGAGAATTCTGAAAGCTGGTGTAGGAGAAAAACAGATTTGTTTAAAATTCAGTTCGTCGAGATTAATGAAATGATGTTGATGTAGCTCCTTTGTCAGGAGAGGCCTGGTAACAATCAGCATTATGTTTCCGTTTTCATACGTTCCTTGTTATGTTATTGTTTCATTCATAACTGGCCTCGTTGAACACTTTTAAGTGTGAAGGGCGACCCGGCCACCGCTTTCCCGCCTTGGGAAAGTATTCAAGCCCCATGTTTCTCCGTCCGGCAAGGATTCACACCCATGTCTTTTCAGCCTTCTTAGATATTTCTTTCGTAATTCATATAATTTCGAAATGAATGCTTAAGCTTTTGCCTATATTGCCTCATGTAATAATCTGCATCTTTCATTTAATTTCCCTGCTCCTACTGTCTTTGCCCCACACAGCCCAGAAAACCCCGACATTTATTAAAAACCTCTTGCATATCTTTTACTAGCCTAAAATCAATATCAGTGTTTCATTTAGGTCATCTCAGATCCTATTGGACATCTTTCACTGAGTTTGACCCGGAGAGAGCCCTCTCCTGTCCTCGTAGGGCTAGCTACGAGGCTGAGCTTGGTTTGATGTTGCCTCGAGTTTTGCCTTCTTCAGCCTGTGGCAGATTCGAGCGCTAACACCATGAATCCATAATAGAGCCATGAGGGAACACATTTCATATGCAGTCATCGCATACCATATTCACTCGGATTGACATCAAAATCAACGGCCATAATGTATTGTATCCCACGAGGATCAACATGCAAATCGACGGAGTGGATTAAATTTGAATGGTTATATTGCAAATCACTCGGATCGACAACCAAATCGATGGAGAGAATTAAAATTGAATGGCTAGACTATGTATTTAGGGGTTTCTCAACCAGGCGATGGTGTTCTGATATGCACATTAGGGCTTGCCATTCCCTGCAATGACATCCTATTTGAACGCATTCTACAGCTCTCAACAAAAACGAGCATGGCACTGTGAGAATTTCAATACACTCTGGGAAACGCGTTTAATCAGTTTTTCTATTCTTTTTACTTTTCTTATCATTTGAGCACTTCCTCTCAATATTTTGTCTGACTGATAACACCTCTGCAATGTTTAAAGCCTATTGGCATATATAATACAGAGCAGAAATTTGCACTCGATGCGGTATCAAATTTCATGGAATGATCTAAGAGAATATCCAGAGTCTATTGCTTTGATTTGAAGGTTATACGAGTATATGATTTCTTATGTTTTCAGCTCCCAATGGGATAGCCACGGTTGAAGAAGCAAGGTCATGGGGTGAGAAATATTTTATCCATAACTACTACGATCTTGCGAAGGTAAAGAGTACCATTGATCCTTACAATTGTTTCACAAATTCTCAGAGCATTCCTGTGAAAAAGTGAGGGCCGAGACACCTCGGCACGTAGTGGATCTGAATATCGCCCATGGTAATTTGAACGCTCATGGGTTTGTAATGTGCAGGAAGATATTTATGAAAGATAAAGGATATTGAGATCTTAATAAATATCATATTGATCATTTTTCAATAGTTTTGGATAATCATTCGGTGGGTTTGGTGATGTTGTGTGGTATGGATCGATTCTAGTCTTGTAAGTGGAACAACTTTTAGAGATGTTTCCAAAATGCAGTGACGTTTGCACAATGCAAATGTTATTGATTTTTTTTTATTAATAGTAATATGACATTAAAATGTTTTATATATTAATTTTTTTTTTTATTAATAGTAATATGACATTAAAATGTTTTATATATTAATTTGTATTTGGTTATATTATTGTTATTCATAATATTATTATAAAAGTTTGAATATTAATCAATTTTTAAAATAATTTGAAAATGATGTATTAATTTAAATATAATTTAATCAAATAATTTTTAATATTAAATTTATTTTTTTTCATATCATAAGTCTTGATATAAATTATAAATAAAATTAATTAATTACATATTATTTAATAATTAAATATTAAATATGATTAGTAAAATATTTTTCAAAATTATTAATGAAGTTAATTAGAAAAAAAAAAAAATTCCTCAAATATTTTAAATTTAAAATCAAAATATAGATTACACCACAACGGTGTATTATTATAAATTTGAAATAAAACAATCTTATAACTATCTTATTCTTATATCGACATTTTTTGTAAAACTATGTATTAAATGTTTCAATAATTTATTGAATTGTTTTTTTTTTTAATAATGAATCCTCTTTAAAATAGAATTTAAATTCTTTTAAATTTTTAAAGGAGAAAATTATTGTGATAAAACATTTTGTACATATAAAATAAATAAATTAAAATAACTTAGATTTATCTTCATTCTGGATTTCCCAGGCACCGAGAGGATCAAATTTCTTGAGGTACAAATTTTTAGTGTAAAAAATATTTGATCCATCTTAGCATTTGGTAGATCCAAAGTTAAAACGGATCTAAATTGGTTTAAATTTTCCTAATATTCAACAATCCAATATGGTATTTAATAAAAAATAATGTTTATTTAATCATACTCATGGTGATCCCATTCCCCACACTAAGGACAATATATTTGGCCCCGTCTTCCATTTGTAAAAATTGAGATTTGCAATATAAGTAGTTATATACCCTAAGCATTCTATCAGTCAATTGTTTCTCTATATTTGAAAGTAAAGTAATGACTAAATATGCATAATATTTTTTCAAAATATAAAAAATTCTATACATTTCAAATAATAAATAATTTCATATAAACTTTTCTTTCTTTGTTCTTTAGACACAATTACAAACACTTCCTATAAAGTATTATTACCTTGATACAAGTGCAAACTTTTCTCCAACTAATAATTTGATTGCAAATTTTTTTCTCTAGCTAAACATTTAACTATAAAATGTTGATTTACAAATACATTCAACTTCAAATGTGGTCACACCCTTGAACTTTGATGATCACATTGATGACTCTACTCTCTAAACCATACAATTTAAACTTACCAAAATAATAATCCAAAATCTTGGTAGTGAGGCCAAATTCCATGTTAATGTTAACATGGAAGAATTTGTTGCAACTTCAAACATGTAACATAAAAATATAAGTACAACTTTCTCTTGTTTCATTGTTGATAAGATATTTATTTTAGACTAACATGGTTGTATTTGAAATTTTCAAGAAAGTATGAAACATATACACACAAATATCTCTAACAATTTTACATTCAAAATCAAATTCCTCATCGCACCCAACCTCTCTGCATTATAAAAGAAACAAGAATGAATTAGAAGTTCAATATAGGGGGTGGTGTGGAATTTAATTAACTAAGGTGTTGGCCACAAAAGTGGGTTGACCAAGTAAGGTTGGCTTCTCATCTCTGACCATAATCACGGTCATGCTTATGACACTGAATTTTTGACATATCATTTGTGCTCTCATTCTTCCAATCTCCATTATGAATATCAAGTGATCTACTTCTTTCTTGGCATTCAAAAGGGTACCCAAACAAGGAATACAACGTCAAGTTATTTTATTTTTATTTTAATTATTAATATTATTAATATTTTCTTTTTTTATTATATAGTTTGAGAAAGTCAAAAAGTTTAACAAGACATGACATTTTTTTGCAAAAAGACAAAAGACAACTAATTTTCTATTATAAAAAGGTTGTTTGCATTTACATTATGAATCTAAACTTCATATCCTTTATAATTGCTAAATTTTCTATTTTCTATTGAGATTTCTTGTATCCTATTCATTGATATCCCTGTATACCCAAAAATATATCCACATGATGTGTTTATGAACTATCACAACATTTAGTTAATACAATGTCTTTTAGAATTTCTAGCATTAGCATTTTCATACTAAAAAACTCCTTCCAAAAATGATAGATTTTCTCTTAACACTACATTTCTATGTCATTAGAATGTTTCCTGCTCTATGAAGAAGAGAGCCATTGCAGAAATATGTGTAAGAGATCACTCCATGAGGAATGTTATAACCCTATTTTGATAAGGCATCCACTATAGTATTAAGATCCATATAGATATGTTCAAAAGTTAGGCCCTAAAAAGAATTAATCATCATGTTAATAAATTTCATCCAACTAATATGCAAAGGTTGCACAAATTTTGTTTTCCTCAATACTTAGTCAATGATCAATTTAGAGTCTGATAAATAAACAACCACCCAACATAAAAAAAACTCCCACATAAAATAATAATCTCAGTTTTATTATTAAATTAGTAACATATTTAATATAAATGTTATTATAACTTTAAAATAAAATTATTAATTAAAAAATTAAATTGTTAATTTATAAATTAATATGTTTAAAAAAAAAATTATTATTATATTACAGTTTGGTTGTTTGTTAGATTATATTATAGTTTGGTTAAAAATATTATTTAAAAGTACAAAAGTTAGATACTTATTATTATTTTTGAACAAAGTAAAAAAATAAAAATTATGTTAATAAAAATTATATTTAAAATAATTCAAATTAAAATATTTATTACTATAATCTTATGGAAGGTATATTTTCATAAAAATATAAAAGTTGGAAGAAAAAAAATTAAACTATAATGATTTATATAATTTAAATTTTGAAAAAATAAATGATAATAAAAAAAGTGAATCTATTACATCATTTCATTGATAATTGTGCTATTGTATGGCTATGTTATTGGGACAAAATGGAAGTATTTTGTGAAGCTATCTAGGGATAAGTGTGCTATTGTATGGCTATGTTATTCCCACATAATGGAAGTATTTTCTGGAGCTATCGGGTATGAATGGGTAGGGATATTTTATGGCTATTTGATATTTAATAAAAATTAGTGTTTACTTAATCATACTATGGTGACCCCATTCCCAACATTAAGGACAATAGATTTGGCCTCATCTTCCATTCGTAAAAATTGAGATTTGTAGTTTGAACACAAAATGTAAGAGTAGTTATCTACTCTAAACACTCTATCAACCAATTGTTTCTCAATATTTGAAAGTAAAGTAAAGACTAAATATGCATAATAATTTTTCAAAAATGTCAAAAATTCTATACATTTCAAATAATAAATCATTTCTTATAAACTCTTATTTCCTCTTTATTTAAACACAATTACAAACTCTTCCTATAAACTATTATTTTGCTTAATACAACTGTAAATTTTCTCCAACTAATCAATTGATTGCATTTTTTTTCTCTAACTAAACATTTAAGTACAAAATTTAGATTAACAAATACATTCAACTTCAAATGTTGTCATGCCCTTAAACCTGTATGATCACATTCATGACTCTACTCTCTAAACCATACAATTTAAACTTACCAAAATAATAATCCAAAACCTAGGAAGTGAGGCCAAATTCCATGTTTTAATAGTTAATAACATGGAAGAATTTGTTGCAACATCAAACATGTAAAGGAAAAAGTTAAGTACAAAATTATCTTATTTCATTGTTGATAAGATATGTATTTTAGAATAACATGGTTTTACTTGAGCTTTCAACGAATTATGAAACATATAACACACAAATATCTCTCACATTTCTATATTCAAAATAAAATTCCTCACCGCACCCGATGGAACTACATTATAAAAGAAACAAGAATGAATTAGAAGTTCAACCTAGGGGTCACGGTGAATGTAATTAACTACGGTGTTGGCCACATACGTGGGTTTACTAAGGAAGGTTGGCTTCTCATCCCTAGCCATAATCACAATCACACTCATGACACTGAAGTTTTGACATATCATCTGTGCTCTCATTCTTACAATCTCTATTATGAAAATCTTGTGATCTATTTCTTTCTTGGCCTTCAAAAGGGTGCCCACACAAGGAAAACAAGGTTAAGTTTTATTATTATTATTATTATTATGTATTTTGAAATGGTCAAAACATTTAACATGACATAACATGACATTTTTTTTCAAAGAGAAAAAAAAAAACTAACTTTCTATCATAAAAAAGTTGTTTTCTTTTACATTACGAGTCTTGATAAACCTCGCATTCCTTATAACTACTAAATTTTCTATTTTCACTAAGATTTATTATATCTTATTGATTGATATCCTTGTATACCCAAAAAATATGTCCAGATGATATTGTTTATGAACAGTCAGAACATTTAGTTAATACAATGTCTTTTCTATCATTAGCATTTTCATATGAAAAAATCATTCCAAATTATAGAGATCAGGTCAGTCCATTTACGATTGCATGTTCTAATAATTATTGGTTAAGACACTTTTGGTTGGACATTTTCATTTCTCTAGTTTGAGATTGTTACAATAGAAAAAGATGGTTAGATGATTACCTCCCATCAAAGAACCTTCTAGTACTTGCGATTATTGTAATTTGGGAAAGCAACATAGTGAAAGCAACCACTATAGCTAGTTCATATAGACCTGTGTGGACCCATTCAGACACAATCGATTGGTGGAAGTTGTTGTTGAGATTCAACAGGATGATGATCCTAGTGAAAATTAAGCACCTACACTAGGATGGAGCCTCAGGCTATTTTTAGTTGTAACTCTATTTTTATAACGGATGAGAAAATTCTATCTATAGTGAAAGTTTATTTATAGATGGTGAGAAAATTCTATTTATAGATGATGTTCTATTTGTAGATGTATGTGCGAAGCCTATTTATAGATCGCTTGTCTATTTATAGATGCATGTCGACTATTATTATCCCTTAATAATAGTTGGACAATAAATATTAATCTATTATCATGGAGCACTTGAAATCAGTTAACTGAAGTGGCAAACTAGTTAGCTGAAGGAATTTTGAGTTCAAAGGTTGGTTGGTGAGACAGCAAGTGGACTTAGTTGTAACTGATTGATTCGAAGTTCTAATAGAGTTGGATGTGTAGTTATGTGAGTTGTAAAATAGTTTAACTTAGTTAAGTGAGTTAAACTCAGTTGTGCTAGTTGTAACTGAACATACACTAGTGAGAGATCAGTGAATTAATTATTTAATTAATTCACAAGCAGTGGTCTCACATGCAACTAAAGATTTACTACTGTAAACTACATGCATGTCAGATGCAGTGGAGACCCAGTTGAGAGATAGGTGAAAGGGACTGTTTGGCTATCAATTGTGACATTAGTGGGTGCACTCATGCAACCACCCACGCATTGGAGATGCCAATAAGGATTGCGTAGTCAAGGAAAGTAGGATCTCATTCATTTAGGGATTGTGACCAGTGGGGATTGCCCAGTGGAGGCAGACTCTCAAGAGGTAGTAAATTGGTGCATGTATTTGCCAATTTTTATATAATAGTGTGAGACGATTGTATATTGTATTGATAGCTCTTGGATTATATTTTTCTATGAGATTGTTTCATGATCCATGATATATACATAATATATGATAGTGGGGGTTTTAGCTTTATGCTTTCTCGGTCAAAACATCTGTGTTATGTGTGATTGATCTTTCTTCATGTGTTTGCAATTGGCGATCGTGTTTTAATTTCCGAAAATATTTTTGTAGAATAGATTATGTATTTAACAGTGGCATATAATTGTTAGATCAGGAGAATCCAGGCAATACATAATTGTATTAAAATTTATACAGTTTTTACTTCCTTACATTTATTAATGATTGCATCAAAAATATGTGGGTTTATTTTTTGAAGTAGAAGTTTGAAACTTTTGCAAAGTTTAAAGAATTAAAAGCCATAGTAGAGAACCAGAGTGATGGTCAAATCAAGGTATTGAGATCAGATCATGGTGGAGAATATGATTCGAAGGTGTTCCATGCTTACTGCAAACAACACGGAATCAGAAGGCAATTTACAACTAGATACACACTGCAACATAATGGTGTAGGAGAGAGAAAGAACAAAACAATTATGAATATGGAAAGAAGCATGTTGGAAGGAAGAAAATTGTTTGATTACTATTGGGCGGAAGTAGTTGCATGTGTTGTTTATGTCATAAAAAAATCACTTACAAAGAGTGTTATGAACTAAGTTCCAAAAGAAGCATGGTTAGGTATGCCTTGTCATTGTCTCATTTCAGGGTGTTTGGATGTGTAGCATATGCACATGTACCTAAATATCTAAGAGAAAAGTTAAATGATAAAATGAAAAATGCATATTTATTGGTTATAGTGAGGAATCAAAAGCTTATAAATTGTATAACCTTGTCACCAAGAATACTGTAATCAATATAGATGTTGTGTTCAAAGAAAAAGAGTCATGGAATCGGAGTGTAGACAAAACAATTGATGCAAGAGTACTACTATTAGAAGAAGAGGATGTAGCAGAAAATGAGCAATATGGATCATAGGAGAAGACACCAAACAAAGTCATGCCAATAAGGACTCCAAGATTTTCTAAACAACATGGATCTCCGAGCATATCAATAGATCATAATACTCCCAACTATAAATGAGGTGATGATTCAACCAATGGTAAGGGGAAAATGAGAAGTCTACAATATATTTATGATGATTTGGATATTAGGTCAAATTTTGCATTATTATCATTTAAATCTTTGTTATTTGAAGAAGCTATCGAAGATAAGAATTGGGTACAAGCTATGGATGAATAAATAGACTTTATAGGAAAGAATGATGCTTGGGATTTGGTTGATTTACCAAAAGATAAAAATCTCATTGGTGTGAAATGGGTGTATAAGACAAATTTGAATGAAAAAAGAGAGATTGATAGATTTGAAACAATGCTTGTAGCAAAAGGGTTCTCGTAGCAACTGATAATAGACTTTGGAGAAACATTTGCTCTCATAGCCAGATTGGATACTATAAGAGAAGTCTTAGCAACAATAGTTCAAAACAAGTGGAAAGTGTATCAAATGGATGTGGAATCAACCTTCTTAAATGACATCCTATAAGAAGAAATCGATGTGCAACAACATCTGGGTTATGAAGTTGAAGGTCAAGAAGATAATGTTTACAAATTGAAGAAAATGCTTTGTGGACTCAAACAAGCTATAAGAGCTTGCTATAGTAGAATTGATTGTTATAAAGTAGAAGTGACAACTTATTTTATAAACATTCATTTCAAATTACACAGACTATTGGTTTAGGAAACCATAATTAAAAATGCTAATATTTTTATATGAGTATTATGACTAATAGATTAAATGGTCATTTCTTGATCATTTTTTATTGTCAATTTGTCTAAAATCCTGTACAATTTTTAGAAACCATAAGTTTAAATTGTTTAATTTATAAAGAACTAGTGCCTCATCTATTAATTCAAAAAAGATATTTTAAACATCACGAAAACCATATCTATGTGTTAGACTATTTTTTTTTTATATTAAATAAAAAAAAATTAAAATAATTTAATAAATAAATGTTTTATAAAATAAAATTGAAAAAATTCCATTATTTTTTAAATATTAAAATAAAATAAAATAAAATTATATTAAAATGATTTAATTTTATATATTTATATTTTATATTAATTTTAATATATTAAACTTATTTTATATTTTAATTATTAAATATATTTAATTTATTTAAAAAATATTAAATTATTAAAAAAAATTGTAAACACCATTTATAAAAATGTTATATAATGATAAATTATAAATATATAAAATAATAAATTAATTCTCTTTTCTTCTATTTTCCATTATTTATTCCACATAATCTCATGAGAAAAAAATAGCCATAAAATATCCCTACCCATTCATACCAAATAGCTCCAGAAAATACTTCCATTATGTGGGAATAACATAGCTATACAATAGCACACTTATCCCTAGATAGCTCCAAAAAATACTTCCATTTTGTCCCAATAACATAGCCATACAATAGCACAATTATCAATGAAATGATGTAATAAATTCACTTTTTTAATTATCATTTATTTTTTCAAAATTCAAATTATATAAATCATTATAGTTTAATTTTTTTTTCTTCCAACTTTTATATTTTTATGAAAATATACCTTCCATAAAATTATAATAATAAATGTTTTAATTTGAATTATTTTAAATATAATTTTATTAACATAATTTTTATTTTTTTATTTTGTTCAAAAATAATAATAAGTATCTAACTTTTGTACTTTTAAATAATATTTTTAACCAAACTATAATATAATCTAACAAACAACCAAACTGTAATATAATAATGATAATTTTTTTTTAAACATATTAATTTATAAATTAACGATTTAATTTTTTAATTAATAATTTTATTTTAAAGTTATAATAACATTTATATTAAATATGTTACTAATTTAATAATAAAACTCAGATTATTATTTTATGTAGGAGTTTTTTTTATGTTGGGTGGTTGTTTATTTATCAGACTCTAAATTGATCATTGACTAAGTATTGAGGAAAACAAAATTTGTGCAGCCTTTGCATATTAGTTGGATGAAATATATTAACATGATGATTAATTCTTTTTAGGGCCTAACTTTTGAACATATCTATATGGATCTTAATACTATAGTGGATGCCTTATCAAAATAGGGTTATAACATTCCTCATGGAGTGATCTCTTACACATCTTTCTGCAATGGCTCTCTTCTTCATAGAGCAGGAAACATTCTAATGACATAGAAATGTAGTGTTAAGAGAAAATCTATCATTTTTGGAAGGAGTTTTTTAGTATGAAAATGCTAATGATAGAAATTCTAAAAGACATTGTATTAACTAAATGTTGTGATAGTTCATAAACACATCCTGTGGATATATTTTTGGGTATATAGGGATATCAATGAATAGGATACAAGAAACCTCAATAGAAAATAGAAAATTTAGCAATTATAAAGGATATGAAGTTTAGATTCATAATGTAAATGCAAACAACCTTTTTATAACAGAAAATTAGTTGTCTTTTGTCTTTTTGCAAAAAAATGTCATGTCTTGTTAAACTTTTTGACTTTCTCAAACTATATAATAAAAAAAGAAAATATTAATAATATTAATAATTAAAATAAAAATAAAATAACTTGACGTTGTCTTCCCTGTTTGGGTACCCTTTTGAATGCCAAGAAAGAAGTAGATCACTTGATATTCATAATGGAGATTGGAAGAATGAGAGCACAGATGATATGTCAAAAATTCAGTGTCATGAGCATGACCGTGATTATGGTCAGGGATGAGAAGCCAACCTCACTTGGTCAACCCACTTTTGTGGCCAACACCTTAGTTAATTAAATTCCTCACCACCCCCTATATTGAACTTCTAATTCATTCTTGTTTCTTTTATAATGCAGAGAAGTTGGGTGTGATGAGGAATTTGATTTTGAATGTAAAATTGTCAGAGATATTTGTGTGTATATGTTTCATACTTTCTTGAAAATTTCAAATACAACCATATTAGTCTAAAATACATATCTTATCAACAATGAAACAAGAGAAAGTTGTACTTATTTTTTTATGTTACATGTTTGAAGTTGCAACAAATTCTTCCATGTTAACATTAACATGGAATTTGGCCTCACTAGCAAGATTTTGGATTATTATTTTGGTAAGTTTAAATTGTATGGTTTAGAGAGTAGAGTCATCAATCTGATCATCAAAGTTTAAGGGTGTGACCACATTTGAAGTTGAATGTATTTTTAAATCAACATTTTATAGTTAACTGTTTAGTTAAAGAAAAAAATTTGCAATCAAATTATTAGTTGGAGAAAAGTTTGCACTTGTATTAAGGTAATAATACTTTATAGGAAGTGTTTGTAATTGTGTCTAAAGAACAAAGAAAGAAAAGTTTATATGAAATTATTTATTATTTGAAATGTATAGAATTTTTTATATTTTGAAAAAATATTATGCATATTTAGTCATTACTTTACTTTCAAATATAGAGAAACAATTGACTAATAGAATGCTTAGGGTATATAACTACTTATACTGCAGATCTCAATTTTTACAAATGGAAGACGGGGCCAAATATATTGTCCTTAGTGTGGGGAATGGGATCACCACGAGTATGATTAAATAAACATTATTTTTTATTAAATACCATATGGCTTTCTTTTTATTGGATTGTTGAATATTAGGAAAATTTAAACCAATTTAGATCCGTTTTAACTTTGGATCTACCAAATGCTAAGATGGATCAAATATTTTTTTACACTAAAAGTTTGTACCTCAAGAAATTTGATCCTCTCGGTGCTTGGGAAATCCAGAATGAAGATAAATCTAAATAATTTTAATTTATTTATTTTATATGTACAAAATGTTTTATCACAATAATTTTCTCCTTTAAAAATTTAAAAGAATTTAAAGTCTATTTTAAAGAGGATTCATTATTAAAAAAAAAAAACAATTCAATAAATTATTGAAACATTTAATACATAGTTTTACAAAAAATATCGATATAAGAATAAGATAGTTATAAGATTGTTATATTTCAAATTTATAATAATACACCCATTGTGGTGTAATCTATATTTTGATTTTAAATTTAAAATATTTGAGGAATATTTTTTTTAAATTAATTTCATTAATAATTTTGAAAAATATTTTACTAATCATATTTAATATTTAATCATTAAATAATATGTAATTAATTAATTTTATTTATAATTTATCAAGACTTATGATATGAAAAAAAAAAAAAAACAATTTAATATTAAAAATTATTTGATTAAATTATATTTAAATTAATACATCATTTTCAAATTATTTTAAAAATTGATTAATATTCAAACTTTTATAATAATATTATGAATAACAATAATATAACCAAATACAAATTAATATATAAAACATTTTAATGTCATATTACTATTAATAAAAAAAAATCAATAACATTTACATCGTGCAAACGTCACTACACTTTGGAAACATCTCTAAAAGTTGTTCCACTTACGAGACTAGAATCTATCCATACCACACAACATCACCAAACCCACCAAATGATTATCCAAAACTATTGAAAAATGATCAGTATGATATTTATTAAGATCTCAATTATCCTTCATCTTTCATAAATATCTTCCCGCACATTACAAACCCATGAGCCTTCAAATTACCATGGGCGATATTCAGATCCACTACGTGCCGAGGTGTCTCGGCCCTCACTTTTTCACAGGAATGCCATGGGAATTTGTGAAACAATTGTAAGGATCAATGGTACTCTTTACCTTCGCAAGCTCGTAGTAGTTATGGATAAAATATTTCTCACCCCATGACCTTGCTTCTTCAACCGTGGCTATCCCATTGGGAGCTGAAAACATAAGAAATCATATACTTGTATAACCTTCAAATCCAAGCAATAGACTCTGGATATTCTCTTAGATCATTCCATGAAATTTGATACCGCATTGAGTGCAAATTTCTGCTCTGTATTATATATGCCAATAGGCTTTAAACATTGCAGAGGCGTTATCAGTTAGACAAAATATTAAGAGGAAGTGCTCAAATGATAAGAAAAGTAAAAAGAACAGAAAATTTGATTAAACGCGTTTCCCAAAGTGTATCGAAATGCTCACAGTGCCATGCTCGTTTTCATTGAGAGCTGTAGAATGCGTTCAAATAGGATGTCATTGCAGGGAATGGCAAGCCCTAATGTGCATATTAGAACTCCATCGCCTAGTCGAGAAACCCCTAAATACATAGTCCAACCATTCAATTTTAATTCGCTCCATCGATTTGGTTGTCGATCCGAGTGATTTGCAATATAACCATTCAAATTTAATCCACTCCGTCGATTTGCATGTTGATCCCCGTGGGATACAATACATTATGGCCGTTGATTTTGATGTCAATCCGAGTGAATATGGTATGCGATGACTGCATATGAAATGTGTTCCCTCGTGGCTCTATTATGGATGCATGGCGTAGACAAAGATGTGCGATGATAAGGGGTAGAGCCATGGCATGCATATAAACCATATGGCGTAGTTTTTAATGTTCGACATTGACTGCAGTTGTTGGCTCCTGGTCGTGGCGTCGTGGGTGGCGGAGGGGAGAGGAGCGGCGCCAGGGAGAGGTGGCAGAGGATGCCATTTTTGGGTTGTTGTCGTTGCTGTTTGCCGGGAGGAGGGAGGGGTCGCCGAAGGGGCTGATCGGGAGCTGTCACATCAGCTCCCGATTCGTCGAACGAAAGACTCCTCCACGAATTCTACGTCGTTGTCGTTGCAGTCAATCTCAGGTCGACCCGTCTCTCCTGATCCCTTGGGATTCAAGAAACCTGCAAGTGGATAGAAGTCCACCAGAGCTAAGGAGAGGCTCCTCTTTAGCATATCCGTGACCGCAGTAAACTCCATGTGTGGACTTACTTTATAGAAGAGAAGGGTCTGAACGTTAGCGATGGGAATCCAAAACAAATCGAGGTTGGAGAGGAAGATGCTTTGCTTCATAGTGGCCATGGCCGGCACCACGCTTGACACCCTCAACATCTGTACTTTCACTTTCTCTTCACCCATTGTCCTCCGCTGCTTACAGACCACAGAGAAAAAAATCACTGAACACAAATAAATCTGAATATATATTAAAACATTACCTCGATCAGGGTGCCAAGCTGAAGCTGGAGGTGGTGGGTGTCAGAATATGCCACGTGGTGGCATAAATATGATGGACTATCCAATTAATGTTAAAGCATGATGGTGCAGGTCTCGTCCCATGAAGGGAGTCGTCTAGCACTTGTCAAGGGAAATTTGGAAATTGCGTCCAAAGTGGGGAAGGAAGAGCTGATTTTCTTTGAGGGGAACAGGTTAATGGCCTAAGACTTAGAGGTATTTGGCAGGAGTGAAACCACATCTCTTTAAAGATCATCGACGAGTTATTTCAGGTGGAGTGGTTTTTCTTGAATAACAGGGATGAGTCAGTGACCTTAGCTATTAGCTGCCACATATGGTTGTCCTCACCACTGGTTTGACAATTAAGTTATTATAAATTTTCCCAACATGTTAAAAAACAAAGATCTTTTTATATAATGTCTCTATCATTCACTTTCATCCACTTTTTGTACACAAAGTATTACTAGAGAAACATTTATATTCTCTTATTGTCCATAGAAAGTTGTCATTTATATTTTCTTATTGTCCATAAAAAGTTGTCCTATCCTAGAAACATTAAAGTGTATCAAATGTGTTATCAGCCCATCACTCTTTCAAAACATACAAATATCAATCTATTTTATCAATTTTATTTCACACAACCAATCACCTCATAACTTAAATAAATAAAGTGGTATAGCGAGCTTTTTTGCAGTTTATTTTAATTATTAAATTTTGAAATGTATAAAATAATTTTATTTATTTATTATGCTATATATTTGGATGATTAAACTCTATTTTTTTCAATTGTATTATTTATTGAGTGTAAAAATAACAAAAACTAGATTTTTAAATTATTAATGCATACTTGTTATCCTACTTATTAACGATAAGCACTATTTTTTAAACTTACAACTGTACAATATTTAAAATAAAAAATTTATCTTTGAATTACAATAAACAAGTACCATAATTAAGGTGTTGAGACCAAAATAATTGAATTAAAAATGATTAAATTAAGCGCCTCCTTTGGAAAATGCAATAAACTACCATCGATAAAAAAATGTGTCATGTGTAAAGATATTTTTCGAATAAAAATATCTTTACTGTCTCTTTCATAAAGTCTCCACTAATAAATTTTGGTAGATAGCACCTCTTCACGTGCTTTTAAAGAATAAATTTCAGTACGTAGCACCTCTTCACGTGCTTTTTACGCCACAGCACTAAGTACTAGGTAGCAAATAAATATTGTATTATTTTTTTTTGTTAGGTAGGTAGAGGCTAATGTTTGCATGAAGCTTATCCTAAGCTTAGGACGTCACTTAGTCTAATTAAAAGAGTGTTATAAATTATTGTTATGAGATATTTTATTTTATTTTTGTCTTTTAGTAAAAAATCTTTTTATTTTATATATATTTTTTATATTTTAAAATTTTATTAATATAATATAATATTTATTTTAAATTAGGGAGGCTTTGAGTTGAGGTTTATTTTTTCTTTTAGATTTTTTAAGATGATTTATATTGATAAGATTAACTAGTCTTTATGGCAAATATTTTTTTCAACTATTTGTTAGATGAGGAAAACTAATTTAATATACTTATATGTATGTATAAAATTTAGTTTAATTTGAGGTGTGTACTTAACTCTGTCGAGTATTGTAGTTTATTGTCACTTACTGCAATCCATGTCTAATGTTTTTCTTATTGCTTTGACATCTTCTAGTATCTTATTTATGTTTGTATTCATTATTTTTCCTTCATTATAGGCTATCGTTGTTAAGGCTAATATGGTTATGTTATGTGTTATGGCCATGTCTGATGTTTTTTTATTGCTTTGACATCTTCTACTATCTTATTTAAATGTTTGTATTCATTATTATGCCTTCATTGTAGGCTATCGTTGCTAAGGCCAATATGTTTATGTTTTATGTTATGGTAGTGATCTTTTAGTGGTTATTTTGTGAAACAAAGAGAGTTACAATAATTAAGCAAACAAAAAAAAAAGTTCTAAATGAGTAAAATATGTTAAGCATATGAACATTTTCTTTAATTTAAAGGGGATCAACATTTTTAGAAAGATTTAAAGTTGGTTTTAACTAGTAAATCCAATTCATGTTTAAAAAGCTTCTTGATTACAATAAAAAAAAAAACTAGGAATGGTTTCTAATGAAAAGTAGCTTACACTAATGTTTTCACATGAAACCTATAGCCAAGTGCTAAATTGTGTGTAGCCACAGTTTGTAACTGTGTTTAATAATCCATCTATTTTAGCTATATTTAAACTAAGCGGCACGAACTAGCTACCTTGTAGCACTTTTTAATTAGAAGAATTAATATGAGGGTCATCGACATTAATTTGAGGCTCATTAATTCATTAAAATTATTTTTTATTAGTCTAGATCCCTTAGGAGAAAAAAGAGAATGCACATTCCCGAAAGACGTACAATAAATTATGTCAGATAATATAAACAAGAAATTCCACCAGATGTTGCAAAGGAAAAGTCGAAAGACATAAATTCGAGAAGCATTATGACATATAAAAAATCATTGAAGACAAAAATTAGTAAACAAAATGTCATTCAAGGTATAAGAAATGACTTACAATATGCCAAATCGATATATTCTATTATCTTTCCAACATAGATTGCCTCTTAATCTTATAACTTAACCAACTCAAAACTACCCAACAAAAATTAATTAAAAAAAAAAACCAATAACAATGAACTACCCACAAGGCCCAGTGAAGTAATATAATGTGTAGAATGTGCATTTGAAACAAGACTGAGGGTGGTCAACTTGCAATCCAAATGTACCCTCTCTACAATGATGCTTGCTACAATTTCCAAATGCACATTAATACCTATCCAAGAACTATTGTTGAGTAAAACTAGACCATTTTAACCAAATTGGATGATGCAATATGGTACCTCAAATGTACTTGATGTGTGTGTTGTGTGAATGTGAGGAGAATATGGTGAACAAAATTTTAATGTAATACATTATCAACTCAGTATTATTAATAAGAAGTGAGAGGTTGTTTTCCCACTTATAATTTCTCTGGTGAATAGCACAGTATGCCTTGTTTTAATGGTCTAGATAAGAGTTCACATTGTTTATTTTTCTTCGTTCAACTATAAATATCTATGTGCTCTTGGAAATATTTACAAAGGACCAACTAGAAGGCCACCATGCATCAACTGAGGATGCCAACAAACTTTGGCAACTAATAACAGATACACATCAATTTCCATTTGTCGTTCCTTGCTAATTATAGAGTACATAGCAAGTGAATCGTTTCGGTCTTACACAAATGATTCTTATCCAATAACCTTGTCCTAACAACTACACCATCACTTGGAAATTGCCAAAAAATAGAGAACAAATAGGAAATCAAATCAGAGGGCTCTTCGAGAAGAGAGAATAATATTAGGGAAAAAAAGGCATACAAATATATTAAATATGCATAGTACTTTTGAACTATTATGAAGATGGGGTACGAATTATGAAGTTTATAACTATCCACCAGTGGTAAAACTCTTTGCTTACAACCTTTTAAGAGTTTCTTCCTTTGGATTGATGATTTTCCAGTCTCATGGGTGTCCCTAAATTGATTGTATGTTGATGGATAGGAGATAAATTTGTGTATAAACTTTCCCTTGAGGTGCATGTATGCACTAAAGAACAAGGGTAAATCCTCAATAAAATTTATGATGGTTGAGATCAGATTCCTTAATCCAATTGCAACATTTAAATGAATGAAGTGAATTGATTGTGTTCTTTAAGTGAATAATAAATTCAACTAAGTGAACATAAATCAAACCAAACTATGTAATGAGAAACATGTGACACGCTGCAATAAATTTGATGGCACGGATTTGTGGAATATATTCATTGGATCCTACGATAAAAGGAAGATAACTGATGGTATAAGTCTCTGCAAGACGTAGACATTCCTATTTGTATGTGGTTTCTTGTTTTTCTACCTCTAAATCCACTCACCAACAACATTCAGAAAAACTTCAAAATTCATATACTACTGACAAAAAGATATGTCAATGATAAGTTTGACACAAAAAACTTGATTGGACCAATTGGTCTAAGGAATAACATAAAAATGTTGTTAAAAAATGATAAAGTGGAATATAATTTACAAATCAAATAATAATATTTCACTTTTCTTGTTTTTTGTAGCCACAGATTTCATCCATAATTCAAGTGATCAACACTCATCTTTTTTGAAGCCATAGATTTCACCTTTCAACCACATAGCCCAACCGAACTAAAAATTAACCCTAGACATTTGTCCTTGCTTTAAGCGCATCAACAAGGCTCCTATGGCATTTGAACTCAGAAGGCTCTAAAGCTCGAATTTGAATCTATCCTAGCCATGGACTGTTGTTCGTTAATCTGGATTTTTTTTAACTTGATTGGAAAATTTACTTGCTCCTTGATAGAAATTTTATGGAGTGAGTAAACAAAAGTTTTGATTGGATACTTTACCCGCTCCTTGATAGTCATTTCATGGAGTGGGTAAACAAAAATTCAGTGCATGTCATTGAAAAAGGAAACTAAAAAATAATTGTACAGCCAATATGGTGCATCATCAAAGAACCTTTGGCAAAATAATTTTCCATAGATTATAAAGCTTCCCTTGTGAATATAAATTTGCTTATAGCCTGTGGTAGATAGTCGTTTAGAATTCTCATAACACATTGGTGCTTAAATTCTCTCACAAATAGAAAAATGATAGATGCAAAAGACACTGCATATGCAATAATCTCAAAACCATTTCCAAGAATCAAGTCAAACTTTATTATGAATAATCTAGCAAGCTCTTCTAAAAAACGTTTATAAGAAGACAATCAAACTTTATAACGAATCATCCAGCGGGCACCTATAACCCAAAACCCTCAATTCAACATCCCAATTTTTTTCAGTTGTTCTAAATGATAAGAAATAGTTTCATGTGAGCACCTTGAACCACCTGAAATTTGAGATTCATAATCTCTTTTTTGTGGAGCATAATCATACCAATTTTCACCATACCAAAACTGAGAATCCCAATTTTGGCGACTAGCTAAGGTATCTCCTTCCAAAAAATTGTGAAAATAAATTATGGGTATAGCTAGACTAACACCACAGTTATAACTTAGAAGCCATTGTTTTATATGAAAAATATTTTGGTTGTGTTGGCTTCGACACAAGGCTCACTCGTAGCAATTCAAGAATCTGTGAGAGATCCTTATCATAATTAGCACCATTAATTTGACTTGAATCACTGGCTTCACGTTGGCTTCACGGATAATACTGAAAAAGCCATCAGATGCCCCACTACTAAAGTAAGTAAATGTTCGATTTCTTGAGAGACTCGTGCATTTATTACCATTTGAAAAGGGAGTAAACCATGTTGAAGGCATAGTATTGGGAGTTCATGAAGAGGACATATCAAAAGAATGAAGTGAAGAACTATAAATGGTATCATCTACCTTCAATGAGTGTTCGTTTTGCTACGTAAATGAGGGCTTCAACTCAAGCTTCTACAGTCCTTTTTGTTTCGTCGGATTATAGGGTTACCTTTGCTTCTTTTTCTTCAGGCACCCGCTTCTCCTGGATCATATTCTGAAGTTTGAAGGCCTGTTGATTCCCAAGATTTCAGAATTGTTGGACGATGATTTAATTTAGGATTTCAGAGTTGGATGATAAGAAATTTTTTATTTTGATTCTGACGGATGATGAATTTTTTTATTATGACGGCAATGAAATTTCTAATTTCTAATTTTGAGCTCGATTTTGAAATTTATGATGTTGATGATTCCTCTGGCCCAGCTTCGATCCTAACGGATCTACACTGCCTCCCGATTCACTTGCAAGCTCTTGGACTTCTTCAGATATCTTATGAGCTCTTTCCCCCTTTGGGGAATCAGCTTAATAGAGTTGAGACAATTTTCCAAAATACAATTTTCATGAATGGTAGGGAAAATCTCTGAATTATTTTGAAAATATTTTATTTGTTCATTTTTTGGAGTCAACTTGTTATTCTCCAGTAGATAACATGTAGGTTGGCAGGAAAAGGGTTGCGGGGATTAAATACCATCCCCAACCAATTACTAAGGGAACTCAACATATGAATATGGCTATGTAAATTTCTAATGGTAGCCCACTGCATCTGAACCTGGTGAATGTAATCCACCATCAAGCATATGAAAACTGGAAAATGGAGAAGGTCGAGATGATTGAGTAGTAGTTAGTGATGATAAACCCAAATACAAATAATTATGCCTTCCCACCTCATCTCCTGCATCCAATGCATTATGAGTCATTACCTTCTTAAGTTCCACTTTTTTTCTCTAGAATGGAATGTAGTTCCTCCTCACGACTTCATTTGTATGTTTCTGCTTTTCAAATACAACAAAACCAAAACCCATCATCTTCATCATTCCCATAAGTCATAGTAGGACCAATAATTTTCCCAAATTCTCCTTCCATGAAATCCTAAAGCTCCCTACCATTGAGATCAGGTGGAAAACTTCCAACAAAGACCTTTAGAGAATTCACATCATCAAATTCCTCACTGGAATAAGATCTTAGAGAAGATGTCATTGAAGGTCGAGTTCCAACTCTTGCACCTGATAGAAGACTTGATGAAGTGCATAAAGACCTAATCGCATTGTGTCCATGGAAAAAATTTCACTTCAACCCATTTGGGAAGGTTTCATTTTTCTCATAATGCAAGCACAACTTGATTTTATAATTATTTACCCCATCAGAAATGTTGGAACTTATTGCAGTAACCAAAAAGAGCCAGTACTTGTTGACCCTTCCAATATCTTCTTCTGAGTGAGAAAAGTGACAATTAGTTCCCCACTCATACTTCTTGTTAATCCCATAAAAATGGAAAAGAACAAATTTGTATGGAGGCAATGTAACTATATTAGTAATAGTAATCTCCTTGACATTAGAAGGTGAATTTGAACTATTTATATGCTTGCAGGAATTTTTCTAGACCATTTATCAAGTCCAATTTGTGGCCTGCTCAGATTATTGTCCAGTGGAAGAAGGAATTGTGAGGAAGACTACACCTGGAACTTTTGTGGAGCCTTTGCAACAATTTGTGAGAAATATTTAGCCATTGGAGGATTTCTAGGATGAGCAACAGGTTGCAAAGAAGATACTTGTTTGGAAGTAGACAAACTTACTGGAAGCATTGAATTAGTTCCACATGATTTATAGGAATGTGAATACTTGAATCTTGTTAAAGATTTCTTAATGGAAGACAAAATGCAGCTTTGAGAAGTTATAATATTATCACATGCTTCATCAAGGAAGTATTTATCATGTAGACTCAATAATGAATGCATCTTAGATGAATATGCAAGTTGAATATGCTTTTGATTTCTCAAACCTTTTACATCTCTATTGGCTCCATGTCTGAGCATGAGAGCAGCACATTCAAGATGGTTATTCTTCATAGCATAATGTAGAGGGGTCTCTCTTTTTCCTGTGAGTATGGTTATACTTCCCCATGCTTCTTTGTTATTAATAGGAGTTCGCCAAGGTGGCCATGACCTGCAGTTGTGTGAACGGGAGCTGGTCGTGTATTGTTCCTAGATGTTAGTACAATTTTTTTCCACAACCTAACAATTTACACTGCATCCATTGAGAGGAGTGTCTTGTTTCAAATCAGAGATTTATTTCCATATTGATATGTTTCATTTACTGGAGCAACATATTCTAGAAAAAACATCTAGAATTGCATCATCATTTACTTAGACAATTTGAATCTTCCATCTCTGGACAAACTGGAGAATACATTCAATGTGACTTGTCACTGATACAAAATTACATTACATGTAATAATGACTCTGATAAATAGGTTGAGCTTGAGAAATAATATGAATTAAAACATCCACCATCTTGCAAGAATGAAAACGACTTAAGACATCCACCATATTACAAGAATGAAATCTTGCGGAAAATATATACATTAGTATTGTAAGTGAAAAGGAAACAATTTCACATTTACGTTTCACAAACAACACTAAAAAACCATTTTGAGGCTTGCAAAAACTCATGTATTAATTATACTACTCTCCATAGTTCCACATGGTCACTCACTCGGTCCAATATTTCTCATCCTTATGCTACACACCGCAAAGTACAATAAAACTAAGTTGGAATTTACATCAAACATCATAATTATTATCTAACCAATCAACCCTTGTCATTTTCGCCATCTGTTTTCCCTCTGCACTCCACTCCATTGATTTTAATTCCACAGAGCCCAACCATGTGCTATATTAGCCTCCACGTTTTTCTCTACAATATGCCAATTGTTAGGGTTATATTTAAGATTGAGTTACTAAATTAATGCATTTATCGTTAACACAAAAGGTTTTAATTGATATTTTAGATTCACATAGCAACAAAATCTCTTGAAAATCTTGATATGCGTTATTTCCAGTAAGGAAAGACTTTAATACTTTAATTAACGTCTATACTTTAATTAACGTCTACAATGAGAGTGAGTTGTTTATAGCAAAGGAGTGTAGCTCACAACGTTTACAGGCTTAATATATAATGTAAATTTCTGTGGCAGCGGCTCTGAAACTGACACTTGAGAAAGGAACAATCAACTCAAGTAACACATGACTCAGGCCTAAGACCCAGAGCACCACACTTATGTTTAACTCACTTGCAGTCTGCTTTCGCTATGCACAGGCCAGTAAGAAGCGAATACTTAGCTAAAGTTCAAACTACCTATGTTAAATAGGTCATATTAATTTATTGATTTATAGTTAATTATTAATAAAAAATAAATATTTTTGACAATTAATTAAATATTTTGATTGTAATAATTTTATTTTAAAATTAAATAATATGAATTAATTAAAAGAACAATACTACAAGAATAAATAAATTAAAAAAACTCAACTTCATTTTGACTTTCAACTTATCAATATTACAACGAAATTTATATTTTTATTAATTAAATGAAATAGACATAGACTATATTTGTATTATCATCATATGATTTTTCTTTTTATTTTCGTTAATTAAATGAAATAAACATTTTCTTTTTAAATATTCAGTATTAATTTAAAAATTTATTATTTTATCCATAAAACTATAGTAATTTAGCAAAAAATGACATGATATTTATATACAAAATAATATTTTATTATTTTATAATTTTTTTAGCAAAAAATAACATGACATTTATATACAAATTTATACCAAAATTTTGAAAAATCAAACTTAAATTAGTTTTATTTCTCATTTATCATAAAAAAAAATCTTGTAAAAGCAGGAATTTTAGAATTCCTTTTCCTTCAAATCCATCATCATTACCATATAAATTTATTTTTATAGTCCTACAATATTTTGGACAAATAAAAAAAACACTAATCTTTATGTCCACGGTCAAATAAAGATTAGAATATTCAGAGAATGAACCATCCACATAAGCTCAGGGCGCTTCCAAAGAACAGAACGGGATGTTCAGTTGGGGATGAGCATGAGGATCCTTTTCAGCGTTTTCATTTGGTGGCGAGGAAGGCGAGTGTAGATATCCATACCCCTCCCTCCGTCTCTGGCTGGGTACAACATCATTCCTCCGATATCATTTAGCACTGCAGCCTGCGCATTCACTGGCTTCCCCCACCCATAGTCTATTTCATAAACAGGAAATCTGGGAGAATTCGATGCACCAACGAAGTAACGGCCTCCCAAGGTTTCTGCTCCTAAGCTTGGAAGAGGATTCCCACTTCGAAGGCGGCTGTCAAGCCAATCTATGAGAGTATTCAACTGCTCGTCCGTGGTGCAGGACTTAATGAGCTCCTGGATGAGAGCAGCAGCAAAGCGGAGGTCTTGCCTCAGAAGCTGTTCGGCTCTAGTTCGGGCAAAGCCCAAGCAGACACAGTTCCCAAAAAACGTTGGGGGCAACGGGGGTTTTACTCGGCCTCTACTGTTCGCAATCATTCCGAAATCAACGGCCTCTTTATCGGGAACTTCTCGAGCTCTTGTCACGCATCTCCAAAAATGCGCGCAAACAGCCACAAACGAACTCGCAGCCCCCGCTCGTTCCTTCAGCTTCGCAATTATCTCTTCATTGAAATGAAAACCAGAAATTTCTAAATCCTCTGTTTGATCAGTATTAATGTTGTTCACCTTCATGATTTCCCCTTCCCCTGCATTCGTGGGCTGTAAATTATCATCTCGCATGAACTTGAAAATCTGAGCTCCCTTGATGTCGCCGATGACTACTTCTTCACCCCTGAAAGAAATGTTGGGTACTGCACAATTGATCTTCTGTTCGCGCCCCAAGATTGTTCGCATGTGCTCAGGTTTCTTGGAAATAGTAGATCCCCTGCTGCATTCCGCCCAGCCATTCAGGAAATGCCAAAAGGAACTCCCGTCTGAAACAACGTGGTGAAGAGAGGCTCCAATGCAGATTTCACCTCCACGAAATCCAGTCACCTGCAATCCACAAAAAAGATCAATTCATTTCCATACTAAAATTGAAATCACTGCAAAAAAAGTGGCACTGAGAGTCAATAAACAGAGATATATTTTGTATTAATTTTGAGGATTCATAGGGCCTAGCATTTGCCCACTGTGCATGCAACACTCGGAGGACGTAAATCATCTTTTATTGAACTGTACACACCTGTCTCTACTGATAACTGGAATTTGGTCATTCAAGGATTGCAGATTGTAACTGTCCTGTCTCTACTGATATCTGGAATTGGGTCATTCAAGGATTGCAGATTGTTGCTGACTGGCAGCAACATCCATTGGTGGCAAGTTTTAAGCACTTCTTGGAGCAGCTACAGGATTTTGGTACATTGCTCTTCATCATCTGGGGCATATGGGGATGTAGGAACCTATTGATATTCCAACACAAGAAGGTTGACATGTCCTGGGATTTATGTCTTTTTTTTTTTAAACAGGTCCTATGAAACAGCACTATAAACCAGGCAAGATCATCCTACAAGATCAGCTTACAGGAAGTCTGTCAGAAATTCACACTGTGATGTGGTGTTCTTATTGTTACTGCACCAGGGAGCTATCATCATCTCTGGTGGGAAGCCTGCAGAGGCAGCAATAACAGGGCTGAAATCATCCCATTATGGTGCTTATTATTCACTGCTAGCTGACTAAACATTATGGATTTACATGTTTACAGGGCTGAAATCATCCCATTATGGGACTTATTATTCATTGCTATCTGGCTAAACATTATGGATTTACATGTTTTTGGAGACTCCAAAGGATCCATAGATTGGATAAAGGGACTCTCTCGCTTCCAACCCTATGTTATAAGCATCTTTTTGAAAAAACAGAAATCATGAACCCTAAAAAAAAAACTATGATATATATAAAAAAAAAAAACCCCTCTTTTCTGCTAAAAAAATTATGATGATATATTAAATTTCAGTTGGCATTCTTTATAACGATTTCCACTGACATAGTAAGATTCAAATTTTTTCACAGCTATAACGATGAAACCAAATTTGATCAGAGATTATCATTCCATACACTAAAAAAATCCATTTTATTAGTGATTTTGCAACCTGTACTGAGAAAAGCGGACCGTCGTAGTTTTCAAACTTTGAACCATCTCGGATGGGAAGAAGCTGTTGGAAAAAACTTTTATGGCGAAACTCATCTTTTTCGAGGTCCTCAAAAGCCACATCAATGGATGCTTCCACGAATTCTACGCCGCTGTCGTTGCAGTCAATCTCAGGTCGACCCGTCTCTCCTGATCCCTTGGGATTCAAGCGACCTGCAAGTGGATAGAAGTCCACCAGAGCTAAGGAGAGGCTCCTCTTTAGCATATCCGTGACCGCAGTAAACTCCATGTGTGGACTTACTTTATAGAAGAGAAGGGTCTGAACGTTAGCGACGGGAATCCAAAACAAATCGAGGTTGGAGAGGAACATGCTCTGCTTCACAGTGGCCATGGCCGGCACCACGCTTGACACCCTTAACATCTTTACTTTCACTTGCTCTTCACCCATTGTCCTCCGCTGGTTACAGACCACAGAGAAAAAAAATCACTGAACACAAATAAATCTGAATACATATTAAACCATTACCCCGATCGGGGTGCCAAGCTGAAGCTGGAGGTGGTGGGTGTCGGAATATGCCACGTGGTGGCATAAATCTGATGGACCATCCGATTAATTTTAAAGCATGATGGTGCAGGTCCCATCCCATGAATTGTCAGTAAGACGCATGAAGGGAGCCGTCCAGCACTTGTCAGGGGAAATTTGGAAATTGCGTTCAGAGTGGGGAAGGAAGAGTTGTTTTTTTTTTTTTTGGGTTAATGGTCTAAGACTCAAAGGTATGTGGTAGGAGTGAAACCACGTCTCCTTAAAGATCACCAACGAGTTATTTCAGGTAGAGTGGTTTTCCTTGAATCACAGGGATGAATCAGCCGCCTTAGCTGTTAGCTGCCACATATGGTTGTTCTCACCACTGATTTGACAATTGAGTTATTATAGGTTTTCCTATCATGTTAAAAAACAAAGATTTTTTTATATCATGTCTCTATCAGTCACTTTCATCCACTTTTTGTACACAAAGTATTACCAGAAAAACATTTATATTCTCTTATTGTCCTTAGAAAGTTGACATTTATATTCTTTTATTGTCCATAGAAAATTGTCCTATCCCAGAAACATTAAAGCGTATCAAATGTGTTATCAACCAATCACTCTTTCAAAACATACAAATATCAAATCTATTTTATCAATTTTATTTCAAACAACCAATCACCTCATAATTTAAATAAATGAGGTTGTATAACTAGCCTTCTTACAGTTTATTTTAATTATTGAATTTTGAAATATATAAACTAATTTTATTTTTTTATGCCATACATTTGAATGATTAAACTCCAACTCTTTTCCAATTGTATTATTTATTGAGAAAATAACAAAAACTTTCAAAAGATTTTTCAATTATTAATGCATACCTGTTATCCTACTTATTAACGATAAGCACTATTTTTTAAACTTACAACTGTACAATAATTAAAATAAAAATTCTATCTTTGAATAATTAAAATAAAATAAACAAGTACAATAATTAAGGTGCTGAGACCAAAATAATTGAATTAAAAATGATTAAATTAAGCGCCTCCTTTGGAAAATGCAATAAACTACCATCGATAAAAATGTGTCACGTGCAATGGCCATTGGTTCGAATAAAAATTTCGGTAGATAGCACCTCTTCACGTGCTTTTTACGCCAGAGCACTAAGTACTAACTAATAAATTTTGGTAGATAGCACCTCTTCACGTGCTTTTTAGGTAGATAGCACTAAGTTCTAACGGTAACAAATAAATATTGTATTTTTTTTATTTTGTTTTGTTAGGTAGGTAGGTAGGTAGGTAGAGGCAAATGTTTGCATGAAGCTTATCCTAACCTTTGGTCGTCACTTAGTTTAATTAAAAGAGGGTTATAAATTATTGTTATGAGATTTTTATTTTTTTTAATTTTTATTTTATTTTTTAGATATATTTTAAAATTTATTATATATATATATTAATTAGGGTTATTTTAATTAGTTAAGCAAAATAATTGGTATACTACTTATCTAGATTCAAAATTATGTTAGTGATATGTTGAGCTTTGATCTCTTGAAGAATATTGTTGTAATGGTTTTAAGCTAAGAACCTTTAAGCGAGTATAATTGTGGGTTGGTTTGATGCCAACAACCTCACTTTTGCTTTGAGCTAAGGAGGTTTATTTTTTCCTCAAATTTATGATTAGATTTTTTTAAAGATAATTTATATTGATGAAACTAACTAGTCTTCATGGCGAATATTTTTTTCAACTATTTGTTTTTTTTTCTCACAAATTCGGTTGCTGGTTTATATTAAAAAGAAAAAAGGGGGGAGAAAAACTCCAGTTTTACACAGTGAATTTGAAAGAAGAGATTCCAGCAACATATGCAGTTGGCGTTGGAGTCAATGTGATGACTTGCTTCTGTCGCTGTGAAAAAGCGAGAAGCAGTGTAGATTCTGACATACTGTAGCAAGAGAAGGCAGATTTTACACTTCATTTTTCACCCTTGTATAGGTTTGCCGCTCTCTGAGGTTGAAGTAGGCGCCATTCAGCCATTTCAGATAGATTTTTAATTGCTGTTCTTTGACTTTTCATAAACTTCTTCTGCAGAACGTAATTGGAGCACGAGATTGCAGGAGGGCTGACAGTGGGATAGAGATGCTTTGTCAGGGCGGTCAGAGAGGCTGCGTTCATAGAACCAAGGCCAAAATGCGCCTTAGACCAGAAGTCTGAAGATGAGAAGAGGTCAACAGATGTAGGAAACCGCTCGAAGGGGCGTAAGTTAATGAAACCACTATGAGCGCAGAGTTTTAAGGATTTTGGAAGGGCGGTCCAGATAGCGCCAGAATTTGGAGTGGGAAAGACTAGAGCTGTGAGGGTCGAGGCCATTGGAGGGAGGGCATAGATTTGAAAATTCTCAGGGAGAAGGCATACAGAAATTCGAAAACCACTAACAGTAGTCTGCTGTAGGGTGGGTTTATTAAGCAAGTAAAGCCTGATCATGGCAAGAAGAAGAAGTGGTCAGTGCCATTGCACCGGAGGTGTCCAACAGAGTGAGCGCAGGCTTTGTTTGCCAGTTTATCTGCAGATTTGTTAAGTGATCTAAGAACATGATAGTATTGGTTACCTTTCATTTGCTGATCCAGTGAATGACATCGCTCAAGAATTTGCTGCAGACTCAGATTTTGGGCATTTCTTTTGCTTGTCATCAGACCTATGATGATGGCAGAGTCTCCAATAATGGTAGCCTTGGATATGCCAAGTTTCTGAAGTTGGATCAATCCTTGGAGGAGGGCGAATGCTTCAGCCCTGTTGTTTGAAGCATATCCTAGACCCCATTCATATTCCGTTATCACATCTCCATTACTGTTACAAATAAGACCTCCAGCCCCAGCCGTTCCTGGGTTGGATTTGGAGGCTCCATCAAAGAAGAGGTAATGAGTATTGCTGTTTTGGAGCCACAGGGCAAATTCTTCCTCTTTCATTCTGATTTTCCAGCTGTGCCTGGGGTTGTCTCTGCTATTGGAGCCACCTCTTTTTTGCTCTATGCTGCTTCTGTCTAGAATATGCCTTATATAATTCCTTTCTTCAACTGTTAGATCCGACATCTTCAGATTTCCATGGCACTTTGTGGACAGAGTTTCCAAGTTTAGATTCCATGCTTTGTTATATAGCTTTCTGACATTTGCTTCTGTGCCTTTGAAAATCCTTCTGTTTCTAGCAAGCCAGATATTCCAGAGGAGAGTACAGGGCAGGGCGTTCCAGACCCTTCTAGCTGTATTGTTTGCTTTCCTTCCCCACGGATAGCTCTTTTTCCACATATGAAGCACTTCAATTATACTAGTGCCAGGCACCCAAGGGAGATTATGATTTCGAAATGCTTCCTTCCAGCAGGCTAAGGCAAAAGGGCAATCTATAAATAGGTGCTGAATTGTCTCTTCTTCTTTTTGGCAGTTTGGACAGCGGGAAGGTCCAACTATTCCTCTCTTTCTGAGGTTCTCCGCAGTAAGGACTTTCCCTTTTAAGAGGATCCATAGGAAGAATTTGATTTTTGGCAGAGTTTCTGCCTTCCAAACATACCTCCAATGTGCCCAAATTACCATGGGGAGCTCGTTGGTGCAGATCTGATGATAAGCACCCTTAATGGTGTAGGTAGTGCCTGAAGGATCCCATCGAAGAAGGTCAGCAAGGTGACGCTTGGAGGGTGCTATACCATGAAGGTAAGTTTTCAGATTGTTGAAACTGGTTTCAGCAACAGCTGGGATTGGTGGGAAACTCCATCCTTTCCAGAAATGGGAGTGGGGATCCCATTGTGAAATCTGGGCCAGAGTGTGAATACCTGCACTATTGAAAAGATCAAGAATTTGCTGAGTACCAGGCCGTTGACTTATGGGCTGTTGCCCCATAATTTTGTCTTCTCCAATTCTTATATATCTACCTCCTTTGGGCACTTTGGAGATGTTTTGAGCAAGGAATGGAATAGCTTTCTGACACATCCTCCAGATTTTGGAGCTTGTTCTGTTGGGGAGCTCATAATCTAAGAGCTGGTACCTTGGGTGACAGAGGTATTTTTTTTCAAGAACAGTCTTCCACCAAGCATTTTCCCCAGTTATGAGCCTCCATAACAGTTTGCCAGCAAAGGCGAGGTTTAGGAATTTAGAAGATCTAATTCCCAACCCTCCATTCTCACACGGCTGAGTAACCTGCTTCCAGCTTACCAAATTAAATTTTTTGCTTTCATTTTTCCCTCCTTGCCAAAGAAAATGGCGAAGGAGTGCATCCATTTTAATATGAAAGCTGGCAGGGGCTTGTAAAAGAGTAAAGCAATACAAGGGCAGGGAGGAGAGACCTGCTTTCAAAAGGATTATGCGCCCTGCAGGGTTAAGCCAGGAAGTACCCCAGTGCTGTATCTTTCTTTTCACTTTGTCGATAATAACTTCCCAGGCTGAGGCTTTCAAGTTGCCGGCACTCACAGGCATGCCCAAGTAATTAAAATGCTCCCAATTCAGCTTGTAAGGGACTCCGAGAGTACAAGCAATCCTATGAAGAACATGTGCCGAAGTGTTCCACCCATAGATACAACTCTTAAGATTATTGATCAGGCCTCCTAAATAGCTCATGTATTTGTCTAGCAGGGTTTTAAAACGACGGGCTATGATGTTTGAAGCTCCCCCCATTAGAAGAGTATCGTCGGCAAACTGAGAGTGATTGATGTTCTTTACTCCATTGTCAAATTTGATCCCGGTGATGAGGCCCATGCGGCGATTATAATCCAGAGCTCTACTAAAAGATTCAGCCATTAAAATAAAGAGATAAGGAGAGAGAGGGCAGCCTTGTCTAAGGCCTCGAGAGGATTGAAAGGAAGGTCCAGGTCTGCCATTTAGAAGAGGGGAAATCCAAGGTCCTGTTATGCAGGCTTTGATAAGGCTAATAAAGGATGCAGCAAATCCCATTTTTTCAAGAACAGCAAACAGGAAGGAATGTCTGACACGGTCAAAGGCATTGGCTAAGTCTAACTTTAAAATGAAGCCTTTCTCGTTTCGGGTTTGGCTAGAGTGAATAGCCTCTTGCACAAGAAGGATGGAGTCCGAAATTTGCCTATTGGCTAAAAAACCCCCTTGATTTTCAGATATGAGAGTGGGGAGAATAGGTTTTAGGCGAGTAGCCAAGATTTTGGTCAAAATTTTATATGAAGAGTTACACAAAGATATTGGGCGAAAGCGAGAAAAAGTCATGGGTCGATTTTCTTTAGGGATGAGAGCAAGATGAGTAGCATTAGTGAATCCTCCAATTTTGCATTTACGTTGGACCCATCTTATCATTTTGACAAGATCTTTTTTTATGGTTCCCCAGTATGTTCTGTAGAAGCAAATAGGGAAACCATCTGGACCTGGGGCTTTATCTGGCTGAAGGGCCCAGATGGCATCATGTATTTCTTCTTCATTGATCTCCTTAGTTAGATCTGCATTAGTGTCCTCATTGATTCCTTTGGGCATATGCTGTAAGAGATCTGAGTAGTCCTCTGCTTCCTTTGTTTCAGTGAGGAGAGTGCTGTAGTAGGCTGAGGCAGTTTTCTTGATAGCTTCTTGTGTTTTTTGTGGGGAGCCCTCTTCATCATTGATCAAGGTGACATTATTTCTGACTTTCCGGACAGTTGCTTGCTTGTGAAAGAACGCTGTATTTTTGTCTCCTTCATGCAACCAGAGCTGTCTTGATTTGATTCTCCATTTCTGTTCTTCTTCTCTGTTGACCCGGTACAGCTGATAATATATATCGCTTTCTAAAGCTTTATCTTCTTGGGACAGCCCATTTTCCTCAATTTTCTTGTGGATTTCTTTCAAGTTATTTTTTAACTCAACTTTGACATTTTCTGGTTCTTTGTAGTGCTGTCTCACCCAATCCTTCAGTGCTAATTTTGTGTTCTTCAGCTTGCTTTCCCAAATGAATCCCGGCGATCCTTCTATATGTAGATGCCAAGCTGTTTGGACAATTTGATCCACAATAGGATTGCTACGCCACAGCGGATTGTATTTGAAGGGCAACGGCCCCAAAGGACAATGTGCTTCAAGAGCAATGCTAATGGGATAATGATCAGAAGCTGAATAAGGCAGAATTTCAGCATGAGCAGTGGAAAACTCAGAGAGAAAGGTAGTATTTACCAAAATTCTGTCAAGGCGCTCCAGAATGTTATCTCTGCCCAGCCTTCGGTTGCTCCAAGTGTACTTCCTATTTTTTGGGATGATATCAACTAAATCACACTCTTGCATGATGCATTCCAGCTTTGTTCTGTAAGGATCATGAGTAAAGATGCCGCCTCTTTTTTCCTTGGAATGTAATATAAGATTTAGGTCTCCCCCTATGATGATATTTCTGTTATCTTCATTTTGGGTGTCTTCTTGTAATGTGGCCCAGCACTGGTCTTTATCTCTGAAGTGGTTCGGAGCATAAATGTTATAAATAACTATTTGCTTACCCTCTGCTTGTTGTTGTTCTAGTGTGACTTTGATCCAAAATGGAGTGATAGTTTTGGATGTGCATTTCCAAGTGTTTTTGTTCCACATTGTGATGATACCACCAGAAGCTCCTCTTGCTTCACTTATTTGTCCCTCATATTGCCTGAATTGTTCTATAATTCTTGTCATCTCTTGCAGTCTTTGCTTTGTTTCCTGAATCATTGTAATACCTGGCTTCTCTTGGTCTATGAGATCTTTCAGGGCCGCAATTTTTGAGGGGTGCCCTAGGCCCCTACAGTTCCATGATATAACTTTCATCATTGAGTGCTTGGGTTTCGGAGGGTTGCTCGTCCCTCTTGCTCCTTATGTGATGATTCTTTGCTATTCTATCCCAATATATAAGTTTCTATGGGATTTTGAGTTCCCATGGCGATGTCTTTTTGAGCGTTTTCGTTCCTTTGCTGTTTGCTGGATTTCCTTCCAGGTCCTTTCTTTTGGTTTTCTTGGGTGATTCCATGCTCTTTCGAAGAGCTTCTAGTGGTTCGGGGTGGCGGGGGGGCGAGGGAGTGGGTGGGGGAGGATTGGGAAAGGGAAACAAGGATGGGTGGGTCATTTTCGAGGGGGATCAAGGGGTCATCAGGGAGGGAGAGGGCGCCAAAGGGGTTTGAAGAGATCAGGGGAGATGGCTCCAAGGTGGGTGGGCCAAGAGGAGTGGAGGTAGTAGGGACAGTTGAGGAGGAAGCTTTGGGTGGATCTGAAGGGGGATTGATATTGGAAGGGGCAGATTTGGGAGGAGCCGCTTCAAAGTTTGCTTTCAAGCCCGAGGCCGTCTTCTTCTTTTTAACAGTTTCCCATTGTTCTTCAGGTTGAGCAGATTCAGTATTAACAATTTTAGAACAGCGATTGGAAAAATGGCCGTATTCGTGACATACCTTGCATTTGAAGGGAATTTGTTCATAATCCAGTTGCTGAATATGCGTCCAATCGTCCACCTTTAGTTTGATTGCTTCTGGGAGACCCTTGCCGAGATCAACTTCGACGCATATCCGCGCACATGCCTGCATGTTATCCTTGGGCTCACACCGATCAATATATTTTCCCACAGCATTGCCGATGGCTCTAACCGAGTCGTCTCCCCAGCAGTGGAGCGGGAGATGCGGGAGACGAACCCAGACCGGAACAGCATTAGGGACATCCAGCTCAGGATCGAAGTCTGGAGTCCATTTTTTCAAATACAGGCCACGAGAGTCCATGAAGTATGGCCCATTTCTGAAAATAAGGTCTTTGTCTGCTCTGGATTCGAAATGGAACGTGTAGTAGCCTTTTCCACAGAATCGGATGGATATTTTGCCATTAACTTTGTCTGCCCAATTTCTTTCAATCCACCGTTGAACAGTTTTCGGCGAGGGCCATAGGCCGGTGAACTGACCGATGAGCCCCCGCTCAGCTAAGGAGAGAGCAGCCATTCGAGGCAACGTCGGAGGAAGGTCGACCTCTTGCAACCCATCCAGTTTCTTGACAAACTTGGACAGGGCAGGGCGAGTTCTCTGTGGCTGGAGAGATTTGACGAGATCTGAGAACGCAGCTGCAGCAGATTGGAAACACGCATCAGCGTTGGAATGGTCAACAGGGCCCTCCGCGGCAGCGTTCGGAGAGGCCATGGGAGGCCAGAGGCCAGGGGCCTCGCGCAGCAAAGGGAGACCAGCAGTCGGCTGCTAGGTCAGGGGGAACGCGCAGGAAGGCGCGCGCTCAGCAAAATCTTCGTTTTTCTACCAACTCTTATTTTTTTCAACTATTTGTTAGATGAGGAAAACCAATTTAATATACTTATATGTATGTATGTATGTATAAAATTTAGTTTAATTTGAGTTGTGTACTTAACTCTGTACTGCAGTCCATGTCTAATGTTTTTCTTATTGCTTTGACATCTTCTAGTATCATATTTATGTTTGCATTCATTATTTTGCCTTCATTGTAGGCTATCGTTGTTAAGGCCAATATGGTTATGTTCCGTGTTATGGCCATGTCTGATGTTTTTTTTATTGCTTTGACATCTTCTAGTATCTTATTTAAATGTTTGCATTCATTATTATGCCTTCATTGTAGGCTATCGTTGCTAAGGTCAATATGGTTATGTTTTATGTTATGGTAGTGATCTTTTAGTGGTTATTTTGTGAAACAAAGAGAGTTACAATAATTAAGCCAACAAAAAAAAGCTCTAAATAAGTAAAATATGTTAAACATATGAACATTTTCTTTAATTTAAAGGGGATGAACATTTTTAGAAAAAATTAAAGTTGGTTTTAACTAGTAAATCCAATTCATGTTTAAAAATCTTCTTGATTACCATCATTAAAAAAAAAAAAAAAAACAAACAAACAAACTAGGAATGGTTTCTAATGAAAAGTAGCTTACACTAATGTTTTCACATGAAACCTATAGCCAAGTGTAAATTGTGTGTAGCCACAGTTTGTAACTGTGTTTAATAATCCATCTATTTTAGCTATATTTAAACTAAGCGACACAGACTAGCTACCTTGTAGCACTTTTTAATTAGAAGAATTAATATGAGGGTCATCGACATTAATTTGAGGCTCATTAATTCATTAAAATTATTTGTTATTAGTCTAGATCCCTTAGGAGAAAAAAGAGACTACACATTAAATTAAATATAGGAGTTTTTTTTGTTTTGTTTTGTTTTTTTTTTTTTTTTTTTCAGTAGAAAGATAAAGTTATTTTTTATTAAAGAATATAATAATATGTTTTTTTAAGAGTACATTAATATGGTTTTTTTGGGGCTTGGAGTATGTCCTCAAACTGCTTTTGTTTGGCTAAGAGCTCATTTTCCTCAAACTTAAAGAAACAGGTTAAGACCCTGCCCCTTAAGGACCACTAGCTAGTTATTTCAAGTGGCTTGGTTTTCCTTGAATAACAATGATAAGGCAGCTTGAGTTTGCTGTTAGCAGTCAGAGATGATTGTCCTCACTACTGGTTTGCCAACTAAGTTATTATAAGTTTTCCCACCTTGTGAAAAAACAAAGTTATTTCTATGTAATGCCTCTATCATCTACTTTGTACATAAAATGTTCCCCAAAAAACATTTATATACTCCTTTTGTTCATAGAAAGTTGTCCTATCCCAAAAATATTAAAGTGTATCAAATGTGTTATTAGGTTGTATAGCTAACCTTCTTGCAGTTTAGTTAATTATTAAATTTTAAAATGTATGAACTAGTTTTATTTTTTATGACATATATTTAGATGATTAAACTCCAATTTTTTTCTCTTGTATTGTTTATTTGGTGTAAAAATAATAAAAACTATCTAAAAATATTTCAATTATTAATGCAATATTGGAAGCACTATTTTTTAAACTCACAACTGTATAGTGATTAAAATAAAAAAATTATCTTTGAAGACTACAATAAACAAGTACAATAATTAAGGTGTTTGAGACCAAAATAATTGAATTAAAAATGATTAAATTAAGCGTCTCCTTTCGAAAATGCAATTAACTACCATCGATAAAAATGTGTCATGTGCAATGACTCTTGGTTCGAATAAAAAAAAAAGGTCGCCAACCCTTCAAA
Source organism: Pinus albicaulis (assembly GCA_034641835.2). Classification (NCBI taxonomy): domain Eukaryota; kingdom Viridiplantae; phylum Streptophyta; class Pinopsida; order Pinales; family Pinaceae; genus Pinus; species Pinus albicaulis. The sequence continues at coordinate 734,578,721 of CM076580.1, forward strand.
CTACAATTTTTAAGACGAGATGATGCTTCTTGCATTTAATATTTGTTCATTTAATGTTTATTTCATAAAGGCCCCAGATAGATAGTACCTCTTCACGTGCTAATAAATTTCGGTGGATAGCACATCTTCACGGAAGCATCCATTGATGTGGCTTTTGAGGACCTCGAAAAAGATGAGTATCGCCATAAAAGTTTTTTCCAATCCAACCAATTCTTCCCATCCGAGATGGTTCAAAGTTTGAAAACTACGACGGTCCGCTTTTCTCAGTACAGGTTGCAAAATTAGTAATAAAATGGATTTTTTTAGTGTATGGAATGATAATCTCTGATCAAATTTGGTTTCGTCGTTATAACTGTGAAAAAATTTGAAACTTACTATGTCAGTGGAAATCGTTATAAAGAATGCCAACTGAAATTTAATATATCATCATATTTTTTTTTAGCAGAAAAGAGGGTTTTTTTTTTTATATATCATAGTTTTTTTTTAGGGTTCATGATTTCCGTTTTTTCAAAAAGATGCTCATAACATAGGGTTGGAAGCGAGAGAGTCCCCACAGTGGAGGTTGGAAGCGAGAGAGTCTCTTTATCCAATCTATGGTCCTTTGGAGTCTCCAAAAACATGTAAATCCATAATGTTTAGCGAGCTAGCAATGAATAATAAGTCCCATAATGGGATGATTTCAGCCCTGTAAACATGTAAATCCATAATGTTTAGTCAGCTAGCAGTGAATAATAAGCACCATAATGGGATGTTTTCAGCCCTGGTATTGCTGCCTCTTCAGGCTTCCCACCAGAAATGATGATAGCTCCCTGGTACAGTAATAATAAGAACACCACAATCACAGTGTGAATTTCTGACAGACTTCCTGTAAGCTGATCTTGTAGGATGATCTTGCCTGGTTTATAGTGCTGTTTCATAGGACCTGTTTAAAAAAAAAGACATAAATCCTAGGACATGTCAACCTTCTTGTGTTGGAATATCAATAGGTTCCTACATCCCCATATGCCCCAGATGATGAAGAAGAGCAATGTACCAAAATCCTGTAGCTGCTCCAAGAAGTGCTTAAAACTTGCCACCAATGTATGTTGCTGCCAGTCAGCAACAATCTGCAATCCTTGAATGACCAAATTCCAGATATCAGTAGAGACATGACAGTTACAATCTGCAATTCTTGAATGACCAAATTCCAGATGTCAGTAGAGACAGGACAGGACAGTTCAATAAAAGATGATTTACGTCCTCCGAGTGTTGCATGCACAGTGGGCAAATGCTAGGCCCTATGAATCCTCAAAATTAATACAAAATATATCTCTGTTTATTGACTCTCAGTGCCACTTTTTTTGCAGTGTTTTCAATTTTAGTATGGAAATGAATTGATCTTTTTTGTGGATTGCAGGTGACTGGATTTCGTGGAGGTGAAATCTGCATAGGAGCCTCTCTTCACCACGTTGTTTCAGACGGGAGTTCCTTTTGGCATTTCCTGAATGGCTGGGCGGAATGCAGCAGGGGATCTACTATTTCCAAGAAACCTGAGCACATGCGAACAATCTTGGAGCGCGAACAGAAGATCAATTGTGCAGTACCCAACATTTCTTTCAGGGGTGAAGAAGTAGTCATCGGCGACATCAAGGGAGCTCAGATTTTCAAGTTCATGCGAGATGATAATTTACAGCCCACGAATGCAGGGGAAGGGGAAATCATGAAGGTGAACAACATTAATACTGATGAAACAGAGGATTTAGAAATTTCTGGTTTTCATTTCAATGAAGAGATAATTGCGAAGCTGAAGGAACGAGCGGGGGCTGCGAGTTCGTTTGTGGCTGTTTGCGCGCATTTTTGGAGATGCGTAACAAGAGCTCGAGAAGTTCCCGATAAAGAGGCCGTTGATTTCGGAATGATTGCGAACAGTAGAGGCCGAGTAAAACCCCCGTTGCCCCCAACGTTTTTTGGGAACTGTGTATGTTTGGGCTTTGCCCGAACTAGAGCCGAACAGCTTCTGGGGCAAGACCTCCGCTTTGCTGCTGCTCTCATCCAGGAGCTCATTAAGTCCTGCACCACGGACGAGCAGTTGAATACTCTCATAGATTGGCTTGACAGCCGCCTTCGAAGTGGGAATCCTCTTCCAAGCTTAGGAGCAGAAACCTTGGGAGGCCGTTACTTCGTTGGTGCATCGAATTCTCCCAGATTTCCTGTTTATGAAATAGACTATGGGTGGGGGAAGCCAGTGAATGCGCAGACTGCAATGCTAAATGATATCGGAGGAATGATGTTGTACCCAGCCAGAGACGGAGGGAGGGGTATGGATATCTACACTCGTCTTCCTCGCCACCAAATGAAAACGCTGAAAAGGATCCTCATGCTCATCCCCAACTGAACATTCCTCGGCTTGGTCTTCCCGTTCGCTTCTTTGGAAGTGCCCTGAGCTTATGTGGATGGTGATTCTCTGAATATTCTAATCTTTATTTGACTGTGGACATAAAGATTAGTGTTTTTTTATTTGTCCAAAAAACTGTAGGACTATAAAAATAAATTTATATGGTAATGATGATGGATTTTAAGGAAAAACAATCTAAAAATCTTGTTTTTAATGATAAAGGAGAAGAAGTAAACTAATCTAAGTTTGATTTTTTAAAATAATGATAAAGGAGAAGAAGTAAACTAATCTAAGTTTGATTTTTTAAAATCTTGTATGTAAATGTTATGTTTTTTTTTTTTCGCAAAAAAATAAAAAATTAAAATCCATTTATATAATTTCTATAAATATAGTTTTCTAATTTTTAAATAATTATAAAATTGATATCATATTTTTATGTTAATGTTCATTCATTAAAATTTTAAAAATGTATTAATTTAAATTAATAGAATTTTATGGATAAAATAATTTTTTTTAAAAAATTAATAGTGAACATTTAAAAAGAAAATGATTACTTCATTTAATTAACTAAAATAAAAAGAAAAATCATACGATGATAATACAAATATAGTCTATGTCTATTTCATTTAATTAATTAAAATATAAATTTAGTTTGTAATATTGATTAGTTGAAAGTCAAAATGAAGTTGAGTTTTTTTAATTTATTTATTCTTTTAGTATTGTTTTTTTAATTATTTTATATTATTTAATTTTAAAATAAAATAATCACAATCAAAATATTTTAACTAAGTGTCAAAAATATTTATTTTTTATTCAATAATTAACTATAAATCAATAAATTAATATCATGATTTCAAGAGGATCTAAGAAAATCTAATTGCTAAGTATTAACCAAAGAATTATTGTGTTGCTTGGTATTTTATACTCATGCTTCATTTATTAATGTCTTATTTTTATATGTAAAACTATACTAGTAATTGCACCACACGTTGCAAAAGAAACGCCGCAAGGTTGTGGTATAGGAAAGAAGAACAAATAAGATAGAAGAGGTAGTAGGAACTTTCTCAGCTCCAACCGATCCTCTAGAATAAGGGCAACAGAATTATGTTTACTGGACCTCAAATCAAAATATCCATATTGGGTAATTGATTTGGAACAACTTCTTTTTTATTAATTACATGTAAGATGCGTTTTTTCATAATGGATGAGACATTTTGGCCAATGTACTCAAGACCTCTATATGACGAAATATGCATGTCTTTTTTTTTTTTTTTGCATGAAGAATGCACTTGATTTTTATGACCAATTTGGGAAGACTTCACCCTTACACAAAATTATTTTCTTCTATCAGATTTGCAATGTGGAATTCCTTTGATACTACTCCTAGAACTCTGACTCTGCTGTACAGCTAGAATTATTTAATGGAATAAAAACTTATCACTATGACATGTTGTACTTCATAAGAGACTACTAAGAAGCTTACGTATGGTAAATCCACCTTCACTTGTCATTTGAACATAGAGGATAGAGTGATAGTACATTTTTGTTTTGAAATGAAATTATTTTCCCGATCTTTTAAATAATAAATTCCTCTCGAAGTGACGAGTCTTTTTTCTAGTATTTTCTTAGTCCTCCTTACAATTGGAATGTTTCTCTTCTCATAACTCTATCTCGGGTTATAATTCTAGCTTTCTCTTGTTTATGAAGAAATTCTCTCTATATCACTATTTTCTGTCTCTTTTTGAGCGCTTGCTTGAATCAATGAGATAATGTAGCTCATCTAGATTCCAAAATCCTTTAGTAACCCATTTTCTGAAGAGTATTTTTTTGTTTTTAATTCTTCTATTAGGTCCTCCATAGCCTTGTCAACATCGTTTCCTTCTAAAGAATCAAACATTCTTGATAAGTATCCATTGCCATGCCTTTCTTCTTCCATATAATTTAGTTCTAAATGAATGGAACATGAGATAAGATTCATGACATTTTCCAAATTCCAAGATTTTTCATTACACTTCTCATGTGTATCAAGGAAAACAGATTCCATACATTCAACGTTATGCATTTTTAAGGCTTGTTGTAAGGTTGGAAGCTTCTCTTAGCCATGTATCCTTTCTTCTGTATCCTTGACTTTCCTTCCATGATATGTAATTCCAATTACCCTCAAGAGAATATTTGAGTCTCAATCCATTGAAATACATCTTGATTTGTTGTTGGATCCCGAAGAATAAATCTACAAATTCAAACATTTCAAGAAACAACTCTGTTATTCTCTTCTATTGTGATTCCTGGCGCTCTGATATCATGTAGAAAATATAAACAAGGGATTCAATCCGATCTTGTATTGTACTAAAAAAAGATACCAAATCCTTCTACAATTTGCGGAAAGAAAACATGATCACACAATCACATAACAAATAAGAGAAAGAGACAATCAATCACACAACACAAGATGCATCTTGGGAAAGAAATTGCTCAAAACCCCTCTATTTCTATATTGCATACGGTCAAGATCATGAAACAATACAATGCTATTCCTCACACTGAGAAACCTTTGCACTCTCCTGACTATTTCACTATGATCTAGCTCAGATCTGGCTTGCGATCAAAGCAAAATCGGCCTAGTATTTAACCTTTTCCTTGCATTTGCCTACCCAGCCTTCCTTATGCATTCTTGGGCTAACTAAGCACCTATTAATTAGGAAAATACCAATTAATTATTTCCCAATCCTTCATGGCCTTCCCGATGACCTCATGTATGACCTGTACAATTTTCTAATAGTACAACTGATAGCTCTCTTCCCTTTAACCTTAGTCTCAACTAGGTGTTCCTTAGAACTGACATGTAACAACTAGTTATAGTGAATTATCAGTTAATTGATTGACCACTACTTGTGAATTAAATCAGATTTAATTCACTGGACCTCTCACTAGTTCATCTCTCAATTAGAGCTAGTTAAACTAATTTTAACTCAATTTCTTGAGTTAACTAATTACAACTAACAAGTAAGTGCAACTGGACCCCCTAAAAATAGGAAAATCCTCTACATGCATCCTCTTTGACCTCTAACTCGAATCTCCTAAGCTAACTAAGTCTTCCTGACTCAATTAACTAATACAAGTTGTCATTAGATGAAATTAGAAATTTTCTTCCAATTTAATTAAGGGAAAATTAAATCAGAAGCCTCATATGGTACCATTTCTGGGTGCCATTTTCTAGATTCCATTTTTTGTTTCCATTTTAAATGTTTCTTGTTACCAATTTCAACATGTACAACTCAAAGCATTCTCGTACATGGGATGAAAGCCTTCCCTATGTCCAATACATCTACAACCGAGCTCTCCATAGCTCAACCGACCACAACCCCTTTCAGGTGGGATTGGGATTCCAACAACTATGCCCCATTGATGTGGTCATACTATTTGCAACTACTCAGGAAGATTCGACTAATGTCCAATCCGAAGCTGATAGGGAAAAAAACTTCATTGAGCGCATTCAACACATCTGCCAGCAGGTCCATGACATATTGGACAGAGCCAATTTTAAGTACAATCAGGGAAATGATCAACATCACGCGCCACACAAGTTTCAGGTGGATGACAAAATTTTTCTACATTTGCCAAAGGAGCGCCTCGCTGGAACCCACCACAAGCTTCGCCCACTTCGATATGGGCCATATACCATCAACAATGTTGTAGGAGATAATTCCTTCAAGCTCAACATTCCATCGTTCCTTGGCCTGCACCTAGTGTTTAATGTGGACTGCCTTCGGCCATACTTTCCACCATTATTGGACACATCTAACATTGCAAAACAACTCACACCAATAGAGCTAAACCCCGACTGCATGGAACATGCCACAACTGCTTGAATCATGGACACAGAGATGAAGAACACTCGCCGGCAAAATATCCATCTATATTAGGTTGTCAAAGTTGACCAAATCTCGCACTAAGGCAAGTGGCTCACTAGGGACCAAGTTCAACAGAAGTTTCCCCATCTCATGGAGGCACTCAACGTAATGGGGACCATTGCTTCTTAATGGGGGAGGACTGATCCAGGTGGATATTGGTGTCCACCCACATATTCCACTTGGACCTCCACCATTGTTTATTTTAGTTTATCAGTTTCCCTAATTGTTGCATAATTTACTATTTTTGGCAGTTTTTTTCGGGTCGTAAACTTCCAGAGCCATTTTGAGGGGCTAAATGACCTTTTTAGGAATAATAGAGAGATCAAAAAATTCCCAAATTACTTTACCTATTTTTTTTCAGCCTCCTCTTTGATATCTTCGAAACAAGGTATTATGATAGCCAATTAGAGATCGTATGCCAAAGCTACGACCCCGGGAAGTTGACATTCCAACTTACTCCAACGGGGCCCACAAGCTTTTGGCGCTTCATCTCCTAGGGTTAGGTTTTTGGTTGTTTAGGGTTTCTCATTGTTTCTCAATGATAAAAAGTCCACAGAGCCTCATTGTAACACAGTTCAGAGGCATGTAGCAGCCACATCTCTTCTCAGAGATAAGCTACCATCACCCGAGCTAGTTTATTTCCATTTTGTATGTAAGCGTATTTCAATCCTTTGATATTAATGAAATGAAGTTTTATTTTTGTTCCAATTTTGTGTTTATGTTTATATATGTATTCTATTGCATTCATGAATAAGTTTGGATCAGTGGTATCAGAGTGGTATGCTCTTTCTTGGTTTTTCTTTGCATGTCCCCAACAATGTTAGGGTATAAGGAGTTAGGCTCGATCTGGTTGAACCTTTGCAAGATCAGCCTCGCAAACCCTGACAACCTCCCATAGCGGAAGAAAAGAAATACGATGGAGCAAAAGATCCTTTCAAAATATTGCTCGAGAAGGCCCTCGAGAAACAAAGGAACGTGATGATGGATAAATTTTCCGAAATCCTTCGACGGCTACCCACAAGCGACACATCTTCATCTGGCAGCCACTCTGGAGGCGCCACGCCTTTTAAGGTACAACTAAACTTTGACATTCCCATATTTGAAATCCAAATAGATGCAAATGCCATAGATAAATGGTTAAATAATTTGGAGGAATATTTTTCAGTTCATGGCTTTTCCAACTGAGAAAATATTACTTTTGCACTCCTGAAGGCTGCCCCCCATGTCAAGGAATGGTGGGAAACCTACTGTGAGAAAAAGGACGAGGGGGAACCATCATTATTCTTAGTCGCACCCACTTACAATTCTTTCTGAGACACCATCAAGGAACAATATTACCCTGTAAGTAGCTATGAAGACAAATACATAAAGTGGACCACGCTGCAATAGGGAAGGGACCAAGATGTGTTGGATTTCACAAATGGTTTTCATTCCTTTCGCACGAAGCTAGGCATCAAGGATTCTGAACAAGATTTGATACTCAAGTACCTCGGTTGTTTTCATAAGTAAATCTAGCATGAAATGGAGTTCCTGGACATCTCCTCACTCGGTGCCGCCCATCGATATGATGTCAAGATTGAGAAGAAGTTTAAACAAAAGAAGCAAGACTTTGGATCTGTGAATCTGAAGCAAGGGAAAGGAACCCCCAAACCGTAGAACAAAAGGAAAATCCAAGGCAGGGCATCCCAGGATAACCCATTGAAGCCACAAGCAAATAAAAATACCAAAAAGACAAAGAAGGACATGGGAAAGTGGTGTGAGTTCCATAAGAGATCCACTCACAACACGAGTGAGCGTTCAGCCAAAAAGTCACTAGTGGTCGAGTTGAAGGCTTCCGAATCAGATGCATGATCCGACTCCGAGTAAGAACCCGATAAGGGGAATGAAAAAGAGAAGCAGATTATTGATGCTACGATGGTTTTTATTTTCCATATTAATTTATATGGCTACGATGGTTTTTATTTTCCATATTAATTTATATGGCTACGAATGGTTTTTATTGTCCATATTAATTTATTTGTGTTCAGTGATTTTTTTTCTCTATGGTCTGTAAGTAGCGGAGGACTATGGGTGAAGAGCAAGTGAAAGTAAAGATGTTGAGGGTGTCAAGCGTGGTGCCGGCCATGGCCACTGTGAAGCAGAGCATGTTCCTCTCCAACAACGATTTTTTTTGGATTCGTGTCGCTAACGTTCACACCCTTCTCTTCAATAAAGTAAGTCCACACATGGATTTTACTGCGGTCACAGATATGCTAAAGAGGAGCCTCTCCTTAGCTCTGGTGGACTTCTATCCACTTGCAGGTCACTTGAACCCCAAGGGATTAGGAGAGACGGGTTGACCTGAAATTGACTGCAACGATAGCAGCGTGGAATTCGTGGAAGCATCCATTGATGTACCTTTTCAGGACCTCGAAAAAGATGAGTTTCGCCACAAAATTTTTTTCCAACAACTTTTTCAAAGTTTGAAAACTACGACGGTCTGCTTTTCTGTTGCTAAATTAGTAATAAAATTGATTTTTTTAGTGTATGGAATGGGAATCGCTTATCAAATTTGGTTTCATCGTTATGGTTGTGAAAATTTTTGAATCTTAATATGTCAGTGGAAATCGTTATAAAGAATGCCAACTGAAATTGAATATATCATGATATTTTTTTTCAAAGAGAGAAAAAATTTATGGTTTATATAATGTATCAGTACAACATCAAAGTTTTCATAAATGTTTATATTCAATCTATTCACAAAGATCTCCATAGTGCTTGAGCTTAAAAATTAGTCTAAACTTAGTCTAGCATCCACTGCATCTAAATACAGTGAACATCACATAATCCAAATTTCATTCCAATTTTTTATGCAGGTATATATCATTAAAAACTCTCTAACATGGTTGCATACAAAAATTCAAAAAATTCTGTCAAAAAATGTGTACCGGCCTTTCTTGACAGACAGTAATCATGTCAAGAAGCTGTATGTTATCGATCTCTATTGCTGGAGAATCCATGTGAGAATAGCTTCATGTACCTTCTAGTAATCTCCACAATTCATATGTATTTTTGTGGGTCAGAAAAATTTCACCGTACCCTTTGCCCCACCCCCGGAGGCGTCTGTCAATTCATAGTGCATTTCTCCAAATATTCCCATGAGTCCCTTCTTTGATAATCTATCAGCAGTGTTGTTTTTCTCCTTGTATATATGTGTATAGGATATGTTGGATAATGTTCTGCTAAGTTCATTGATCCTATCCATCCAATTGGAGAGGTGTCCAGGTGCCAATGTGTTGCGGTTATTCATGTGATCTATGAGTACCTTGGAATCCCCAAAAACCCATTGCTTATTAGTGTAGAGTTGCGTAGTGAGCCAAAGGAGACCCCACAACACCAACATCTCTGGCTGGTTGTTAGTCCCCTGACCACCGTACCAGTGAATCTTATAATGGCAAAGAGGTGTGATCATCAGCCATGCTCCACATCCACATCATTATTGTTGTGCTGCTCCGTTGAAGAAACCTGTAGGATAGTGAAATTCTAATGGTCTGTTTAAGAGATCCCTTGGAGGTCTATCCATAATCCTCAACCAACCCCACGTCAGAAGGATCTGGTCAGCAACCCACTTGGGTGTATACTTATTTTCTTCGAATATCCCCTTATTTCTGCAGCGTCATATCCTCCAATAGACAATGATAGGGATGCTTTTGAAGTTTGTGCCTTTCACAGACCACCAGTTATAACACTCTACCACTGACGTGTATTCTTGGTCATGAAAATTAAACACAACAGTCAATTTACCCCATATCGTCCTAGAAAAAACACAGTGATAAAAAAGATGTTCATTGTCTTCATCTATCTTCCCACATAAACAACATATGCTTGGTCCAATCCTGCCTCTCTTCTTCAGGTTTGTCCAGGTCAAATTATTGTTCTTCCATACTAACCATAAAAAAATGATGAGTTTTAACTGTACCTTAACCTTCCAGATCTCTTTGGACCAGCAGATAGTTGTAGGTTCACATCATTGATTTATCAGTGTTCTATATGTTTCAATCGATCTGATGTGTCCATTATATAGTTGGCGTCCCCATGTAATACAGTCACCCCTACTATTGTGTATAAATCCCATGGTCCTAAGTCCCCCCATGTAACTTGTCCATTCTTCTGCCAACTGACCCGACAGTCCCATGTCTTTGACCTCCTTCCATTGCGGAGCACCCTCTTGCCAATACTTAATGGTTTGACCAAGGTAAAAAAACGCCTTTGTTTTGAAGATAGTTGTTCAAATTTTCACTTATGGAGTTTATACCTAGGTGCCCCCTAATGACCCCATTTCCAATCATTGTCTTCCTGCCGTTACCAAAAACCCAGTGTAGATTTAGTGCGAACATGGGCCATATTCTCCGAAATCCTGACCATATGTATGACCCCCTGCCAAAATTTTCCCATCCAGCTAAATAGATGGTCTCCAGGGTCTGGGATCTTAGCTATTTGTATCGAATTATATCCCTCCATACTTCCGGTGTGTGCAGGCATCGCCAAATTGACTTCGTTATCAGTGCCTTCCCAAAAATGTCTGTGTCCAGTAATCCCCACCCTCCCCAGTCCTTAGGATCAGTAATGTGTTCCCATTTAGTCAGGTGGTACTTCCTTTTTCCCCTTCCTCCTTCCTAGATGAAGTTAGCCATAGTGGTCTTTATTCTTTCAGTGATGGCTTTGGGAATAAGGAAGAGGTGTTCCTAGTATACTAAAAGTTGTTGGAGTACTGCCTGTGTGAGGATTAGATTGCCTCCCTTCGACAGCCATCTTAAAGACCATCCGTTGATTCTCTTCTTGTATTTGTCTATGAGTCATTGCTAGTCCACCACTCGGTATTTAGAAGGTTTAAGTCTAAAACCTAGGTATGTTATACCATCCTCTAATGACCCGATCATGTAATTAAAAATATCGCCTACTTGTTGAATGTTCTCCCTATCCCCCTCAGAAAATATCAGGCACAACTTTCCTCGTTAGCAAGCATCCCATACGCTTCACAGAAACGTTGGAATTTTTTTTGAGGTTAGTCCACATCTGTGTGATGAGCATGCCAAAAATTAGAACATCATCAGCAAAAAAGATATGGGTAATATCTCGGTGTTCTGTATTTTTGATGCCTCGGAAGTTACCCCCATCTACTGCCTTATTAATCTTGATGCTAAATGCGTCCATCACCAGAATAAACAGAATGGGTGAGAGTGCACAACCTTGTCTCAGTCCTCTACCTGCTTTGAAGAATCTGGAGGCATTCCCATTGATGATAACAACCATGGGTGCTTTGTAGATGCATCCCATAATCCATTCAACAAATTCTTTGTCCATTCCGATTTTGAATAAAACCATCCTCAAAAAATCCCAATCAACTCTGTCATATGCCTTACTCAAGTCCACTTTCATGACCACTGCTTTCATGTAGCGTTTTTGTACCATGTGAGTTATCTCCTGAGTCGTAGCCATGAAATCATGAATAATGCGATGATTGAGAAACCTTGATTGTTCTTTGGTGATGTAATTATATAGAACTCCTTCGATTCTTTCAGCAATGATTTTAGAGAATATTTTATACAGTGTTACATAGAGAGATTGGACGGTAATCCTCTAATTTATTCATGCCCTTTTTCTTCGTGATGAGTGTCAGGAATGTAGAATTGATCGCTCCATGGACGTGGCCCGATTGTCTTGCCTCTTCAACAATGTATGTGATATCCTTCATCATCAAATCTGCAAAGTGTAAAAAGAAGTCGGGCATCCACCCATCCAGGCCCGGACTCTTGTCAAGTGTGAAGGATTTCAACACCCCTGCTACCTCAGCCATGTTGACCACCCTTTTCATATTGTGATTGTCCTCCTCTGTGAACATAAGTGGATAGTCCTCAGCAGCCCATATCTAATCCTCCACATGTGCTGGCTCACGTGCCCTGTATAAATTGTCAAAATGTTTGACAACCTCTTGTTGAATTTTTTCAATAGTATTGATAATGTTCCCATTGATTTCGATGTTTCAGATGGAATTCTGGTTCTTCCTGCCATTAGCGAATGAATGAAAAAAATTTGTGTTCCTATCACCCTCTTTAAGCCAGATGGTGTGGCTCTTAAGCCTCCACGTCTTTTCTTGAATGAGTAGTATCTATCCTCTAATGTTTTAAGTCTTATCCATCCTTCAGTAGTCATGTGGCCTCTTTCCATACATTCGAATAATTTTCCAGACTCCCTAGAAATTTCCTCCCAGTTGAGTAACATTCTCTTATTTTTATGTCTTTCCCAATCTCAGACCTTCTATTTAGGGTTCTTAAGGTATCTGACAGATAGTTCATAGGATGTGTCCCTTCCTCACACCTGTGAGTGTTTAGAAAATTTCTAACCAAATTATTGAACTCCCTGTCTTCAAGCCACGTTATGTTGAACTTAAATGGGCATTCTTTCATCTTCTGTTCAAACTACTATTACATTACCATAGGTATGTGGTCTGAGATAAGTAACGCTTCCACCCAAGTCTTAACCCTTCCCATTTTCTCCAATAATTATTCTTTTACCATGATTTTGTCAATACACTTTTCAATATATTCATTTCCTTTTCGGTTGTTGTACCAGGTTGGGCATGCATTTTCCGGCTTCATCTCCATGAGGTTCATGTTTCTAATCAGGTCTATGAGGAAATCAGATAACGAGTTGCGTCTACATAGTGCACCCCAAATTTCGTCCACCTCCAAGGTGAAATTCATGTCTCCAGCAATGATATATTTTTTAAGTGTTAATACCTCGATATCATCCATTATCTTCCAGAAAAGATCCTTGTCATGGTACAGGGCATACAGGTTGACCAGATGTATCTTGTTCGTGTGTCCCCGAATGTGGCTAGTCAAGATAATACCCCCAAAAAATTTGAATGCTTTTAGGGATGCCCACCTGTGATCCCAAATCAATGCCAGCCCACCTGATCTCCCCACGACGTCCTTGACCACCATGTGCCATGCTAGAAAATAGCATAGAAGAAAGATAACGACTTGTCAGCTGTCACCATGGTTTCTTGTATAAAAATAAAAAAAGGAACTAGTCTTCGACAAAACTTCCACAACGATACAAATTTGTCCCTGCCCCCCAAACCACAAAGATTCAATGAGAAAAAACTCGTTAGGAGCCAGTGTGGTTGGGTTCCAGTGCTCTAAGGACCCTATCAATATCCAGGGAGACTGGAATGTCTCGCAAATTACCAGAGTGGAAATATGAGTCTATTATCCTAGATGACAATGATTTTTTCTGGAGACGAGGTCGTCCCTTCCCATTCCGAATAGTGACATTTGAGACAGATGAAGGAGAAATGATGATGGTCGAAGAGGAGGGTCGGGCAGTGTGCACCTCCATAGGGACAAGATCGGCCTCCGGGTTGTGTAACATAAACCCCAAGTCATTGCCAATAGAGTTTTAGGGAGATATCAGGTTGACATGTGCAGGGGAGGACAGAGGAGAAAGGGCAGGAGGCACAACACATGATTCGACCAGAAGAGGCAATGTGGTCCTAGGCACATAATCCATATCAAAAATTCCTCGGGGGCTCCGGTCCTCTAGAAAAGAGATATCCAACAGGTGGAGGGGAGTTTTGTGGACGTTCCTCAGGGACATGGATAAACTACCCAACTAGGAGGAGCCCCGCCTCTTTTTGAAGTGAGAGTGACCTTCTTATAAGCCTCAAGCCCTTACCATGTTCAGATGCTATCCCCCTGACAACATTATTAATGTGAGAAAAATAAGGAGGTCTAGTAACGGATGTAGACATACCATGTGTGATATTCTGCCATGGAGGTGGCACCCCCTGTGTCCTTGGAAACTTTGGGCAAACAATGACCTTGTCTGTAGCGCATCCATTCTCCATATCCAAATGCGCATATTTCCCGACCATCCTGAGTTTGTAGGAGCGCCTCAAATGTCCTGTCTGGTGACAATGATGACATCTAAACAGAACCCACCAGTAGTCAATAATTTATCTGTGGATCAGGTGTTCCCATACCAGATCAATATGTGGAGGAAGGCCTCCTAAAAATGACAATTCGACCAGTAACCATGCCACTCGTTTATCATAAACGCCCAGGCACTTAGGGTCAGCAAAACGACACTTCCCAATGCTATTCCCAATTGCAGTTAGGACGTGAATCGTCCAAAACTCCAGAGGGAGTCCCAACAGTTTGACCCACACCAATTGGTTTGTGGGGTGTCTCTGGTGGGATTGAAACCGATATACCATATGTGCAAAGCGAGAAAGCACCTTCCCACTAGGGAAAATTTTAGGGGTGAATTTTAGCCCAAGGGCGAAATTCAAGGGGTTTAAGATTTTGGAGGGGCAAATTTTTTTTATATAAAACCATTTTTGTAATTTTTGTATAGTTAGCCTCAAAATTATTTTAAAAATAATTAATTGTTATGTTTTAGCCCAATAAAATAGGAGCGCATAAAACGTGAAAGTCTAGATTCGCCTCCCAATTTAGTGGTTTGGTCTATTTTCGATTGCATTCGCCCCCAACTTACTGGGTTGGAGGGTTTTGGAATGTCATTCTCCACACAGTGTACACAGATGATGAGGGAAATGGAGCCAATTTACCGGGTTGGAGGGTTCTGGAATGGCATTAGTCCCCAATTTCGTTTACGCCAATGATGAGGGCAATGGTGCTGATTCACTGGGTTGGAGTGTTTTGGAATGGAATTCGCTCACAGTTTACGCCATTGATGAGGGAAATGACGTCGTTGATGAGGGAAATGATGCAATGACTAATGAATATTTCAAGAAATAAAACTTTTGATAAGTGAATAACCTTGAGTGGAATTTGATAGGGAGGAAGAATTATCAGGAGGGAAGGGAAGCAAGGTAGATAGGGAGGAAATTTACAGGAGCAGAAGATGAATAGGATCGACATGTGGAAGATTGGATTAACATTGAAGTTTGGAGGAGATGGTAGCGTACGGTCATTCACAGCGAAAGCAAAGAAGGGGGCGAAAGGGGGTGCGGCGGGCGCCCCTGCTACTCCGACTATCAACAAAGAGCTGAAATCGAGCATGACGGTGGGGGCCAACATCCCGAAAGATGTAGTGGATCCTCCCGTGAAGCCAAAAAACGAATACCCTGGTTGGCTGTGGCACCTCCTCGACGAGAAGACGTCTCTCAGTGAATTGGAAAGAAAAGACCCCAACACCTTTCCCTTCCCTGAGCTCCAACACTTCGTTAATCTTGATAATCGCCTAAGGATTAAGGAAAAAAATGCCTCGAGAGCCAAGCACTGACTGGTAGCATTCCGTTTTTTTCCACTTTCTTAAAAAAATTTAAATCATAGAATGGATGCATGTGCAGATAATGAAGGGTGTTTATACACCTTCTTTCATCCGAAAACTATACATTCCGACATTATTATACATAACACTAAATGCTTTCTAGATATTTCTGTAATTTTCATAAATGTTTATCCAGTTTGCCTCAAATTTCCCTTATCAGAAAAAAGTTATCACTTTTAACACATCAGTGACCATTATGGATTGGGATTGGTAACTTGTGTGCATTTATCACTTCATTTTGTGATTGACCGTCATTTAATTTAGCTCACGCAAAATGAAGGTAACATGTTTGCAAATAAGGGAATCATTATGAAATGTACCATTGTTATTCAAGTGGTTAATATGCCAAGGGTTTTTTTTTTTTGTTCTAATATTTGATTACAGGGTAAATTAATTGCTAACATGATATCAATCAACTCGTTGTAAGTTCTGATGAATAAATCGTGCTTGCTCCCAAAACCTGGACCATAGTCACCCATTCTAGTTCACATTCCATGACCTCTTGAAAATTGCTTCCGTGACTATAAAATCTTCTCTCCTCTTGTCTATTATTCCACATCGGTTAAGAAGGTTGGTCCATGACAACACATAAGTTCTGACATACAATGGTACTTATGCTGACGGGAGTAGACAAGGAAGAGATGCCACTATTAACATAATGGTTAAGTGGTAGTGGGTGGCATATGCTTGCTTGCTCAGCTATCTCTCTCTACTCTCTGGATGTGTTGTGTGGGTGTGAAACAATAGTGTTGGATATGCTTATCTTGTGGCATCTTGAAATTGATTTTATGACTACAAAATCTCCTCTATCTTATCTCTCAAAACTGGGCATCAAGTTGCTTATGTTTAGGTATGGTGATTATTATAACTTCTCCCTATTTCCATATAATTTTGTTAAGATTGACAACCTCCACCTATTGGTGTTTAGGCACCCAGTCCCTCTCATCACTGTAACACCTTGATGGTTCCTGTTTCTTTTTAGTAGTTTTTATTTCACACGTACATACCTAAACAATTCAAAAAGATAGAATACTTTTCTGAATACTCTGGGTTTATTGAAGATTTGGTCTCTTCCACTTCAAAGTTCTTGGAAGATGAGTTTTGAAGATATAGGTTGCCCCCTGATGTCCTTACTGACATCTATATCTACCTAAGTTGTATTTAGCAAAAAAGTGTTGTCACTAATCTCACTTGTTTAAGCGATGCAAAGTTTATTTGGAGCCCAATGTACTCTTGGTGTGGCTTCATTATGGTTATTGTGAATCCTATTATTATGACTTACATGCCAACCTTAGTCTATTTGTGAGGGAAATGGAGGGTTTTGGGTTGCATTCGTCCCCATTTCCATTTTTTGGCTTGGAAAGTTGGAGGGTTATCGGAATGGCATTCACTGATTGAATGAATGTGGAACATGGGAATTTTCAAGAGAATGTTTGTTACAGGAGATGTATCAAGGTTTAACAAAAGAAAGGCTAACTGAGGACAATGCAAACTTTCAAGAAGACCAGTTGACTACAGGGTCAAATTGTGGACCGTGGTTGGTATGCCAGTGTCATGCACTCTAATTATTGGAGGATATGCAATGAATGGATGGGGTGAGGAGGCCATTGATTTTTTTCGCCAAATGCAAGGGGAAGGAGTAAACCAAGACCGGATCGGGTCCTAAACTTCCAGAGCCGTTTTGAGGGACTAAATGACCTTTTTAGGAATAATAGAGAGATTAGAAAAGTCGCAATTAGTTTACTTATTTTTTTTCAGCCTCCTCTTTGAGATCTTCGAAACAGGGTATTATGATAGCCAAATAGAGATCGTATGCCAAAGCTACGACCCCGGGAAGTTGACATTCCAACTTACTCCAACAGGGCCCACAAGCTTTTGGCGCTTCATCTTCTAGGGTTAGGTTTCTCATTGTTTCTCAATGATAAAAATTTCACAGAGCCTCATTGTAACACAGTTCAGAGGCATGTAGTAGCCACATCTCTTCTCAAAGATAAGCTACCATCACCCGAGCTAGTTTATTTCCATTTTGTATGTAAGCATATTTCAATTATTTGATATTAATGAAATGAATTTTTAATTTTGTTCCACTTTTGTGTTTATGTTTATATATGTATTCTATTACATTCATGAATAAGTTCAAATCAGTGGTATCAGAGTGGTCTTCTCTTTCTTAGTTTTTCTTTGCATGTCCCCAACAAGGTCAGGGTATAAGGACTTAGGGCTCGATCTGGTTGAACCTTTGCAAGATAAACCTCACAAACCTTGATGGCCTTCCATAGCAGAAGAAAAGAAATACGATGGAGCAAGAGATCCTTTCAAAATATTGCTCGAGAAGGCCCTCAAGAAACAAAGGAACGTGATGATGGATAACTTTGCTAAAATCCTTCGACAACTACCCACAGGCGACACATCTTCATCTAGAAGCCACTCTGGAGGCGCCATGCCTTTTAAGGTAAAAATAAAATTTGAAATTCCATATTTGAAGTCCAGATAGATGCAGATGCCATAGATAAATGGTTAAATAATTTTGAGGAATAGTTTTCAGTTCATGGCTTTTCCAACCAAGAAAATATTACTTTTGCACTCCTGAAGGTTTCCCCCCATGTCAAGGACTGGTGGGAAACCTACTGTGAGAAAAAGGACGAGGGGGAACCCTCATTATTCTTAGTGACGCCCACTTACAATTATTTCTGAGATGCCATCAAGGAACAATATTTCCCTATAAGTAGTTATGAAGACAAATACATAAAGTGGACCACACTGCGACAGGGAAGGGACCAAGATGTGTTGGATTTCACAAATGGTTTTCATGTCTTTCGCACGAAGCTGGGCATCAGGGAGTCTGAACGAGATTTGGTACTCAAGTACCTCGGTTGTTTTCATAAGTACATCTAGCACAAAATGGAGTTCTTGGACATCTCCTCATTCAGTGCTGCCTATCGATATGTTGTCAAGATCGAGAAGAAGTTTAAACAAAAGAAGCGAGACTTTGGATCTGTGAATCTGAAGCTAGGGAAAGGCACTCCCAAACCACAGAACAAAAGGAAAATACAAGGCGGGGCATCCCAGGACAACCCATTGAAGCCACAAGCAAAGAAAAATACCCAAAAGATGAAGAAGGACATGGGAAAGTGGTGTGAGTTCCATAAGAGATCCACCCACAACACGAGTGAGCGTTGAGCCAAAAAGTCACTAGTGGCCGAGTTGAAGGCTTCCGAATCAGATGCATGATCCGACTTTGAGTCAGAACCCGATAAAGGGAATGAAAAGGGGAAGTAGATTATTGATGCAGAGCCTTGTGCCACCGTTGCCACCACCAAGATCTAGAAAGATGAGCCTGAAGATCTAGAGGGGGAGCACCTCTTCCACTCACAAATGTGGGTGAAGGGTTCTCCACTGCATTTCATTGTCGAAAGCAAGAGCCAAAAGAACCTCATTTCAACAGCAGTTGTGAAGTGGCTAGGCCTACCGACCACAAAACACTCACAATCGTACACCATTGGGTGGCTTCACCAAGGACGTGATCTCTCCATCAGCCAGTAGTGTCGCCTTTCCTACAACATCAATCCCTTCACAGATGAGGTACCGTGTGATGCTCCTCCTCTTGAAGTTTGTGATGTATTATTAGGCCAACCATACATGCGGAAGGGACATGTTGTGTATGAATCTAGGCCTCACACTATTATTATTAATTTGGATATAATTTGTACAGGATACAAGAGGTAGCACCGCCTACCTCCATCTCTTTGATCACTATGAAGAAATGCATTAAGATCATCTCTCAGATCGGGAATTTTTTTTTCCTTATGATTCGCCCTCGGGGCTAGAATAAGATTGTGGTTAATACTTCTAGAAAGGGCTCCATTGCACGACAGCAACATATGGACAAGGTTGTGGAAGAGTACAAGGAAATTTTCACATCTCCCACAGGGGTACCTCTACATTGTCAGGTCAAGCACTCCATTGATTTGACCCCGGGCACGCTGCTACCCAATGGGATGATTTATCGACGTTCTATTCTTAAGAATGATAATATCAAGAGGCAGATTCAGGAGCCACTGTAGAAAGGGCACATTAGGCGAAGTTGATCGCCTTGTGGGAACTTGATCGTGTTGATATAGACGAAGGATAGGACCTGGAGACTCTGTATTGACTATCGGGTGTTGAACAAGATCATTGTCCGGAATAGGTATCCAATTCCATGGATTGATGACCTATTAGACCAACTCAAGGGGGACAAATATTTTAGCAAGATTGACTTGAAGTTCGGTTATCACCAGGTATCAATCGAACCCTTTGATGTGTGGAAGACTACCTTCAAATCCAAGGATGGCCTTTTTGAATGGTTGGTCATGCCTTTCGGGTTGACGAATTCCCTCGCAACCTTCATGATGTTGATGAACGACATTTTGTGACCTTTCACCAACCCATTTGTGGTGGTGTACTTGGATGACATCCTGATCTTCAGCCAGAGTTGGTAATAATACCTCCACCACATTCGTTAGGTCCTCCAAACACTTTAGAAACACAAGTTGTATACTAATTAGAGAAATTAACTTTTCGCATGACCCAGGTTCAATATCTAAGGTACATTATCTATGAGCGAGGTGTGCAAGTGGACCTAGCCAAGATACATGTCATCCGGGATTGGCCAGCCCCAACCACTCTAACAAAGCTATGAAGCTTTCTGGGTCTTTCCACCTTCTACCGCAGGTTCGTGTTGGGCTTATGTCATATCACTTGGACTTTGAGTCAAGTCACTAAGGGAGGGGCGAAAGCAAGGTTATTTTGGTCTGAACCCCAACAAAAAGTGTTCGCCAAGTTGAAGCATTGACTCTGTTCTGCACCAGTTCTCACATTACCAAACGTGCAACAACCATTTGAGATTGAGACAGATGCCTTCGACTATGCTATTGGTGTTGTTCTTACTTAGTAGGGGAATCCAATGAAATATCACAATGAGACACTTTCAGACACAGTCTGAAAGTATCCCACTTATGAAAAAGATATGTATTCCATTGTGTAGGCCTACCGGCAATGGAAGCATTACATTCTGGGGAAGGAAACACTCATCCACAAAGACCACCGACAACCTGCAGTTCATAAAGACACAAGGGAAGTTGTAGAATGATCGCCATAAAAAATGGTCCACATACCTGCAAAATTTCCATATGAACACTAAGTACAATAAGGGAAGCACCAAAAATGTTGCAAACTGCCTCAGCCAACCGCTGGTCATGGCGCTGTGTGCTCGACTCTTGCGGGCACAAGACTTCGAGGTGGCCAAATCTTTACAAGAGTGATCAAGAATTCTACAACACATACTAGACACTCCTGAAAGGCAAGCAAGTTCCAAATTATCACCACCAGGATGCATTGTTATGCCACTTGGGACACCTTTGTGTTCCTTCAAGCGAGCGTGCCAATACTGTTTGGGAATCACACTACATTTGGGTCGCTAGAGGGTAGAGAAAACAGTGGCAGTACTACAGAAGCATTTTTAATGGCTGAACCTTCTATAATATGTTGGGAAGTACATCAGATCCTGCACTATCTGTGCCATTTCCAAACCGACCATCAAGAAGCAAGGCCTATATACTCCTATGCCTAATCCTATTCGACCTTGGGAATCCATTTCCATGGATTACATGTCAGTCCTTCCTTATACTAAGCATGGCAACGACAGTGTTTTCGTGGTCATCGAAAAATTTTCTTAGATGGCCATTCTTTCGGCTTGCAAGAAGAGTATCACAACATAAGTCACTACTAAAATCTTCTTTGAACGAGTGTGGGTGCACTTTGGGATCCCATAGTCCATTATCTCAGATCACGATAGCAGGTTCCTAAGTACATTTTGGTCAAGTATCTGGTCGGCTGGATACCAATCTCACAAATTCCACGACTATCCACTCCCAAACCGATTACCAAATAAAGGTCGTCAACAAGATGATCATGAACATTTTGTGCATGTACAACTAAAAGAATCATTATACATGGGATGAAAGCCTTTCCTATGTCCAAATAAGCTACAATGGAGCTCTCCATAGGTCAACTGGCCATAACCCCTTTCAGGTGGGATTGGGATTCCAACCACTTTTCCCTAGTGATGTGGCCATACCATTTGCATCTACTTAGGCAGATTTAGCTCATGTCAAATCCGAAGCTAACAAGAAAAAAAATTTCATAGAGCGCATTCAACACATCTGCCAATAGGTCTATGATTTTTTGGACAAATCCAATGCTAAGTACAAGTATCGACATTATCAACATTGGGTGCTACACAAGTTCCATGCGGGTGACACAATTTTTATACATTTGCAGAAGGAGCACCTCACTGGACCCCACCACAATCTTCACCTGCTCCTATATGGGCCATACACCATCACCAAGGCTATAGGAGACAATTCCTTCAAGCTCAACATTCCACCATTCCTTGGCCTGCAACCAGTGTTCAATTTGGACTGCCTTTGGCCATAGTTTCCACCATTACTGGACATAATTGACATTGCAAAACAAGTCACACCAACATAGATAAACCCCGAATACATGGTGTTAGACAATATTTTGTTGCCATACTAACTCCCTGTCCCTGATCCTGAAGTGCCCCATGATAAACCATGTGCAATTTTTCCACCATGGAAAAATATGTAAAGCCATCCCTTAAAGACTCAAAGAAAATTGCCTTGGAAGATTACCGAAGGAACTTGGTCAAAACCCTAGTTTTCTAGGCCAACACATTTTCCAATTTATGTACGTGATGATTTTAGATTGAAACTTTTGGCTTAGTGCTGCTAGTGCCCTTACTTCTTGCAAAATTGCATTGATCCCTTTCTAGCAGTGTTTCCTCAAATGGAGGAGAAGCTTCGACCTCTAGAAGTTCATGGGCAGCGAGTTGGTTGTTAAACAATGGTGATAGAGTCGAGCTCTATGATTTTATAGCTTTGGTCTCATCTATGGGGGTTTATCCCTTATAAAATGGACCTCCCTCCTCCTTTCATGGGCTCCCAACCTCTTCTCCCTTCCTAAAAATTGGTCCTCATCCTTCCATTACTAGTTGGTCATTTTTGGGCTGGTCCGAACTCTCGTTCCCTTTAGATTATTGCATTGTGATAACGCCTAAGTTGTTTGGGAGAAGGAATGCTTTAGAGATTTGGTGAAGGACTCGGAGTTTCACCAAAGGGAGGCCTCCAACATTAAGGCCTGGGTTGTAAGCTCTTCCTTTCATATTTATCAATAAAAACATCTGATGTTTAATTTCTATATTTGTCGAATATTTTGTGCAAATATTCTAGTACTCCTTGATCTACTAGATAGCTAATGTTTAATGATTATTATGTATTGGATTACGTTTTCTGTTGAATCTTGATCATTTGCATGTGTTCGTGTGCCAACATTAGCAATGAGCGAGCCTAAAAGGACTGTGGATCAAGGTCAACGTCAACTTGTTTGAACATAGGATCATGAAAAGGTACCTCTATCTCCTTTCTTGTCGCATTTTGAATATTAGCTAAGAAATATTTTCATTAGAAAGTATCTCAAGTTGTTAGACCCACTTTAGGGATAGAGAGATCATCTCTGTCCGCAGAGGGGATTTATCTTGACAACAGAATTGGCGACTCCACTGGGAAGATTAGCGTCGTAGCCTTCCTTTCCTGAACTGATCTTTAATCATTTTGACTGATCACTGAAATATAAGATTTCTTAGGTATCGGTTAGTTTGCATAGGGTTTGATAGTCATTTCACTGTGTCAGGTCTGGTTTTGGTGTGAATATTTTTTTTCCTTGTTTTTAGCACCCAACGCATTTTCTGTTTCCACAGTAGCACTGCCAGCACTGTTCTATATAGCACAATCATGCTAAATTATTTTTTAACACCCTTATTCTCATCATAAAAGCGTTGATCTCATACCTAGGAAAATTTTGGTTTTCCCCTTGTTTTTCCAATGTGTCATGGCCCCTTAAGAATGTCTGTTAAGTCTCAATGACCTCCTTCTTGTGTGTTTGACTCGTTTGAACAAGTGGTTTCATTTATTTGACTTGCTTGTGAAGTTAGAAGATTTTTGACCATTTAAAACACCTTTTACCACATTTCTTCTGACTTGGATTGAAATTTTTTGTCATATGCATTGGTCATCATTGCATTTTAGATCTTACCTTAAATTTAGTGTTAAACATAAGATCACAATTTTTTTGATTTACAAGTTTAGAAGAGTGTGTCTTTTTCCAAATTCAAAAGAAAACTGAAAGTGATTTTCATTTTTATTCTTTGATTTGGCTTGCCTTTATCGTTTTGAAAAGAGAGTGAAAAGCATATCATTCATGTATTTTTAAAGCGATTTTGATTTCTGTTCGATTGAAAGAAAAGTGAAAAGTGTGATTTTTGCATTTCTTCATTAGTTTAACTCATTTTACCTTTTACTGCATTTCAAATTAAAATATATATTAAAAAAAAAGTTTCATTTTATGCATCTTAGTGGAAAAGAGAAATGTTTTTCAATAAGTTTCATTTTCAGCGAAAGTGAATTCGATTTGAAATAATTGCATTTCATAATTTCAAACTAGTTTGGGGGGGGGGGGGGGGGCATCGTTGTTTGCCGCACTAATTTCTCTTTTTTTTGCATCTTTTCCCTTAGAAATTTAGACTTCATTGAAATGGAAATATTTTCTTTTTGAATTCAACCTGCATTATAGGATTCAGGTGACATCGATTTTGAGCTGAAAACTAAAACTTAACTCAAGATCAAAATTAAAATTTACCCAATTTAATTTAAGGAGCATTTGGAACAAACGAGAACATTTAGAGGTATAGACTAGAGACATGTTCCAATGTCGTAAAATGTAGGATTTGTCGCTAACGATGTGCGTTACAATCCAGGGGTGATATCCCATCCCATGTATGAAAGTATATTGATTTATGATAAGTATATTTGGGGCGCTCTCATCGAAAGGTTACACATTAGACAACACTACTAATGACTGGAATCCCACTTATCGTCTTGTATATTTTTGGAGACACCATTAGGTTGTAATCCTACCATAGGTAACCGAGTCGACTGCCTTATAAACGTGATACACCAAACACAACATTTAGGGAGGTCAGTTGTAGTATGCTAAGTCCTTGGTCAATTTTCTATCATTTATCACCAAGATGTATATTAGAGTTCACAATACTTGGTAAACCTTTATGCCTACTAAACCCTTTTTCATTTATTTTTTGTTTAATTCTAAAAGTAACTGCCCACGAAATCATCGTACTCGTGTAGTTCTCCAGACTCATCACCACTTGGTAAATTGTGGATTTTAATATTTTCCCCTCTTCCTTCATTTATCTTGTCTTGAAAGGTCATCATGGCTGAATCATCAGATTCACCTCGTCCCTCCTCTGAAGGATCTCAGGAGTCTCCTTCTGAGGTACCCCAATTTCCACTTGGACCCCTTGAAGCTCAAGGTGTCAAACTCAAGATTTTCATAAGTGTACAACCCATTTCATCTTGACCACTGCCTAACGATTCTCCTTGGATGACATTAGAAGACTCTGAGGCGGAAATCCATAAATCGTCTTCATATTTTATGGTCTTTCTTAAGAATCTTCTCTTTGATCCGATTGTGGTCTCACCTCAATAGGATTATAGTCCCTTTGATCAACCCGATGTTCCCCTTCCTGCTTCTCCAATAGCATCTCACTCTATTGTGTGTTCGTTATTTCTCGACGAAATCACATCCAATGCAGATGATGTCCCATTTGTGAGTGCTCCTCAGAGTACTCTATAGGAAACCACTGACACCTACATTCCGAAAGCTGCTTCGTCTGTTTTTTCCTCTGAAGGCAAAATTTTTCGCCCCACACCTCAAGGTTCAGGCAGTGGAACCGAAATACCCTTTACTCAAATTGCATCTCCACTTCGACAGGGGTATACCTCTTTGGGAAGCCTTGTTTCAAGAGCTTCCAATGCCACATATTTATTTCTGGATCCTGTTTGGTTAATGGGCATCCCCACGTCTTCCGACCCATTCATTTCGAATGTGTTTTCCATGTCTCAGCTTGTTGTTCAACCTATAATCACTATTGGTCAGATGATTATTTCGATAGGATCTTCTATCCCCTTCTCACCATATATGATTACTGCGGTTTCACCTTTGAGTGGACAATATATGGTTTCGTCTGTGCCTGGGGGGAAGTCTAATCCTTTTTATGTACCTCCCCTCTCGGGTGGAGGGCCACTGAACTCTGGACCAGTTCTAGGGGTGGGAAAACCTAATGCTAGTCTAAGTGGAACATTTTTCTCACAACCGACGAACACTACCATAGGAACCATTCCTTTGAGTGTTCAACCTACCTCAGCCACATTTGTTTATCAGTAGCCCCATGTTCAATATTCTTAGGTTCAATAACCTCTCCAACAATCGAACGTACCATATTCGTATGTTCAACAACCCAACATCCCTCATCAATATGTTCAATAGCCGAATGTACATAATTAGTATGTTCATTGACCAAACGCCTCTCAACAGTATGTCCAACAACCCCAGCTTCACATAGGTGCTGTTGCGACTAACCCTCAGTTTGGTCCTTACACCTGAAATGGTCTGAATCTCCCTCTGGGTCAAGCTTGTCCTCACCCAAATCAACCTGGTACCCAGTACCAACCGCTTCCTCAAGTTCAATACCAACAACCTCAGCCTGGTGCTCAATATTAACAGATTCCTCAGTGCCAGCAGGCCCAACTGGGACCTCAGGCTAGACCCTATGTTCAGCAAGGACCACAGGCTGGACCTCATGTTCAGCAAGGACCTCACCTTGGATCCTATATCTAGCAAGGTCTGCAACCCCAAATCTAGAAGGGGCTGTATCAACAGTCCCAACAAGGTCCTTACCAGCAATGCTGGTAGTATATGTATCCAAGAAAAAATTCACCCTATTGGTGGGAAAATCTATATCAACTAGGTTAGAACCCCCGGCCTTTTTCTCCTCATCATCCTCCCCTGCCATTTTTGGTGACATTGGAACTATCGGACGTGTCAAAGCTTACAAATGACCCCATCCAACATCAGTTTCATTGGCCGCCAGTTCCAACCAAAATCCCGGGAGATTGTCCTAAATTTGAAGGAAAGTCTGGGGAAGACCCCCAAACCCATGTTATGATGTACCACTTGTGGTTATCTTCTAACTCTTGGGTTGAAGATTCAATTCGTCTTCGTCTTTTCTAGCATACTTTGACCAGTACTGTAGCTAATTGGCATATTCAGCTCCCTCGAGGAGTTTTCTATGAATTTAATTCTTTAGCTATGGATTTCCTTACTCACTTCTAGTTACCTTTCCAATATGAAACCGACACCCACCTCCTCACCTCATTGCAGCAGTCAAGTGCTACTCACATTTTGGATCACATTCATGAATGGTGGCGTCCCTGTCACCTCATAAAATTCAAGATCCCCGATTGTTTGTTGACTGAATGGTTTTCGAAATCATTCGTTCCAAATATTTCTGAAGATCTTTCCATGGGTGGATGTGTCACGGAATAGGAAGTCATTTCCAAAGCTCAATACCTCAATTTGGTTTATTCTCAATCTGGAACACTATAGGAGCTCCTGCCTGATGCGTCGTGACCTTTGAATGATCCGACATCAACCAGTTGATGGCATTATCGGGGTAGTGGCCCATGCTGATAGTAGTGCACCTAAAGCTTCCTCGAAGTCTAAGTCTACTGCTGCCTCTGCACCCTCCACTCCTTCCAGTAACAATATTAATCCTTGCAAAACCTCTGAGGTAAATGATGTCTAATCTACCGCAGCAGAAAAATCCTCGAAAGGTAAGAAAAAGGGTAAAATCATATCCAAACCCGACAACCCTAAAAAACATTCGAAGAAGTCGTATGCTAATGATTCTTCAACATGCAAGCCTAAATATCCTTGTTTAATATGTGATGATGATCACTACACCAAGGATTTTCCTCGGCGTATCCAAGTTTCCTGTCTTTTGAAGGGTGCCCCCAGGACCTCAATTGTCTTGAAAGAGCCTCTCCCTTCTGCTGTAACATTATTTGATTTTGATAATTTAGCATATTAGTTTAAAAAAAAAAATTTAGAATTTTAAGTTAAGATATGGATGAAAATAGAAAATCAAAAAATGTTAGGACAATTATGTATTTTATAAATCCATGTCAAATAAAATGTTAGAGTTATTTGCCCTAAAGAATGAAGGCAAAGAAAATAAAATGTTAGGAAAGAAAATATAAAAATAAAATAAAATGCTTTAGTCTTGAAAAATAAATTTCATGGCCGCCTATTTAAATGCGCCATTTTCCAAAGTTTAAATTAATTAATGTTGATTAATTTCTATAATAAGAAGTTTAAAATTTCATTAATTATTTGATAAAGAAGGAATATTGCATGGCACATTATTCTTTTAAACCTAAGTTGCAAAATGACAAAAGGTCTTATCGCGCTCCATAAATGGACTACAATTTTCAACGGTAGATCTTTCTCCCACTCGAGATTAATGGCAGAGGTTGACTTCACCCCCCCCCCCCACCCC
This sequence comes from Pinus albicaulis, assembly GCA_034641835.2. Lineage (NCBI taxonomy): Eukaryota > Viridiplantae > Streptophyta > Pinopsida > Pinales > Pinaceae > Pinus > Pinus albicaulis. Next base: position 734,606,880 of record CM076580.1, read on the forward strand.
CACACCCCCCCAGACCGTTTCTCGTTAATGCAAGGGGGGAGGGGCGCGAAAAGAGGGTTTAATGGCCACGAATGCTTCATATGTGTCACCACCACATGATTTCGCAACCCCCCCGCTCAAAACCACAAACAGCCAGGTACCCCCTCTGAAATCCGAAGCGGTAAAAATTTTGCAATGACTCTCTTTTCCCGCCCCTTGATTGTTCCCCACCTACACAACTGCTCCCTAACCATTTGTACCCGCTCCACTTGCTCATTAGCGTCCACTCCCAAGCCATTGAAACCACTACAGTCATAATCAAACCGTTAGCACATTCATAACCTATAAAACAAATTGTAGCCTACCTTTTACCAATTTATCTCATTTTAATTGCTGATTACAAGTCACTATATTCACATATTATTCCCTGTCAGATAATCATTCTGTTACTGCTTTTATTGTCGCCCAACCATCATATTCTCACCATCCATTCCTTCTCTCTGTTAAAAAATGGCACTAAAGGAAAAATCCAAGAAACAGGTTGCTGAGGAGGAAAAATCCGAGAAACAAGTTGCAGAAGAGACAAAATTCAAGAAACAAGTTACAGAGGAAAGCTCTACTCCCACATCTCAGCTCAACCTGGACTTAATTCCTATCACAGACACCTTCTTCAAGATCGCGGATGCCAAGTTCAAATTTTATTTTTATGAACTACACTTATGGCTCAAAAAGAAACACACTGATAAACAAGACCTCATCAGGTTTTGGGAAGCACTGTTACCCCTTTTCCATTTTCCACAAACTCATCAGTTTTCCGACCTCATATCCTGGTGCCAAGCCCAATATGATCCTATAAAAAGAGTGGTGGTGGCTCAGAATGTAAACATTCTGATCGCCATCTCTGCTAAAGCCATTAATCAAATGCTTATAATCCCTCAATCCGATTCTCTAAGTCATTTTTCACCAACTACATTTATGGATCTCTACCATAAGTTGACTTTCCCATAGAGAGCCTAGATTTTTGAAATCTTCTTACCTAAGGATGTTTAATTTCCTTAAAAGAATCCACCATACTCATCCTCCATCTTCCTTGAAGCTTCTAGACATTGTATTTCCCTACTCTCTTACCTGTTAGGATATTCAGATGACCAGACAGTTGATGAACCCATCATGGGGTTCCTTTATATTTTCAGCAAGGATTAGCAACATTTGTTCATATATAATTACATTCAATTCTTGGCTGAAAATATACGTGAATAATTCATGAATTTTACAACTCAGGGCGTGTTTAGTTACACCTCTGTAATTATAAACATGTTTCTTTTTCAACAGGGAGATCTTCTGCCTATCCATCTCAACAAGCAGGATGAACAAGGACCGAATCAATCAATGATTCATTGGAATGAACTAGTCAAAACTATATCAGCAAAAACAACATTTTCAGAGTTTATAGATTCTTTCATACACCTAGTAAAGAATCTGCGTACCAGTCAGACAGAACCAAGAATTGGAGAAGAAATCAAGAGGATTTTACATTTGAGTGAGCATGCTAAAAACAGAGGATTGGTATTTAAACCAAAATTATACAGAAATTAGAGTATATGGATGTGAACTCCCACCATACAAGCTTTCCAAATATTTTCTATGAGAATATTTTCTCTAGAGTATATTCGAAAGATGATAAATATGGATTACCTGCACCTTGTGTCAGGGAAAAGGAAAGCACAGTTCAAGCTCAAAGAAAGTATTGGATATTTCATTTGCAATACCAGATCAACTGGTGTTAAAGTTGATACATTGTTGAAAAGCCTGGTTTCCAAACAAGTTTCACCTGGTCTTATGACTCACATGGTATGATTTCTTCTCTGAGAATTGAACTAAAAACAACTTCATATAATCATATATGTAGACCAGAAATAGAAAAATTTATGAATCAAGACCAATAGGCCTAGGGAACACCTCAAGAGGCATACAAATAGGTTTTGTCAACTTCTAATGTGCAGACCCCAATTTCGTAGAGAAAGAAACAGAAAAGGGTGAGAGAACAGCCTCCACTTGCTAAAGAAATCATGAAAGAATTCATTTTGCAACAAAGGAAGCCAAATATTGGCTCAACTATACTTACAGAAGGAGGACTACCAGAGGTAATGATCTTGGATATACTGAAGTCTCTACATCAGCAAATGTCTTAGTAACTCCTTCATCTCACCTGCTAGAGAACCTATGGAGATCATCCGGCACTCAAAAGCTAGTTCTTCTGATGAACAAAACTTCTTCTCTAGGTTCCTCGACATCAAACATATGAACGCGGCTTTAAAGTCTAATGTGTACAACCAATTTTGGAAACAAACTTCAACTTATCAGCACAAGCTTCTTACTACCTTTGACAATGAGAAAGGAAGAATACAAATGGCCTTTTTGTTGGCAACAATTCCTTTTCCTAAGTCTCATTCAGAATATAAAAAGACCGAGTTTTCATTTGTTGCAAGTCAGATCCATCCTATTGATCAGATGGACATGCACGGGAAATCTGGTGAAATTCTCTTTTCAACTATGACAACTACAACTATGTCATTCTCCAAACTCAAAACTGCATTGTCAAATGTTCAATCCCAGCTCAAGATTGAAAAGTTGTCTTCATTGGCCAAAGATAACATACTTAAATCTTTGGAGGATCTTGTAGTCAAGGTTGGATATGATCCAAAGGACTACAAAGCAGTTGAAGAAATCATTAAGAATAAAAATTTAGACATCTCTGCTCTATGCAAACATCTGAAATTGCCTTCAACTAAAGATTCACAGATAAAAGAAATTGCATAAAATAAATATAACACATAAGGCTATTGCTCCAATCACAATAGTTCCAATATGTTTTGCAGGTATAGAGCCTTCATCATCACCGAAAACCATTGATTCAACATCGATAACAACTGATACAAAAAATATAACATAGGAATTGGCCATTCAGAAAAAGGAAAATGAGAAGTTGCAGCAAAGATTTTAGATTCTGGAATCACAGAAAATCAGGAATGACACTTTGTACATGGAAGAGATGCAAAAGTCCCACAAGCTGGGACTTAAGGTTAAAGAATTGGAAAGTGAATCCTTAATGGCATGTACCTTGGTTGAAGCCAAGGAAAACATTTGGGATGACATCAACAAATCCATGATAAAGGTATGGCCATCCATACAGATAATTTTTGAATAGCAAGAGCTCATTACCAAGTGCAAAGAAACCATAGAAGAATAAAAAGAAATTCTAAAGAAAAATCCATGTGAAGCTACTGATATTATCAAGGTGTTAAACTCAAAGAACAAAGAAGAATTGGAAGAGATAAACATACTTGAAATAACTGCAATTATATTAGAAATCAAGAAAGTCTTATAAAAGAGGAATTTAATCAACCAATTGCAAACAAAATGTGAATCTCTAGACACTGTTATCCAATGGTTTCATACCAGTTTAATGTTTTAAATCGTGAAGGACTACCAGGATTGTTAGGTCTAGACGACAAGTTGATTAAATTAGAGGACTATTGTAAGAAACTATATCCTATTGTAGTGGATAAGTCTAAATTTGAAGGTATCAAGAGACATATTACAGGGAAGGAATTTTTGGAGGCTTTGCAGTTTGGTTTTATCATTCAACATCAAATCGAGCATTTGTTCATTCACAAGTCTACTTTTGAGAGATACACAGAAATGGATGAAACTTTTAGAAAGATGATGAATGTAGAAATTCCAAGTGAAGGAAAGTGGGATAAATTTTGTGAAACTATTGAGTAAAATTTGATCTTAACAACATGCCAGAACAACAAATTTTCAAGGGCCTAGTCATAAAAAACTTACATAAAAAAAGGGCACAACCATCAACAACTTCCACCAAAACAGAGACACATATCCATCTGTTTCCTTCTTCCTACTATTCTATTCTAGTATTGTAATACATTTAGGATATTTCTCAGTTTTAAAAATTAGTATAAATAACTCTCATTACAAGTTATTAAGGGTTGCACCCTTGGATAAGAAATTTTTTGTAAGCAACATTGTACAAGTTTTTCGATCTTCAATAGTAGAAGAAGGATTTTGAATTTTTCTCAGACAACTTTGTTTCTTCTGTAAGTTTTCCCTATTTTCATTACACTTTTTTTCCACATATGTTTAATTGCTATCAAGATAACCAGGTGAGCTTAATTGAGTCACAATCATCTTATAATTCCCCCTGAAGTTATTATTTATATAAAGAATGATTTACTAAACAACCTATTTGTGTAAGTCCCTTTCATCTATAAATTGTGAGCAGCTTGATAATGTTAAATGCATTCTGTTGAACTTTTAGACATTGTTTAAAGGTTTTCAAAGTTATGATTAATTAAATCATTCAATCTGAATATTTTGTTATCATATCTTCTTACATAAGTCTACTTAAACATTTACAAAATCTAAAATCACTGTGTGAGATAAACAAGCAACCCTTAGTATTATTTTATGATATTATCTGAAATATTTAAGCATAATTGTTTGCAAAAGCTATTTTATACATTGTTCATCCAAAATTCCAAAAAAAAACATTATATATGCTTTGGCATAATTATTGACACCAATTATCTCAAAGGAAAACATCAATTTGGCACCATTGCCTGGGATCGAATTTGATTTTTTTTCCCTAGGACAACAATAAACCCTATTCCTTCAAAGGTGATTAAAGATCTATTTAGGTCAAAAATTTTCACCTGGCGACTTCATTGAACCCAAGCTGGCTCCTTCAAAACATACCAGGTCTCATTCTGACTCTGAAATTGTCTTACCTTTATCAGATCTAGAGAGACTAGTAAGAAAAGCTTCTTCTAGAAGAAGACATCAAATCCCTTCTTCTTTCCCTCAACAGAAGACCACAACAGTTCTTGATCCTTTCAGATCTGGACCTATTACTCTAGAATCAGAAGATATACCTCTTAGAGTACAGGAATTAGTATACACAGGAGTGGATTTTCAGTTTGCCGTGTTAGTTCATTCTTTTGAGTCCTATAAATTACTTGAGGCACCTTCTGAATCTCCAATATCAAAATAGGATTTGCATCTAAATTTACCTGGATTCAAACCTACTGATTTCATTTCCCCTGTCACATACTCTGCACCATCTACTTCTGCACAACCATAAGATCTCTTTCCTCTTTATTCTATTCCTTTATTTGAGCACAAAGGAGGAGAAAAAGAGGTTCAAAATTCGGTCATTCGAACACCTTTAAGATCCCTGAGAAGGTATTCAATTCCATTTCATTCTCCACCTCTTTCTTCACCTCCTTCTTCCCCATATTCATCTTCAACTTCTACTTCTTCTTCTACAACCACCACTACTTCTTCTTCTACATCTACCTCTTCGAGTATGGTTGGTTTTAGACCCATTGTACAAGAAAGATATGTTTCCCTATTACTCCCTAACTTACTCAATGATTTTTCTACAACCACCACTATTGAATCTTCTACATATACATCTTCGAGTATGGATGGTTTTAAACCCATTGTACAAGAAAGATATGCTTCCCTATTACTCCCTAACCTACTTAATGATTTTCTTGCTGAGTGTCTAAAACATCTCCCTGGATTTAATGGAGAAACTTCTTTGTCAGTTGAAGATCATCTAGCAACATTTCTAGATTTTGATGATAACATGATCATAGAACATGAAAATATTTATAAAGATTGTTTGTGCAATCTCTAGAAGGAAATGTTAGGATTTGGTTTAGACAACTACTAGCTCATTCTATTAGATCCTCGGAGGAATTGACAACTATCTTTAAAAATAAATGGGTTGTGAAAAAGGATCCTTGTTATAGTGTGTTTGGTGCACATATGTACGGAATCACACCAACTTAAGCGGCGTGGTCTACCAACTTAAGTTATTGGTAACAGGCAGAAAAAGCAGTGGAGTCAAGAAAGTTAGTGGAACAAGCTAGGATCATAAACATACTAGATAGAGAAATAACATGCATATATAAACTAAAACTAAACAAAAAATAAAACAAATAAAAAAAGCTCTGAATAGAGTCAAACATCTACAATAATCTGAACGGTGGCTCTTCGTCCCCTCTTATTGAGTGCTGGTAGGAAATAAGGATGAAACTTTAACCCTCTTACCAAAGGGCCCCTAGATCATGGGTTCTAAGTCCCAATGCAATGATGTTTTTACTTCAAGATTGCCTTGGTGAAAAGTCTCCCTCTCTCTACTATGGTGGACTAAACTTGTTGGATGGCCAACAATTGAGTCCCCTATATCTTCAGTTCCGGATCACACACTACTGGTATTTCTTGGGAAATTTTGGCTAGTATAACAATGTGTTCACACGTTCTTCATCTCTTGCTGGTCTTATATAAGAGAATTCAAATCCTCCTTACCTCTCTTGGTACATTGTGGATGGTGACCCAAGAGAAGGGGATGATTCCATTGTGTGCTCCCTTGATGTCTAAGGAGGATTTGGTGGCTGTCCTTAGGCGGCTTCAAGTGTGAAATCACTATCCTAGAGTGTGCTTTTTGTGGTCCCGGAAAGTGACTTTTGTCACTCCCAGGATTGTGCGCATTTCGGGTCAAAAAGCGCACAAAGGCACGCTTATCAAAGGATTTTGGAAGCATTTATGATTTGCTCAAATTTAATTTTTCCTTAGACCTTATAGATTTTTAAATACTTTCTAGATTCTCTGATGTCTCTCAGCCCGTAAATCCTTCTGCCTGACATTAAATAATATCGTCTTCTTCTTGTACGATTTTACAATGTTAACAGTTTCCACCTAATGTGTGAGGTCTAGGAAGAACTGTATATCTGAAATACATTATAGTTTATTTTCTATATATTTTCCATAGAGAGAGAGAGACCTGCGTGAAGCTCGGAATTGGAAACACATTGCACCGGTTCTAAGAATGACCATGTCCGATGGGACCCTTGCAAGAAAATATAATAAAATACATATAAAAATTTTCTATGAGGCGAGCATTTCCCATGCTCGTGATGATGTGGCTAGTTAAAAAATATTTTTGACAAATACCTGTTATGTCTGTGTCACTAATATGGTAGTGATCTAGTGGTTGTTGATGACGACTGCTGATGCCCTCCGGGGTGTTTTTTATTTGAAAATAGGTGGAATGTGATACCCATATGCATAAACTTGGTATAACATATTACTGCGCATTGTATGTGTAGGTGGTGGTTGGGACCTTCCCGTGTAAGCGTTGCTAAAACAGACGCTTGTGAAGGCACGGGTCTTCGACGAATTTGATCAAAGTGCAATGGTTGTAAGGTACAATACCATCTTAACATGAAGGCTTTTGTTGTAGTCAAATGTCAGGAGGATCGATGGCATATGTGGACAATGATGTCTCCCACAGTGCCACTTGAAGATGCCCCTATTATGTAGAGGGGTAATCCAAGGTACCGGTTCCTTTTTGGAAAATAGGTGTTGAAGTCGACAAAAAGGAAGCCTGAACCGAACAAGGGATTGCTGACATGAGGGGTCGGGGACCTAGATGTGATGGGTTTAACATAGGCATGTTGGCAAGGGGTGACTGAAAAATGATGATGGGGAATCAGTGGCCCAAGGTCAGGGTATACTAAGCATCTTGGCGATAGTCATAGTTATTTTTGATGGGGAAATACCTAGAGTTGGTAGGAATTCCAAGGTGGGTAAAACCTAGCTATGAATGTCATGGTGGCTTTGTGTGGGGGTGTGATAATCCAACCAAGGGTGTTTAGGGACTACTACCATAGGAGAAAAGATGAATGAGAGGGTGAGGGACATAGTGCACCGTTTGTGGTCTTTGTACACTTACCAAAAGAATAAAATAATGGGGTTTGGTTTGTACAAAACACAGAGATGGGTGCCCCAAAACATGAAAGTGTTCACTCACTGATGTTGTGAGGAAGGTGTTTTGCTGAGGGTGGGGGCCCCATTGGGTGGTCTCATGTGTGGGGTTGATGAAGCGGATGAAAAATTATCACAGATGGTATTATGCTGGTGGAGGTATGGTGGGCCAAATGCGAGGTGCGGTAGTGCGATTTTGATCTTCTTATACAACCTGGTCATCTAGGAAGGGGGTTTTAGTTTGTATGGTAAAACTTAACCTTTATGCATGGTGGGGGGATGGGCATGAGGTGCTTCCCAGGCTAAAATGGTATGGCCATGGCATCATTTTTGCTGTGATATATGGTCTACTGTGGGTGATGAACGCCATGGCGGGGAGGCTCTACCGACCAACAAGGATGTTTATCATGTGTAGGGTGAGGTGATGATAAACATGGTTGGATATGTAGAACCTATGGTTGACTTCTGATGCAGAAATGATGTCAGGATATGCAAAGTTTTCTGGGACTCTATCATGCTGGGGGTAGAATGATACATGCTTTGGAACTTTCAGTGGATGGAGTTGTGAATGGTTTGCGAGATTTTCCTGCAAAAACAACTACCTCCAGTGAAAGCATCTTCTTTATCAAATATTATTGAAATTCATGAGCTTTAAAAAATAAGATGAGAGAGGGCATACCTATCGGCGCTGAAAAATTATATTTTTTCGAGGGTGCGAATGTGTGGCATTGCCTTTGGGCTTTTATGGAGTGCTAATCACAATGTTGCTTTCGATCTAGTGATCAGATACTCTAAGCTCCAATTTTCCCTTGGGAGTTTTTACTTGGCTCCTAGTTTTGATTTTGGTTGGGGTTCCCCGAGACTGAGATCATGGGGGGCGTTTCTGGTTACTGCCCCCTGCCTAGGATCTCCCTTTTTTTTGTTCCTCAACTTCTTTTTGCAACATTTAGAGGATTTTCATAATTCTCCTAGTTGTATGGTTGCTGATGAGCCTGGGAAGGGTTGCACTAGATTGACCAACGCATTACATTGTGCCAGTGGTCCATTCTATACAGGAAATGGGGGATATCGATTCCCTTGTCCTTGGTTGGTATGTGAGTGCTGGGGTGACTTTCATGATAACTAGGTTGCGATACGTTCTAAGTAGAATCGTACGAGTATCCAGGGTATTGATTACTGCTACCTAGGTGTCCTTGGGCCAAAGACCCGATCGAACTGTCTGCAGAATCAACGTGCATGGTACTACTGTTGCCTAGTTGAACTTGGGAAAAAGACCCACTCAAACCATCTACAGGATTGATGCACATGGTACTACTGCTGCCTAGGTGATCTTGGGTCAAAGACCCCACCAAGACGTTTGAAAAATCTACCTACCTAGGTGTTACTGCTGCCTAGGAGATCTTGGGTTAAAGACCTGATCAAGACGTCTACAGAATCTACCTATCTGGTAACTCTCTGAGCATCATGGGTGTTACTGCTGCCGAGGTGATATTGGGTCAAAGACCCATATCAAACTGTCTGTAGTAGACGACACGCCTGGAACTCCCCAAATATAGATTACTGCTGCCTAGGTGACCTTGGGTCAAAGAATCAATCAAACAGTCTACAGTAATCGACATGCGTGATAACTCAAGAGGATGAGACAACCAGGTTCCCCTATCCCTGGTTGGTGTATGGTGGCTTGGGGGGAAGAGGGACAAATGGATGTCTTTCTGGTGACTATCATTCCTCCTGCAAGTACAGGATGGTATGGGGTTCATTTCTGGATGCCTGGGTGGAGGGATCCTCTTGATAGGATCACTCAATGGCATGTAAGGCATACCTATATCACGATATGCCTGTTTGCTCAGTCTGATGACTGAGCATGCTCGAGGGAAGGGGCAAGAAAGAAAGGTGGTTAATTCATCCAAATTTGGGCAGATTTGGGTAGGATGACCTATTACGTCGCATATGGTGCAAACTACTGATTTCTGTTGTATTGCGGGAGTCTTCATATTCTTTCCTCTCTTCTCGGTTTTCTTAGTTGTGATCACTAGTTTTGCAATGGAAATTTCCTTTGCAGGGGTGGTTTCAAACGTTTCTTGGATGGGTGGGGCCTCCTCGGGACTGAGGGGCTTCAACCCTGTGGCAGTTATGTCGGTGACTCCTGTTCCCGTAGGGGGGAATGAGGTACCAAACTGGTATTTCCAATGATATGTTTGGTAACACTAGTGTTGCCAAAAATTGCTGGGAGATGTAACCAGCTGGGGGGTAGAGGAAAGGGGTTTGGGAAGCTGCGTAGGCTAGAGAGGCTACCGTGGCCGATGAATATATTCCATTACTACTTATGTCTGTGTCCTGAATAGCTTCGACGCTTGATGTGGAAATTATGCACACCGGAGCCCTGTGACATTGGGTGATGACTCAAGGATAATGGGAGGATATCTTAGGAATGACCCTAGAACGAACGGTGGTTTGAACTGGACAGGGCCATATTCTTAGTATCGTGAAAGCGCATCCGAGGATGTATCTACCTAGAGAGAATTACATCAGTTTTTTAGGGGTCGCTTCTCGCTATGCATCAATTGGTGTACATTAATGATGTGGTCCTCGTGGGGAAACATCATAATGCGAAAGACAAAAGAGGCTATGGCTGACATGGCATACATATAACTCCGCCCGAGGAGTATATTGTAGTCCAAGTGAGTGTCCAAGACTTCAATGTCTATGTGGACCGTCTTTCCGACTAAGCAGATCAGTACGTTTTGGTATAGGCAGACGGGGGTCGAAGGATGACCATCGTATGCTCTAAGCGTGATGACTGAGGGTTTTATTTCGGGAGACCCTAACTTCTGCCAAACATTTTTTGACATGATGCACGTGGATGCACCCTCGTCGATGGAACATCGATGAATTGTGATATTCTAGACCGACACTGGTATCTGGAAGGCAACCATGGAAGGAAGCCTGGGTGTGGCTTTATCTAAGTCGAAAGCCATTAGGCATGTATCGGAAGGGTCGATAGTCCCTAACGCGGAAATTAGGGTTTTTCATTGTTTTGGGCATGACTGCAATAATTCCAAAGCTAACATAGCAGTGGGATATTATGCTAAATCATCCAGATACTATAATTATGGGCTACTTTGGAGTATTTTCCTGCTCGCCTATTGGGTGCCTTCGCCATCTTTGGCAATGGTTCAATAGGCATCTTTGAAATGGTCAAAGGTGCAGTTGATGCATTGTTACTTTCCCATGACGTATTGGTGTTTGGTGGGGTGTCGTAATTGCGATTTTATGTTTGGAAAAACATATCTTCACCAATCATGTAGATTTCATGGTTGATTTTCCCGGAGTCGTCTGGATTTTTTTGTTGAGTGCTTACCGTCCCTTGATGGGGGGAAGGTTCCTGCATCACAACTAGTTTCTAGGAAGATCCTCCTTATCCTCAGTTACTTTGTAGCTTCTTCATTTTAGGGAGATTGGGACAATGGTGAGTATAATGGCCATACTCACCACATATCGAACAAGAATGGTTTGTTCGAAGAGGTGGAATTTTTCTCTGTCATTGGGCATTGCTTGGCTCTTGGCTCTGATTCCGGTTGGAGTTGCCTCCAACCTGGGATCGTGGAGGGCATTGCTGGTTGTTTCCCCCTGTCTAGGGTTCCCTTTTGGCTTGTTTTTTGATTTTTTCTTCACCACGTTAGGAGGGTAGTTCTCCTGGTTATATTGGTGAGGTTGTTTTTGGGACGATTGCATAAATTTCACCTGTGCATTGGTCTGCATAGACAGGTCTTGTGCTGGGGACTAAGCATAACGTGGTCCCAGGTTTGCACCTAGCTGTTGGAGGGGAGCTCTTCCGTTAGTGTTTTTCTCTGCATACTGGGTCCCCTGAGCCGAAGGATAGGGTCCTCCCTGGTGATACGCTTGCGCCCTATTGGTCAAATTTTGCTGAGGCATATGATGACTTTGAAAACCGGGTTGAGGTACGTTTTGGGTATAACTGTACGTGTAACCGAGGTTTTGACTGCTGCTGCCTAGGTATCCTTGGGTCGATAACCCAATTATCCTATCTGCAGAGTTTGACATGCTTAGAAATTCTTGATAATTTGCAGGCGCGGGGTGTTGGGTAGGATATTGTAAATGTATCCAGATTGCGTATAAATTAGCTCAAGCTACTAGGCTTTACTGATGGCGTCCTCTTTGAATGTGGTCCATTTTTGCACCACATCCTTTGAAATCTCTGCCGTGAGAGTTTTCAGGAACAAATCTAAAAGAAACTGATCGTCGAGTTTTTCTTTACATAAACTATGATGCCGCCTCCATTCGTGGAGATGGTCCAAGATATGGATGGCGAGGGTTTGTCTAAAATGTGTCAGTAATTCCATTCCACAATCATGGTGAATGGGTAACTGAAAATATGTTAGGAACGTGGTGGCAAGGGCACTAAAGGTTCCATGTGAAGCAGAGGGTTGCTCGACATACCATTTTGCATCTACTCCTGTTAGAGTGCATTGAAATAGTCTCAATCGAATAGTGTCGTCAATGATACTGTTCGATGAGAACCACAGGTGGAAGGTCATGACATGAGTACATTGGCCTTCCACTTGCTTTCCTTCGAACTTTGGAATATCGGAAGGGATATTTGTGGGCATGGGAGGCCATGTAGGGTTGTGTGTGATGGGGTCATTCGTCAGCTTGGTTAAATCGAGTAGATTCAACGAAGCTAAGAAACGTGACTAGGAGGTTGACGCCATTACAATGTGCGAAAACACAAAGTTCTGGTTAGGAAGAGGGTTGGTCTACGACGTACCCTGATGTGTATTCAACTGGCTTCCCTAATGGGTCGCACTCCTCTGCCCCCTAGGGGTCATGGGAGGAGTGGTGTTGGGAGACCAACTAGGGTTCCCAACTAAGGATGCCCCAATAAAGGACGAACCAATAATGGTGGTAGTGTTTCATCTTTGACGCTTAAACGACGAAAGTATTGGAACCCCTCCCAGTAATGGGGGGACTTCCAAAAGACACCTAATTCGACGAGGTCCCGTTGGTTCCATTTTGGTGTCGACTAGGTTTGTTTTTGGAAAAAATTGAGAGGATAGAGTCTATGATCAAAGAAAATTTTTGGTCACATACATAAAACAAAGAGAAAATAAAATAAGTTTTCCCTTTAAATTAACTCTATGTGATCAAGCAATAAAAAAAGTGGTTTTTGTTTGTTTGCGTATGATACTCAAAATCATAGAAGAACTATTCAACCTCATGCACTCAAATGTAACTAGGCCTTGAGAAGATATGTTGCGAGTGCTGGCACAACGTCCTGTAATAGCTGGCGATGGCCCGAGTCAGCCAAAGAAAATCCACTAAGGTAAGGGTAGAGGGTCTGGTGCTTGCCTGCACCGTCACCTATAGGGAAAGGATGCCTTAGATTTGGCCACTAAGTACCACCATCTCACGTGAGCATTTGAGTCTTGGGCTTCTTGGTAAGTCAGCTAATAGTACCGAGTATCAGCCGGGTTAGGTAGCCCCAACTGATACTGCATGTACTGTGCCTAAGCCTAACCCCCTCTGAAACAGGTCTCTATCACGCTTAAGTTTTCTTTTTTGTGGGCTGATAGGTGGATTTGAAGCTCCCTAAATAGTCAACTTCTATGTTTCAATATGAAGAATGATCAAGGTGGCTTATTGGATGCCTACCCCCTTGATCCTAACTTAAGCTATAAATTATTTTGTGGCCCCTATGGGGAGAATTTAGTGAGTTTGGTTAAGTTAGTTTTAGGTGTATTTGCTTCGCTTAGTGGGCGAATGTGTGTGAGCACAAAGTGGACAAGGACATAGTTTGAACATGTGGATATGCGATGATCCTTTTCAAAATCCCCTATTTAAACTATGTTTTATTGTTCCTTGCTTAAAAGAAAAAAAATGTGCAGATATGGGCTGCTTTCTATTTTTCCTAGTTAATCTATGTGATTAACTAAAGGGAGATGGTGAGTTGTGAATATAGAGTGTTCAAATTCTTACCTAGGATCACTGAAGGGTGCAAAGGTAGCAGAGATTACTTGCTCTTCTATTGACAGTTCAATCCTAGGCCTGTAATTCCTAGTGAAAAAATTGAACTAAACTAATAACTTTCACACTAGAAAAAATAAACTAACTAAGCATGCGTGGAATTGGGCCACTTACTTTGGCTAGTTATCTAGGTGTGTTGGTGCCTAAAATTGCAAAACATAATTTTTTTTTCGGAATGCATGTTATTTTCCCCCCTTACTTAAACTATGTGTGAACTTTGCAAAAATCAACTTGAAATAAAACTGACACTAAGCCTACAAAAAGCATCTAAGAGTGAGCTTTAGAAAGCTATGGGGTACCACAACCGGTTCTTGCAGGTGTATAATTAGGGGCTGCCAAGCACTTTACAAGCAGGAAAATATATAAATGAGGGAGAAATTTCTCTTTCTGTCTTTTGCGTGCAAAAGGCTGAAACAAGCGCGATGTCTGCGCGCGGGTTAGCTCTGAATGTACGCCCTGGGCACGTCTATGGAAGGTAAAAGCATGCAAAGTCCTACAAAATTAATTTTTGGAGCTTATCTGCTTCATTCTGTCACTTGGGATGAACTAGGGACTGTAAGAGAAATCAGGGGGCCACTCCACAACACAGATAGAGGTCTCTGCAAAAAAGAGGCACAACCACATAAACTTGGTAATAAATGTTAGTGGAGTCACCAATCCTGTTTTAGTGTGCTTAGTGCACGTATGTATGAAATCAAACCAACTTAAGGGGTGTGGTCTACCCACTTAAGTTATTGGTAACAGGATGAAAAAGAAGTGGAGTCAAGTAAGTTAGTGGAACAAGCTAGAATCATAAACATAATAGATAGAGAAATAACATGCATCTATAAACTAAAACTAAACTAAAAATAAAACAAATAAATACAAACTCTGAATAGAGTCAAACATCTACAATAATCCGAACGGTGGATCTTCGGCCCCTCTTATTGGGTGCTAGTAAGAAATAAGGATGAAACTTTAACCCTCTTGCCAAAGGGCCCCTAGAACATGGGTTCTAAGTCTCGATGCAAGGATCTTTTTACTCCAAGCTTGCCCCAGTGCAAAGTCTCCCTCTCTCTACTGTGGTGGACTGAACTTGTTAGATGGCCAACAATTGAGTCCCCTCTATCTTCAGCTCTGGATCACACACTGTTGGTATTTCTTGGGAAATTCTGGCTAGCATAACAATGTGTTCACACGTTCTTCATCTCTTGGTGGTCTTATATAGGAGAATTCAATTCCTCCTTCCCTCTCTTGGTACATTGTGGATGGTGACCCAAGAGAAGGGGATGATTCCATTGTGTGCCACAAATATTCCATCGTGTGCTCCCTTGATGTCTAAGGAGGCTTTGGTGGATGTCCTTAGGCACCTTCAAGTGTGAAATCACTATCTTGGAGTGTGCTTTTTGTGGTCTCAGAAAGTGACTTTCACCACCTCCAGGATTGCGCGCATTTCGGGTAAAAAGGTGCACAAAGGCGCGCTTATCGAAGGATTTTGCGCACAAAAGCATTTATGACTTGCTCAAATTTGGTTTTTCCTCAGACCTTAGAGATTTTTAAATACTTTCCAGATTCTCTAATGTGTCTCAACCTTGTAAATCCTTCTACCTGACATTAAATAATGTCTACTTCTTCTTGTACGATTTTCCAGTGTTAACAATCATATTTATTTATTAACAGAGTTTGAAGAGCTTAAAAGAAATTATGGTGAATCAGTAGTTGATTTCATCAAAAGATTTAATAAAATTTATCACAAGATGCCTCTTGATTGTAAACCCCTTGTAGCAGCAACGAAGGTTAGATTTTCAAAAGCCTTTGAAGATGATTTTGATGTCATGTTAAGAGAGAGAACAACTCGCACCTTAAAGGACATGCAAAAAATTGCTATATAGGTTGAAGCAAATAGGTCTGCTTCAGCTAAGATAAAAGCGAAAGCTGAAAAGCCCAAAGAAAATTAAAATCAAATCATGAACCTTATTCTTCCTCTAAATCTAAGAATGAAGACTCAAAAATAGATGTTATCACATCACTTCTTAGAAACCTTTCAAATGGGATTTCTAAGATTAAAACACAACCTAGAACAGTCCAAAAAATTGTTGCTAGAACCCAAACACAGATTCAGGGTCAGATAAAAAAGGCTCCTCAATTACAAATTCTTCAGAGACCAAACAATGACTAACAAGTACTTACACCGTTGTTGATTGATGATCAACAACCTAATGATAATACTTTATCAATCACTGAAGATATTAGTAGCATAAACAATATATCTATTCAAATTTCCATTGTCCCTATCCCTCAAATTCAAATCTCTCAAGAAGACCAATAGACCTCTCGGGTCTCTAAATATCAAGCCTTTTCTAAGTTTTTGATCGTAGAACTTAACAGAAGGTATGACTTAAGACCTAGAGTGGGTCCTGGTAGACCTCCTAAAACCGTGTCATAATTGAGCCTCAAGTGAAAACGGTTGAAACTCAAAATACTTCTATTCAACCTCTAAATCAACCAAATGATACTACACAAATTGATAAAACTATGTTGATTGCTTTTAATATTGAAAAAGAGCTAGAAAGAGTTAAAATTCCTATTCAACTTTCATAGCTTTCTAAAAACCCTGGATATAAGAGTCAAGTTTCAAAATGGATCCAAAAATATAGTGTGGATGCTGAAGGGGATATTATTAATTTGCAAAATGAGAAACCCACAATAGCTTTTGCTCCCAGTTCTGACATGGTCGATGAATCCATACCACCTTTCTACTTTAATTTGAAAGTACATGACTCTTTACTATACAATTGTATGTTGGATTTTGGAGCTTCACACAATCTAATGCAAAAGGTTATTATGGAGCAGCTTAATTTGTAAATCACTCAAACTTATCATGACCTATATACCTTTGACTCTAAAAGAGTATGCTTGGGTCTTATAAAAGACCTAGTAGTAACCTTACACCAAATACTAGTCAAAAGTGTTGTATTAGACATAGTAGTCACTTGTATTCCCCCGAAGTTTCAAATTCTTTTATCAAGATCATGTTGTGCCAAACTAGGAGGGAGTCTTCAAATGGATATGTCTTTTTACACTATTCTTGTATATGGGGGAGAAAATATTAGGTTATAAATGGAATTTAGATTCTTAAACATTGTCTGCAAAGCATATCAAGCTAGAAACTATCCCATTTATGCATTTGACCAAGACTTTATTTGCTTCCAACTATCTTCAAATACTTCACAGGATTCTCAACTTAAGATTGAGGATGTAGTTGAAACTCCTAAACATGTTCAAACTGATATTTGGAAACTTTTCTTTGATGGATCTTGTACCAAAGATGGAGCTAGAGTAGGTATTGTTTTAATCTCACATGAGAAAGAGAACATCACTCAATTATGCAAGTTGGATTTTGAGGTCACAAATAACGTTGCTGAATAGAAAATTCAGATCTAAGTACAAAAGTAGCTAATCATGATATTATACAACTGTCAAATAATTTTATTCCCAAAGGCCTTGTTCCTTTAGAAAAGCTATTTGATCAAAATGATATTCCCAGAAATCCACTCTTTGCTTCTCCAGAAAATGATATTGAAGAAACTAATATTGGGACTGATGAAGAGATTAAAAATATTAAAATTTGTGCATCTTTAACTCCTGAAGTTAAAACTGAATACATTAAACTTATTAAGAATTACAAAGATGTTTTTTCTTGGTCTTATGCTGATCTGAAAACTTATGACACATCTCTAACAGAACCTAAATCCCATTAAAATATGAAGCAAGACCTTATCAGCAAAAACCAAGAAGAATTAATCCAATTCTAATTCCTAGCATAGAAAAAGAGCTTATGAAGATTTTAAATGCCCAAATAATTGTTCCCTTAAAATAATCTGATAGGGTAGTCAATTTAGTTCATGTCAGAAAAAATAATGGTGAAATTAGACTCCGTGTGGACTTCAGAAACCTTAATAGATCATCTCTAAAAGATAACTATCCACTCCCAAAGGTGGACCAGTTACTCCAAAAGGTTTCGAGTGCTAATAGACTTTCAATTCTTGATGGCTTCTCTAGTTATAATCAGATAATGGTAAATCCATAATATAGAGAGAAGACAAACTTTAATACACTCTAGGGTACATTTATATATGCCAGGATTCCTTTTGGCTTATCAAATGCATGAGCAACGTTCCAAAGAGTCATGGACTTAGCCATTGTCGTAAAGGTAAATAAATTTGTTGTTATTTATCTTGATGATCTAACTATTTTTTTTCTGAATCATATCAGAAACATTTAAAACATTTAATGAAGGTTTTTGATAGGTGCATAAAGTTTGAAATATCTCTCAATCCTAAGAATTCCTTGTTTGCCATTAAAGAAGGAAAGTTACTGGGCCATATCATTTCAAAGGATGGAGTAGTTATAGATCCCAAAAGGGTCTCTGTTATTCAATCATTATCATTACCTAGAAATAAGAAATAAATTCAAGCCTTTTTAGGAAAAATGAACTTTTTAAGAAGATTCATCCCTAACTATGCTGAAATAGTTAAAGACATTACATATATGCTAAAAAATAATTATGACGTTAAATGGACCATTCCTGCTAGATATACTTTTGATAAAATAAATAAGGCCATCTTTGAAGCTCCTACCTTAACCAGCCCAAACTACTCTGAACCTTTCAGTATATTCTCCTTTGATTCTGAAACAACCGTTACTGTTGTCCTTTTGTAGAAAAATGAAGATTATCATGATGATCCAATAGCATTTTTTAGCAAGGTCATGTGAGATGCTGAATTCAAGTATGATATTATAGAAAAACAAGCATATTCCCTAGTTCAAGCCCTAAAATATTTCAGAATGTATGTCCTTCATTCTACCATTATTTCCTATGTTCAAAGAAGAGGAAGGTGGATCACTCGAATCCTTGAGTTTGAACTCACTATTAAAACCACTAAGTTAGTAATGGGACAAGGTTTAGCTAAATTTTTAGCTGAATCCAATTACAAAGTGTTAGGCATAAATTCTATTTTTGAAATCTTTGAGAAGAATACAAAAGAACCTTCTTCAAATTTATAAAGGGAGAATCCACAAGAACCTTCCTTAAATACAAAAGGGGAGAATCCATTAGAACCTTCCTTAAATGCAGAAGGGGAGAATCCAAAAGAACCTTCCCAAGATTCTCAAGGAAAGAACCCACAAGAACCTTCTCCTTCAACTCAAACAATTCTTGTTCACATTGATGAAAAGTTTTTACTATCAGATTGGTATGCAGATATTGTACATTTTCTGATCAATTTTGAGTGTCCTACTGAGTTTTCAAAGAGCCAATGTAAAACACATAAATTGAAATCTACAAAATTTAGTATTATCAATGCCAACTTGTACTAGAAAGATCCTCTCAACATTCTTTTACTCTGCTTAACAGAAAGAGAAACATATGGAACCACTAATCATTTTCATACAAGGATATGTGGGGGGCATTATTCTTGGAAAGCCACAACATACAAAATACTAAGGCATGACTATTGACCCACTTTGTTTTCACAAGTGGGATCAAAGGTTAGAGATTGCGTTCCATGTTATATGTTTGTTGGTAAGCAAAAACTAGCAGCCCTTCCATTAGTTCTAGTGGTTGTCTCAATAGAATTCCTTCAATGGGGACTAGATTTTATAGGGGAAATTCACCCAACTTCAAGTAATCAGCACAACTGGATTTTAATTGCCACAAACTATTTCACCGAGTGGGTGGAGGCCATTCCAGTCAGAAATTCCACAGATACAATAGTAATAAAATTTATTGAAGAAAACATTCTCTCTAGATTTGGTTGCCCTAAAAAAATAGTGACTGACAATGCCAAAACATTTATTAGTATAAAGATGATTGAATTTTGCTAAAAATATCATACTTTACTACATCATTCAACCCCTTATTATCCTCAAGGAAAAGGTCTTTCAAAGTCATCTAACAAGAGCCTATTTAAAGTGATCAAGAAAACTTTAGAAGATCATAAGAAAAATTCAGACAGTCATCTAATCGATGCAGTTTGGGCAAACATAATTTCTCCCAAAAGATCGACAGGTAAATATCCATTTCAACTGGTCAATAGTAAAGATGCCATTTTTGCCACAAATTTGGCTTTCCCTGTGCTTAATTTTTTATAAGAGTCTACTGATGAACCTAATGATTTCTCTAGAAGAATAAATCAGATAATTGAATTGAATGAAAACAGAGATGAGATTCAATACAAATTGAGAAGGTATCAGAATAAGATGAATGATCTTTTTGACAGAAAGGCTAGAGAAAGAGATTTCGAGGAAGGAAATTTAGTTTTCAAATGGGATGCTAGGAGGGAAGAAAAAGGTAAACATGAAAAATTTGATAATATCTAGTTTGGACCACTTAACATTGCAGAGGTAAAAGGGAACAATGCATTTGTTCTACAAAATTTGGAAAGACAGTTCACTACACTACCTATCAATGGCATATTTCTGAAACATTATATACAATACTGAAGGGGATCCCAGATCATAATTTTACATTATAATTTTTAGGGAAATCCCTAAAGAATGAAGGAAAAGAAAATAAAATGTTAGGGAAGAAAATAAAAAAAAATGCTTTAGTCTTGAAAAATAAATTTCATGGCCGCTTGTTTAAATGCGCCATTTTCCAAAGTTTAAATTAAATCAATGTTGATTAATTTCTGTAATAAGAAGTTTATATTTTCATTAATTATTTGAAAAAGAGAGTATATTGTATGGCACATTATTCCTTTAAACCTAAGTCACAAAACGACAAAAGGTCTTATCGTGCTCCATAAATGGACTGTAGTTTTTAACGGCAGATCTTTCTCCGCTCGAGATCAATGGCGGAGGTTGACTTCGCACCCCCCCAAACTGTTTCTTGTTAACACGAGTCGGGGGGGTTCAGAATAGCAGTTTTAATGGCCATTGCCACTTCATACGTGTCACCACCACATGATTTCGCAAGCCCTCCACTCAAAACCACAAACCGCTAGGTACCCCCTCCAAAATCCGCCAGCGGTAAAAAATTTGCAACGGTTCTCTTTTCCCGCGCCTTAACCATTGTCTACTCCATAAATTAAATATTGTCACGTCATATGACCGTTCTCCACCTACACATCTACTCCCTAACCATTTGTACCCGCTCCACCTTCTCATTAAAATCCACTCCCAAGCCGTTGAAACTGCTACTGTCATAATCAAACCGTTAACACATTCATAACCTATAAAACAAATTGTAGCCTACCTTTTACCAATTTATCTCATTTTCATTGTTGATTACAAGTCACTAATTTTGCATACTGTTCCTTGTCATCAGATCATTCTGTCATCGCTTTTACTATCGCCCAACCATCATATTATCACCATCCATTCCTTCTCTTTGTTAAAAAATGGCCTCGAAGGAAAAATACAAGAAACAGGTTGCTCAAGAAGAAAAATCCAAAAAACAATTTGCAAAAGAGATAAAATCTAAGAAAAAAGTTACAGAGGAAAGCTCTGCTCCCACATCTCAGCTCAACCTGGACTTAATTCCTTTCGCCACTAGAAAATTTGGCGGAAATTCTGACGGCCAATTCGTCGCTATTCTGACACATAGTCGTCGCAAGAGCGACAGTTCGAGGGTGGGAAAAATGTGGTTTACCATACCATCGCAGTTCTGACGCAATTAAAAAGTGTCGCACTATCGACACTTTTTCCGTCGCTTTCAAACAAGTGTCACTCTTCGAACGTTTCCCAATCCGTCGCACTTCCGACCTTTGTAAACTGTCGCACGTCTGACGAAATGTGGTCCGACGTTTTGAATGTCACTCTTCCAACATTTGTAAACTGTCACAATTACGACGAAATGTGGTCCGACGTTTTGAACATCGCTCTTCCGAGGTTTGTAAACTGTCGCAATTCTGACGCAATGTGGTCCGACGTTTTGGACGTCGCTCTTCCGACGGTTGTAAACTGTCACAATTCCGACGAAATGTGGTCCGACGTTTTGGACGTCGCTCTTCCGACGTTTGTAAACGGTCGCAATTCCGAAGAAATGTGGTCCGACGTTTTGAACGTCGCTCGTCTGATGTTTTTATACTGTCACTCTTCTGACGTTTCTAATCTATCGCAATTCCGACGTTTATAAGGCGTCGGTACGACGGCAGGTTCAATTAAAAAAAAAAAAATGAAACTTTAAAAGAGGAAAAAAGCTATTTTGAATCTATTATATGAATTAAAACAGTCCATGAAGTCATTACATTTTCACATCGGAAGATTGGAACCCAAATATCCATCTAGAAAAGTGGAAGTCCCACCCCAGACAATGATAGAAAAATACCCCATGTCACATACAGGAACATGATATAAAACCCAGTAACGGTCCACATGGAGATTATCGAAAAGTGAAATAGCAGTATGCCCGAGACATCTATAAGAAAGTGAAATAGCAGTATGTAGAATAGTAAAGCAACAGATAGAGTACCGACGTCCATTGTTCCAAATACAAATTAAATTACCCAAAATCCTTGAATAAAGAAAAACACTAATCATGTGAGGAGTGTGATATGTCCAAAATATAAAAAGACCATCAGACCATATCAATAAACCAACAACACAGACCAGCATAGCTAGTTTTGAAGGCAGAGTGATAAACATTAATCATTTTTTTTTCACAAGAGAAAAAACGCTGTTTTGAAGATATTATATGAAGTAAAACAGTCCATGAAGTCATTACATTTTCACATCTGAAGATTGGAAAGTGGAAGTCCCACCCCAGACAGTGATAGAAAAATACCCCATGTCACATACAGGGACTTGATATAAAACCCAGTAACGGTCCACATGGAGATTATCGACAAATCTGAGAAAGCATCCAAATATGCCCGAGGCATCTATAAGAAAGTGAAATAGAGTATGTAGAATAGTAAAACAATAGATAGAGTACCGACGTACATTGTTACAAATACAAATTAAAGTACCCAAAATCCTTGAACAGAGAAAAACGCTAATCATGTGAGGAGTGTGATATGTCCAAAATATAAAAAGACCATGAGACCATATCAATAAACCAGCAACATAGACCAGCATCGCTAGTTTTGAAGGCAGAGTGATAAATATTAATCATTTTTTTTTCACAAAAGAAAAAACATTGTTTTGAATATATTATATGAAGTAAAACAGTCCATGAAGTCATTACATTTTCACATCTGAAGATTGGAACCCAAATATCCATCCAGAAAAGTGGAAGTCCCACCCCAGACAGTGATAGAAAAATACCCCATGTCACATACAGGGACTTGATATAAAACCCGGTAACGGTCCACATGGAGATTATCGACAAATCTGAGAAAGCATCCAAATATGCCCGAGGCATCTATAAGAAAGTGAAATAGCAGTATGTAGAATAGTAAAACAACAGATAGAGTACCGACGTCCATTGTTCCAAATACAAATTAAAGTACCCAAAATCCTTGAACGGAGAAAAACGCTAATCATGTGAGGAGTGTGATATGTCCAAAATATAAAAAGACCATCAGACCATATCAATAAACCAGCAACATAGACCAGCATCGCTAGTTTTGAAGGCAGAGTGATAAACATTAATCATTTTTTTCACAAGAGAAAAAACGTTGTTTTGAATATATTATATGAAGTAAAACAGTCCATGAAGTCATTACATTTTCACATCTGAAGATTGGAACCCAAATATCCATCCAGAAAAGTGGAAGTCCCACCCCAGACAATGATAGAAAAATACCCCATGTCACATACGGGGACATGATATAAAACCCAGTAACGGTCCACATGGAGATTATCGACAATCTGAGAAAGCATCCAAATATGCCCGAGGCATCTATAAGAAAGTGAAATAGCAGTATGTAGAATAGTAAACCAACAGATAGAGTACCGACGTCCATTGTTCCAAATACAAATTAAAGTACCCAAAATCCTTGAACAGAGAAAAACGCTAATCATGTGAGGAGTGTGATAACCATCTGCAGAAACCCAGGCTCGCTTGTAAGATCAGGCTTGCTTGATTCCAAAATTGGTAACCATATGTTGCATCCGAGATGTATGGTTCAAGCTCGCTTGTTTCAATTAGTAGCCTGCTACAACATCCACCCTGTTCATAGTAAAAAGGTTCCTGTAGATATACAAAGAAAGAGTATAATACGTAGACCATATAAACATGGCTCTGTATTTCAAAAAACAGGTTTAAAATAGAAACAGGGCAACATTTTTTTTCTTAGTAAAGTTAATCTATTAACAGTGGGAATAAAATTACACCGAAGTCAAAATCATTGCCCAGACTCATGGAAAATTTGTCATCAAAAAATCAAAAAATTAAGAATACTACCCTCATACGGGGAAACCAGTCTTGAACACGGATCTAGTTTAATTCCTGAGGAATTCGAGTAGTTACAAGGTCCCGGCACGATGGAAATAATCTAAAAGCAGCCCAATTAAGTGGGCCGCGAAGCAAGAAAAACAAATTAACCAAACTACTCCTCTGACTCCTCGACGATTCGGCACCATCCTTTGGAAGGTCTAGGATCGCTAGGTACTACCTCCACATTCATGCCATGGCTCCCCTCCTGAAGTTCCCGAATGCTGGCTGGCTTTTTCTGAGCTTCGAACCGTCAGACGGGTGCATTCTTCCTCCATTTGGGCCTCCTCGTGGAAAACCACAGTGACTGAAGCTGTAATTTGTGGGCGGTTGAGAGAGCAATTAAAGGAAAATTGCGCAGTGCGCGTCGTGGGAGAAGGTGAACTAGCGGTGGGGAAACGAGGAGCAGGGGAATCCATACAGTGGCCAGATCCTACAACCTGACCCCGCCCACTCCTAGTATTTGGATAGCGATCTGCATAATCACTGGACTGGCTGGAAGACAAATCGGTTGAGGGGCTGGAAGGAGTGCGCAGGATTTGACCTCTAGTGCTCCCCCTGCGGCAACGCATCCTTTGATGCACGCGAGGCATGGGTGCAGTCTCACTAGCAGTGGGCACAAGAGGAGATGGAGAAGCAGAATTCCAAGAAACAGAGGAAGACAGACAAGGACCAGACCGAGAGAAATGAAGATATGCAGCAAGGTCTACGCAGCAGTTCAACTGGCCACTTCTCCTTCTCGTCACAATGAGCAGGCAGTGTAACCCAGCAACCGGCTCGTCTGAAAAACCATAGCGAAATGCCATTTTATCGACCTGACTGCAATGCAATCGAAGGACGCTCGTCATAATTAATCTCTGATCATTAATGAGCGCTGAAGGCCAGATCATATTGGAGCATTCAGAATCGGTAATGGGAGTGGAGGTCCGATCTTGAACAGTGTTAAAATTTAATGCTATTTGATGTGAAAACCTTGGAACTTAATTAAACAACGTTAAATCTTAATGCGATTGATATGAAATCGCCGCATCCATGTCCCATCGCCTTAAACGCCATCGAATGCACCCGCAGCCAGGAGCAGGGCAAGTTTTTATTGAGGACACGTGGCAGAAATTGATTGGAGCGGATCTTTGTTTGGGCCGCTCACACAGTGGAAATCCGGACCCGAAAAAGATTAGGGCGAATTTGATAAGAAATTCGCGTCACAACTCTCCCTCTGTACGCCAACCCAACTTTGGACCCGAAAAATATTAGGGCGGAATTCATTTGGTTTTCGCGTCACAAAATTGGCCGACGTCAGCAGGCTATTTTGGAACGCGAAATTGGTTTGAATTATGGTTTATCTCCATTTGAAGTCCGACGGGCTTGACTTAAGAACAATTTTGTTTGATCCCATCTTATAAAATTTGTGTTGGTTTTCTTTGATAATACACATATTTATAATAAATCATGAGAATACCACACTAAACATGTGGAAAAGTTATATAAATTATTGAGAAGAATCATTTTTATGTAAAAATATACAAATGTGCTTTTGGGAAATAAGAATTCGAGTATTTGGTTCATATTGTTTTAAAGGAAAGAGTGAAGTTGGAGCCTCAAAAGATGCAAGCTATTACAACATGACCTATTCCTAAGAAAATCAAGGTTCTTAGAAGATTTTTTAGACTTACATGATATTATTGATCATTTGTTAAGAATTATGCATGCATTTCAAGTCCACTCACATATCTCTTGAAGAAAATATCATTTATATGGAATGATGAGGCTACTTTGGCAATCTTTCTTTTAATGGATGCCATGTCTTCTACACCAACATCGGTTGCACCTACTTTTGGTAAAACATTCATAGTAGAGTGTGAGGCACTAGGACAAGGAATTTACATAACATTAACACAATAAGGGATATCATTGGCTTTTAAAAGCAAGGAATTCAAAGAAAATATTTGGTGAAATCTACGTATGAAAAATAAATGGAGGCAATATTACATGCAATAAAAAATGGGGATAGTATATCATTGGGAGGTACTTTAAAGTCAAGATATACCATGATAGCATAAAGTATTTTTTGAAGCTATGGATTTCATTGGAAGATTAACAAGAATGAGGAGAAAAAATGCAAAGTTTTAATTTTGAGATAATCTGCAAAAAGGGTAAGGAAAATTTAGTACATGATGCTCTTTCTAAAATAGAAGAGGCCTCAAATTTATATCCAATTACATTTTCTATTCCTAGGTGGCTAGAAGAAGCTTGCCATAATGGAAAAATGACAATAGTTCTAAACAAAAATTAAAATTTATAAAGGATGGGATGAACTCTATGGAGCATTGGGAGTGAAAGAGAGATATACTTTGGTGCAAATGTAGAATATTTTTATGCACACAAGCATATTTGAATAAACAAATATTAAGGGAGTCCCATGTCTCTCTGATGGTAGGACGTAGGGTTCCTTAAAACATCTCAAAGGATCAAAAAATATATTTTTGAAAGGAATGAAGAAAGATATTCAAAATTTTGTAAGAGAAGGTTAGGTTTGCATAATAAATAAAAGGGAGATAGTAAAATATCTAGGGTTAATTCAACCATTCCACATACATATTCAAAGACTACAAGATATATCAATAGACTTTATTACAGGGTTACTGAAATATAAAGGTAAGTATTACATTTTTGAGGTCATTTATATAGACAAATTTTGTAGATTTTTTTGTAGAGCTCAAAGTACATAAACAACAAGCCAAGTGGCAGAAGTGTCCATGAAAGAAATTCATAGTCTTCATGGTTTTCCTAAAGTAATAGTAACAATAAACTTTTGGAAATAATTATTTAATATGAGTGGAGAAACACTAGCTGCCATGAGTTCTACATATCAAACACAATCAAATGGTCAAACAAAAATAGTTAACAAATGTTTTTAAGGTTATCTACAATGTTACTCTTTAGAAAAGCGATCTTAATGGATGAAGTGGGTTCCTCAAGGAATAATGGTAATATGATACTATCATACTACCTATCACACATCTACTAAAATTTCCCCATTTAAGGCCCTTTATGGATATCCAACTCCTAGTATCTCATACTTTTTGCAAGATAAGTCCAAAGTATAGGAAACAGAGTCACATATGGAAAATACTAAAGAAAATTTGAAAATTATTATGGAAAACCTTCAAATGACATGAAACATGATAAAAAAACAAGGGGAACAATGATTGAAGTGAAAGATAATTTGAGGAGGGTAAATGGGTATTTTTTAGATTATAGCATTATAAGCAATCTTCATTCAAGAAAAAGAAGAAAAAAGAATTAGCTCAAAATTGAAAACTATTATGGCCCTAAATAATTATTCATAGGATTTCACAAGTGGTATAGAAGTTATATTTTCCTTCTTCTTGCATTCATAAGGTTTTTCATGTATCTTGCCTAAAAAAGGTTTTGGGAAAAAATATGCCAATGTAAATAGAACTTACAAAATTAGATGAAGAATGAAAGTTGATTCTTGAACCACAAAAAGTTATAGATAAACATTCTGTATCTCTTTGACATATAACCATTATGAAGTACCTAATCAAGTGGAATAATATTCCTCTAGAAGAAGGTACATGGTAAAATGATCAATTCGTGATGAAATACCCATGGCTAAAGGGTTCGTTTGAAGTTTTGACAAAGGTTTTGTTATATGTTTTATATAACGCGCGGCGGAATAGTTTTATTGTTTGTTAAGGTCCCACACAGTGATCAAATTTGAAGGGCAGGTTCGAATTTCAATTAGAAGGGCATATATCTATGTCACCCTTCCATAATGAAAAGCTTTAAAAAAAAACTTTTCAATTGACCACAATAAATTATTTTTACATTTCATTTTCAGAAAGACAAAACCATCAATATTTATATTAATAAAAGACTCTTACATATACAACAATGAAGAAGGCTCCATCTTTCATTGCTTAAATATCTCATTGGCAATGTCAACATAAGTCTTGAAGACACTATTATAAGGGTTTGGATACATACCACCGGGATATAGGAGATTCTTATGTGTCAGATTGTGTAATGCAATTTTGACTTTGTCTCACAAGGAGCAACAACATGGAGGTCTGGATTTTTCTTATAGAACTTTATTATTATTATTTGAAACATTGTTTATAGATATGAATACAACAATGAAATTATGAGCATGGTGGACAATTAGTCAAGCTTATGATGCCAAACCATGATGATGTAAGTTTGGAATTTAACATTTTTACATGTTAAAGACAAATAGTCAAAATCACTGACAACTTAGTATGCCATAATTAATAATCATTCCCTGTTCACTTTTGTTAATAGGTTTATGTCACACGATGATGCAGGAGCATTAGGCACTAGCCAGCAATGTAGGAGGTTTTGTCCACATGTTGTGGCTAGGAGGGTTCGAAAAAATTTGAGTTGTAACAGCTAGGTGTCAATACCTCAGCTGACTATATTACTTAGACTAGTTAGAGTTGTAGGAGTCGAACAGTTTCAGTTAGTTGAATTATTATAATTAGACCTTTTGATTTCTAGAATGGTCCTCTTAGAGGAACCGAAGAGCCATATGTTATGTATATAAATTGTAATTCCTCGGATGAATAAAAGTAGAGAGGGAAGAGGAGAGTAGAGAGGGGATTTCTGCAATAAACTTGTGTGTGTGAACAATTGTTTCCAATTAAATGATTTCCAAGCTTAGTTGCCATTGAATTATCTCGAACTGCTAATTGTGAAGAATTGTTTAACTATGGGGCGATTGGGTACTAATAATTCCATCCTTCTATCTTTGAATTCCCGTAAATTGTTGGATAACCCTGTGAACTCACCCCACTCGAAGGTGAGGTCTGTGTAGAGAACCGAGGTCGTGAACACTGTTCAAATATAAAAATCCCGCTTAATAAAGAGACAAGATTTTTGTGCTTTCAGAACCTGACCCGAGGATTGGACATGAGTTAACAAACAAAAGGATAGCGGAACCAGACTTGCACCCGTGGTCAAGCCCTGTACCAAAACCACGAGCGGAATCACAAAAGCGGGTTGCCCATATCGCATCGCTTTTGCGGAGTAGGCGGTATTTCCTATTCGCGAGCGATTCCATAGGGAAAGCGACACGTGGCAAAGTGACCCCCGGAAAACCACCGTTTAACCCGCGCCATCGCACGTTAAAGCCCGACGTTGGAAGCTGAGCGAAATTGCCAAGAGTCGTTGATTTGGAGAAGGGCCATCGGACGGTGGTCGCATGTTGAACTTGCCCGGAGGTTAACTAAGGTGTGCGGAGGATAGCCAGGTACGATACGAGTGTTTGATTGGTTATTGATATATATAGGTGGGGCCGGAGTATAATGAAATTGTTTAATTAAACGATTAGCAGATAATTAGCATAAGTCTAGAGCGTGATTGTTGTAAGGCTGGGTGGTGAAATATAGAGCCGAAAGTTCGTTACAAGTTATTTATTTAAAAAGAAACGTGGAGTATAAATACAAAGTGTTGAAAGTTAAACATTGGTTATAAGGCTTGGAGATAATATAAAGTCAGGAATATAAATTAAAGTCCAACCATTGTGGATTGTATTTATTTATCAAATTCTACGAATTTCTACGAATTTGCTAAATAAACCCAAAGAAAGAAGAAGTCAATTAAGACTCAGGATGGAGGAAAAGAATGGGGTAAACCAAGGGAAAATTCTGACAGAGCGATTGTAGACACACCAGCTCTCCTTAGGGGTCCAATATCAGTTTTGTTGTGTCACACGATGATATCTCTTCTTTGGAATTTACTTGTATTGAAGATCACTATTCTAGGAATAAGGAGTTATTTGCTCCAAAAATAACCCTAGCCAAACATTGACAATGCATCAAGGATATCTTTCTATGCTTCATAGGTACATATGTTCTACTTCTAAATCATGTCTTGGAGGTGGTTGTTTTGCTGGAAATTATTCACTAGTTGGTTTCATACCAAAGTCTTTTTCACATTTTCAGCATCCAATACATGAAAAAGATAATGGTTTAAAACAACATAAATATTTGAAATTTTGCAAGAATTGTCTGGCACACTTTGAATATGAATTTTGAAGTCAAGTGCATGATGCTGTATAGGATCAAGTGTCATTTTCAATACCAAATGTTTCACAAGAAACTTCTCAACATACTACCCTACAGTAAGGATTAAATGACAATATTGCATCAACTATTTCCATAATAAAAGTGCACCTCGGCCATAAGACTAAACAACTACAAATGTTGTAGATCTAACAAGACCACACAATCAAATGTTTTCCACAAGGCCAATACTGTATGAAAAATGAAAAGGAGTTTGCAACCAAAAATACCTTAGGCAACTAATTCAATTAGATACACCAAACCATCAGCAAAAAGGAAAACCAGCCTACTTGGCCCCAATATTTTCAACTGGGTCCTCTAATTCAACCAATAAAAAGGCCAAAACCATATCATTGAGATACATTTCATTACATTGTCAATAAAAATAAAATTTGACTCAGCCATAACCCTTTCCTTTTATTTTTGTGAAAAGCTTTATGCATTACTCTAATGTGGCTATTCCATAGGCCAAGTAGACCACTGGGTAACAAATATGTTTCCTTTCACCTTTGAGTTTTCAAATTATGCCTACCAAATCTAAGACATTTAAGAGGGGGAACTGATACAACGTTAAAAAGAAAACCAGAGCACACATCTACAAATTACCTCCTTAGCTATTGTCACACCATCATTAACTATTTTCGGAGAACCATGCTTGCTCTCCAAGACAACATTTTGCCCTTCGCCCCAAGGGTGACTCCAACAAGATCAACAAGTTTGTTCACACCGCCTGCAAGACAAATTGACAATGCTTTCAGTAAGTGTGCAATTGAATGCCAAACCATATGCAAAAACAACCCTCCATGAAAAATTAAAATAACACATTAAAATCGAATATAAGTGGACAAGGAAAGATCCACCGCAGTGAAGTTTCACGTGCAGGTGACCTTCCTTTAAACATAATTTTTTCTCTGACCTGCAATTTTTTTGTCACTGAGCCATCCTTGTTGAAGTACAACTCCTTTTCCATAGCTCTTGTGTTAACTACCTTCTCTCTGTCGCGTAATATCAGAGTCCCTCTTCTGCTTGAGCGATTAAAGGAAATGGGTGAAAAAACTGAAAGAGAAGACAATTGTCTGCCATAATTATCAAACATTGCACCCAACTTCTTCCCCTTTCCATTTTTACCCAATGAGGTAGATGTGGAAATTGTTGTCATACTGCCCAAAGCAGAGGCCATCTTCTCTTATGCTGAATATAGAATTACAAGATCTTCATATTAGTATGAACCTTAAAAAACATGACTCCCATTACTAAAAACCACTTTTAAGTTGTAACAGGAAAACTAAACAAATATCACAACTTCTGGCAACTTCTGGAGCATTAAGAGAGAAACAACCAAAGATAAATACAACCACAATCCTCATTTTAATGAGACCGGACTATATATTTGCATTAAGATAATAGAAAGAAATCACGACTATATTAAGGCCAGCACAAAACAATCTTTAACTAATGTCTCTCGCGGCCTTCAGGTTGCCATGCTAGAGGTTGCATATTTTTAATTTAAATTCTTGACCTCTCGTGCCCATCTATGAATGCATCCAATGGGATATCTACATCAAATGCTCCTTTATATCCCCAAAAACAAATTCCCTACTACAAGAGCACCAGTATTGATGGATCACCCACACCATCCCACCCACTAGAAACGGTGAAAAAGGAAACCCGAGAAAACTTCTGAAATATCTCAAGATGACTATATGGGTGGTTCTTATGAATCAACCAACCATTCAGAACATGCTCATCAATCCAAACCATGAGTATTGTGTGACAATATTCAAGCAGGCACTGAATCGGATTTCTGAAGCTATGTTAGAGAAACCCTAAACTCTCACTGAAAATAGGTGAAATGTGGCACCACTCAAAGATTGACATGTGCCAATTGGTACAAGTGGTAGACAATTGGCATGCTCAAACAACGAGGTGATGCAGGAATGACATGAGGGAGAAAATATCGGAAAAGCCCCAAATCTGGAGAACTAAAGCTCATCACCAACCTGAGATTGACAACTTTACATGATGTAACCTATGAAATCGTAAATGGAGAAATCATAGTAACAATAAAGTAACCTATGTAACAATAAAGTTGGATTCATCCTGGGAGTGGTAATGGGAGAAATCATAGTGAAAAACAGGAAACATGCAGAGTTTCTACAATCAAATAGATGAAAAAACACATACCAAAAACCTAGATAATAATCACGAACAAGCTTAATATTGAATTATGAACTGTAAAGGAACTTACAAAATGTGACATTATGAACCTGGTCAAGTGCACAAGAAAAAATATCCTGGACATGACCCTGGTTGACAAGTTGTATTGCTCATGATGCAAGAGGATTTGTACCTGCACTGCCAAGTCAATCAAAATCCATCATTATCTATAAAATAAATACAAGTAATTGATGTAGTATTTTTTACTCTAAGATGCATTATTATGATAATGTTAGAACATATGTTGAAAATGTCAAAACATACCTGAATAAGCTCCTCTTCGTTTCAAGAACAATTTATTGGAGTCACATGAACTTGGAACAAGCCTCCCACGATATGAAAGAGTAGCAACTAAGTCAACAGTGACTTTTTTGTTGCTACGCTGGATCGAGGGAGGTTTGCTCCAAGATTAAATCGCTCCAATAAATTATTCTCTACTAAACAGGGCCAACCACGTGAAGGTGGAAGCTCTTATGCCCCCCCCCTCACATCACTCTCAATTCCCCAATACCCAATCTATATTTCATTTTTTACTTTCATGAGCATAAAAAAAAATATTCAATAACTAATAAAAAAACAATTCAACAAAAAGTACGCGAGGAAACATTGCAATTAATGCTTGACATAAAAATAGTATGATAAATGAGTTTTTTATATAACGCAAAAAACGTTCCAAGTATGGTAACGTTTGTCTTATAATAATACAATATTTTACATTATTGAATTTTCTTTTTCTTCTTCCTATTTTTAAAGCTCCTAATTACATCATCAATATCATCATGCTCTGCTCCTGTTTCGTGCCTTTCGACCCGCACTGCTGACCTAGTTGCGTAGTCACGATGTATGGTCTCATCCAGTGACGGGGCATCGCCTACAAAAACAGATAATATTAAATTTTAATTGTCAGTTTTTAAATATCATTGAACTAGTTCGGTAATATTAATAAAAAAAAAATTGCAATGAGATTATTTACCTGGTGCACCAGTTGTCGCCGCTGACCTAGTTGCATAGTCACGATGTCTGGTCTCATCCAGTGACGGGGCATCGCCTACAAAAACAAATAATATTAAATTATAATTGTCAGTTTTTAAATATCATTGAACTAGTTTGGTAATATTAATAAAAAAATTTGCAATGAGATTATTTACCTGGTGCACCAGTTGTCACCGCTGACTTAGTTGTGTAGTCACGATGTTTGGTCTCATCTAGTGATGGGGCATCGCCTACAAAAATAGATAATATTAAATTTTAATTGTCAGTTTTTAAATATCATTGAACTAGTTCGGTAATATTAATAAAAAAAATTGCAATGAGATTATTTACCTAGTGCACCAGTTGTCGCCGCTGACCTAGTTGCGTAGTCACGATGTCTGGTCTCATCTAGTGACGGGGCATCGCCTGCAAAAAAAGATAATATTAAATTTTAATTGTCAGTTTTTAAATATCATTGAACTAGTTCGGTAATACTAATAAAAAAAATTGCAATGAGATTATTTACCTGGTGCACCAGTTGTCGCAGTTGGGACTGTTGCCCTGTCTTCCTCTCTAGTGGTAAGATCCTCAAGGGAAACATTCTCTGTCATTTAAACAAAAAACGTTATAAGGACAACCATCAAGGTATAATTAGAAAAAAATATAAGTGGAAATTAATTACTATCACGGCCATCACTGATAGTAGCATTGTCGGCCTGGTCCCCACTACAATGGTCAAGTTGCACGTGAGGATCATCTACATCTGGCTCTAAAACTGGGTTATTTGCCTCGTCGGTAGTGCTGCTCCCCTGATTTAAACAAATTTGTTAGACATTAAATTTATGGAAGAAAACAAACATATTGAAAGGTTAATGTTTTACCTTATCAGGCATTATGGATCTTGGGACCTACCCCAAGCTTCTGCGACGTTCAACTACGGCTTGATAGCCGAAATGGAAAGCGATATTTTTATCTTCCTCTGTAGTTTCTGTTCTAAAGTCATCACCCTAAATTACATATGATTGTGTATTTTTAATCATATTTGATAGGATTACAAAAACGTTGGAAGGCGATACAATTAATTATAAGATGTTTAGCTACTTAATTACAATTCTTGCAGCTAATTTCAAGTAGCCTCCCTGGCCTATCTTATGATGGCCCTTGTTCTCAATCCTAGCTTTGGTTGCCTTTGAGGTGTCAAGAAACCTAGCATCAACAAAATTGAAATCAGATATGATGTAGCACACTTTTATTTTAGACATAGAGAAAATTAAAGCTATTGAATTAAAGTTGTAATTTACCTTGCGGGTCCAGTTGGCATTTTTCTTTCTTTCTTTGCCCTTTTCTCTTTTTCGTCATGGATGAGTGCTCTCCACTCACTCTCTGGAACTGCGAGAGGAAGCTCATATCTAGGGTTAAATTTCAATTGCATCCTATAGGTGTCCCTGGTATATTTCAAATATTTGTCGGCTACCCGAGCCACCGCTGTTCTGTCAAATGTGCTGACCCCAAAAAGGGCTTCTAGATAATCTAGAAGTTCTTTTTTTAGGTTGGAATTCTGGGAATTCCACCCTGTGCATATGGTTGGGCCAAAAATTACCAACACATGGCTCTCCAGAAACCTGTAGAACTCATTGTTTCCTACACAGAAAAAAAGAAAGATATTATCATTAATTTAAAAATAAAAATCATGATAAATATGTTTTAGATAAAGTACATGAAATAGTTAAAATATTAAAATTTACTTGGGAGTTGTACATGCTTTATAGGGACACCTTCATAGTTCACCAACAACGTGCCATTAATGGTCCCTGTGGAGCTGACACGTGTAGCTCCAGGAAACGCAATAATGTAGTTGGCCATATCGGCCTCATCATTGCCAACACGTTCAGCGGTTGGCTGGGTGTCTGCTTGGGCAGGGTGTGTTTCTTGGCTAGCACCTAAAGGAGTAGAAGGTGTACGAGAGGGTTTTTGGGCAATCTCTTGCCCTTGTGTCCCACTACCACCAACACCAGGTTCAGCAAATGCCAGAAAATGCTACATACAAAAGAACTTTTTGTTAGTTTAGTCAATGTAAAAATTAAAAATCAAACTATCACAATTCATCTCATGCAGAACAAAAAAAATATCCTTTTGACTTTTTGTTATTACCTGATATCTTTCTAGCTGGCTCATAAGATGTTTTATCCTCTCTTCTGTTTCAGGTGTTTGAGGCACATCTATCAAAGTATTAAATTCCGACCTTGCATCTCATGCCTTTTTTTGCAACAAGAACATTGGAGATAGGGATGAAGAATGCTCTTCCTCAAAGAGGGAATCATCAGGCGTACCATGGCTAGGTGTCTGCATATTTGAACAAAATTAATATTATTTCAATTATGTAAATAACTAAAATACCTGAAGATAGAGAAATGCTGGCACTTTACATGTTCTTCTGCTGGCCTCTTTCCGCGATCATCACGTCTCGGGGTTGTTCCTGCACTGCTCTGAACAGTCTGCCACATTGCAATAAAATTATAAATGTAAAAACATGAAAACAATATCTAACTTGAAAACACAAAATGAAAACTGAAATAATTTCTAATAAGACATCGGAAGAAAGAGTTAGAGTTTCAAATATGCCTTGCATTGAATTCAGTCCTGGAAACATGTCATTGCACATTAAGGCACCCAAACAAGAGACGAGTTGACAATGAAAACCTTATTGAATATATTGTTGGAGAAACTTCTAGTAAACTTGTTGTGAAGACCTTGAGGATATTTTTGGAGCAACATTGTTGAAGCTGATGGTATAGCATTGTTGGAGACGATCTTGAAGGGCCTTGAAGTGAAGCTTTTGGAGCGACTATTGAAAAATCCTTAGAGAATTTAAGTAAGGCACTTTCTATCTTCCATCACCTTTTTCCTTTCAATATCCTTTAAACGATTTTGTTGATATTTAATGTTTGAAATCATGTTATAATTCCTTGATTATATGTGTTTGGGGACTTTCCCTTTGAAATTACCCAAAAATACCCTGGCAGTTTTATCTTCAGGATGCATGTCTGACCCTATTGTTCAATATTTTGATTGATAGTAGTAAACATAGAGAGTTAGGGGGCTCTTGAATTGGTTTTGTTGGGCCATTAGATCCCTAAAATATACTAGGGAGAACCCCCCTTGAGTTGGAGGAGAGCTAGCCCGAAGTGAAAAGTGGTTGGTGAGGTGACAATGGGGCTATTGAACTACACATGCTATCACACTTTAGCTTTAGGACTTTATCTTGAGAAGTGCGAGATTTTTCTATATCAATTCTCAAATTTTTTACAACACTATTGTTAAGAACTAATAAGAAGTGATGTTGAGGGGTTTTTGGGTATAAGAAACAATACCATTTAAAAACTAGGGTTCTCAGTCCTTGGCATTCCTTCACCTAGGCCTAGGGGCACACTAGAATAATTTCACACTAAACCATGCAAACTTAAAAGTAACTTAACAGATCCATAAAGTAATAATAATCATAATTCTTAATTTCCTATTGTACGATATGATGAAAATTATTCAAACATGAAGCAATGAAGACATGCAATGTCTGAATTTCAAGATTGATGAACCAATACAAGAAGTTAGAAACTACAACTTTGATTCAATACTCTGTGTCCTAACTCTAGGAAGGAATCTAGTTTGTAGGAATGAAGAGGTTGTTATCTTTACAATCCCATCCCAACATCAAATTCAGTGATAAGTTTCTATGAGGTTCTGGGTCAAGGAAACATTCACTCCACGAATGATATATTTAAGTAGTCTTCTCCTATTCTGGGAAAACACCATACCTATAATGCATTCACTTGCATGTATAAAGGGAAAGGAAAACATGTTTTCATACAACGGTGACAAAGGCATCTTGGGGAAAGGTATCTTCACTTTTTATTTATGTTGTTCACCCACACCACTCTCATGTTTTCACTAATCTTGTTTTGTCATTTTTGAATTCAAATTAAGTTAAGGCCTTAAGTATTTTTTGACCTTTCGGTGTAGTTTTCATAAGTGGCATGTATGGATTTTCCATTAATTCTGCACTTTTTCTCTTCATGCGCATGTTTCCCTGGAAATCAAATGCATGGTTTAGTCCCATACATTTAACAAGTTGTTGGATCAACTCCATTGGAAATATCATGTTTCCTATTCAATCAAAATTTATCTCAGTTAGGGTAGGTAGGAAGGTTTTCCCTTTGTATTAATAGGGCACTTATAGCTTGCATTTTTATTATATCTTTCAAATTTAGTGTCATTTCAATTAGGGCATGAATTTTTGCAACTTTCAAGGTGAGAATGAACAAAGACAAATTTTTGTGATGGATGAATGTATATGACTCCATGGCCAGAGGAAAAGGCACTAATCTACTTCTTCAAATATCTATAGTTCTCATTCACCTCATACGGAGATGGTCCCTGATTTTGAGCCAAATGTTGCAGCAAAAAGTTCCCCCCCTCCATAATTTGATATTAAATGGAAATTTCTTAAATTGATGATGGGGCATGATTATGGAACATTGTCACATACATATGTAATGGAATTCCAAGATCATGATATATGTTTGCATATGTTTATGGAGGTGGTGGAGCAAAAAAGAGCTCAAATAGAGCTGAAATTTTTCACATAAAAAGGACTGTGGGCTTGACTAATGGTTCCATTTAAAAAATGATATCTAGACGGAGAATAAGTGTAGCATGCAAACATGCATTGAAAATCCATCTGAGTTTGCATTGTATTACTTATGATGGATTCAAATTTGGGTTTCAAAATGCGAGGTTATGGCATGATTTTGTCGAGAAACCCTTAGTTGGATTCTCATGTTGGTTTAATTTATATTTTAAGTTTGTTTTGCAGTCTTTGGGTGATAGTAACTCATGAACTAGGTTACCAATGTGTAACAATCATATTTCAAGAATAAATTTGTGATTTTTTTATATTATTATTATTATCTATTAGCTACGATTATTGACACCTAATGCCTCGAATTTTGACATCTTGATAGCATGGATAATTTTGAAAATGTTTCTAGTAATGTTAACATAATAACTATCATTACGTGTCTTCACTTTTGTCACCATAATAGACCTGTGATATGGACTCATCACACAACTTCATATGCTATGTCCCAACAAGTTCAAACTGGTTGAACCTACCTCATAGTGTGGTTATTAAGGACAATTTGCTTGGTATATAACTCGATAGCATAGACCGTGTTGCAGTTATAAAAATAATCCTCAAGTGTCAAAAAAACTTCACAATATGTTCTACTATAAAGCCTTTTGGGATACCTGAAATAATATATGTATCATTGATGACTTTTAAAGTATGAGAAGATCCAGAGGAAAAGGAAATCAATGGAAGAGTGATCCACCAATGAGAACCTAGAATTTAGCATCAGATGAGTTAGAGTCTAGGAAATTGAAACCCTATAATTTTAATTAGTGATGAAGGACATCACATAGGTAATTATATTTTCATGTATAATAATCTGTTAATTCAAATTTAAACTACATAATATGAAAGGCATACCATAAATTTTTCCACATAAGTCCAAACAACCTATAAAAACGGAAAACCTTCTTTTTCCATGGGAAATAATTTACCTTTCCTTTTTCAAGATAATAAATCACAAAAAATATGAACTATACTACACACATTCTTGGATAATGTGAAAGTGGAAAAGGAATACCCTACACAAGTGATGCACACATGTACATTTGAACACTAATAGATTTTTGTAGTTGAAATGCAATGCTTGTTTTCATTTAAATGTGGGGTTTTTAAAGCAGGGAGAAATAATGGCTGCCAAATTAATAAGCGTTTCTTTGGGAAAAATTTAAATCTTGTATTGGGTGATGAAGATAATATAGGGTACTGAGGGCGAATGCTGTTCTACAAGAGCTAAGGGCGAATGTAGGGCGAATGCTGTTCTGTAAGAGCTCAGGGCGAATTCTTTTCTGCAAGAGCTGAGGGCGAATGCTATTCTGCAAGAGCTGAGGGCGAATGCTGTTCTGCAGGAGCTTAGGGCGAATGCTGAGGGCGAATGTTGTTCTGCAAGAGCGGAGGGTGAATGTGCGCGTGATATCAGACGTTAATGTAGCACACATGTACATTTGAACACTAATATATTTTTGTAGTTGAAATGCAATGCTTGTTTTCATTTAAATGTAGGGTTTTTAAAGCAAGGAGAAATAATGGCTGCCAAATTAATAAGCGTTCTTTGGGAAAATTTTAAATCTTGTGTTGGGTGATGAAGATAATAGAGGGTATTGAATCTTGATTCTTGACATCTAGAGAGAACCCTACAGCCTAACACAATCCAATGGAATTGACCAAAAAAACCCAAATAGAGTCAACCCTACTATAGGAGGAAGGGCCTGCAGTAAGAACTTACCATTTTGCAAGAGCTGAGGGCGAATGCTGTTTAGCAAGAGTTGAGGGTGAACACTGAGGGCGAATGCCGAGGAAAAATGCTGCTCTGCAAGAGCTGAAGGCGAATGCTGAGGATGAATGTTGTTCTGCAATGGCAGAGGGCAAATGCGCACGTGATATTAGACGTTAATGTAGCTATTGTGACGAATACGAAACAATAAAATCATTTCTATGTAGCGCGCATATAAGTTTCGTATTTTTATGTAGCGCGCATATAAGTTTCGTATTTTTATGTAGCACACATATAAGTGTCATTACACCAACGGCGGAAAAAGTGTCACTAATGGGACGGCTGCCTCCAAACATCGCAATTGCGACACTTAGACGTTGTGTCGTACTTGCGATGTTTGGAGGCAGCGGTCGCAATAGCGACGCTTTGGGCCATAGTGTCGTAATTGCAACGTCTTCCTCCAAACGTCGCAATTGCAACACTTTGTCTAAGTGTCGGTATAGCGACGGTTTCGGGCGGGATGGAATTTTTTTTGGGAAATTTCCGACATTTGGTCGAAAGCGTCGGAACCAAGTGTCGGAATTTCCGCCAAACGTAGTAGTGCAACAACAAATTTTGTTGCTGCCTCATCTCTCCCTCATACAAGCCATAGAGTAAGATCATGAAAGTCAACTTGTATGATGCCCCATACCAACAAGTCTTCTGCTACTCTATCATATGGGTGCCATGCCATCCAATTGGTTTTTCTCTCCATACAAAGCTTCCCTTGAACAAAAACACATCAGCAATACATGGAAGCAATATATAATAAAAACAAGTTGCCAAATGACAACCAGAGAGTGAATCATGGTCCCTCTCATGGAACCAGCGTAGTTCATCCTTGGCCTGCATCAAAATAAGAAATAAAAAATGCTTTCAATCCACTCGTTTGCTACCATATTCATCTCATAATAAGAAAACATGAAGTTACAATATGGTGTCATTGGTGCACACCAAAAGACATATGGCTTCCCCCACAGCTCATCAAAAATATAGCTAAGATCAATGCTACAAGTAGCTGCAAGTACATCATCATACACTATGCAAGAAGAAGCAACTCCTCTTGATACATCATGCTACTCAAATACGGGAAAGAAGTACAATACAAACTGTAAAATGATACCTCCTCCATCATGTACTTGAGTTCTTGAGCTAAAATGGCTCCACTGGAAATTCTCCCTCACTCCCAATGAGTAGGAAGGTGGCTATGAATCCTCTCTACCATCATCTGGGCTATGCATCTCTCCATATGCTGATATATGTCATGCTGAATGCCCTCCCAAGTGAAATCCTCTTCCAAGGAAAGATATGCATCAAAATGCATGGAAGAGAAATCCTCATGTACTACATGTAGCAATTTCTCCTTGAGACTAGAAGCTCTAGTCAAGAAGGCTCTGCCATGTAAATAGATGACCACATCATCCACCATTTATCTGTCATCTCCATCCGGGTCATAAAGAATCATGCAAGCACCAAGATCCTTGGAGTACTCTACCAAGAGCTAAGATCTCCAATAAGGATCAATCCTCCTCAGTGACAGCGCTGGTGATCTGGCATGTGAAGCTCCACACATGCTGCTACCTGCTACTTTGATGTCCCCTGTGTCAAAGTATTCCTCCAAAATATTCATCTCTCCGAAATCCAAGAGTGGTGAACCCAAAGACAAGATATCTCTCATCAAATGTAGATCTGGTGGCCTCCCTGGTGGAATGCCTCTATGTAGTGAGACATCAATGTCAAGAGTAGACTGTACATATGATTGGGAAACCTTGCCCTTGCCTTTATAGCACAAATTAGTCTACCTCTTTCTTGCACTAGCTCTCTAAAATAGAGAAGGGTGTGTACCTCTCATCAAATGATGCTGCTCTTTCTCCCTACCTCCTCCTTCCAGCTGCAATGCTGCTCAATAATGTTGTTCATTGATTGTGCTTCGACCTCTATGTATGGGACCCTGGGGAACTTCTTGCAAGGATACAAGAATCCCTCCTGTTGGAGCATGTGCTCCTCCCTCCTCTGCATGAGGCAGCGGATGTGATCTAGATGTGACAATGGTGTTACCCTCTTCTTCATCAATGTGTGTAGTCAACATCTCAACAATTGGATCCCTTTGTGAAAAAGTGATCCTCATGCCCTTTTGTTCAAGAATATGAACTGGAGGTTTTGCTTCCGGCAATGTGTAATGCAAGACATCAGCTCCTCCCATGGTTTTCTGAAATGGAGTTCCCTCCATCACATGCAAGTGTTTTGTTTCCTCAATTTTTCCTTGCTCATGTGTCTTAGGAAGTTTTTCACCAAACCTCTTCATCAATGTTTTTATGAATCTTGCATAAGAGAAAATGTTGGCGTTCTTTAAGGAATAAGATTAAAAAATCCACCATGCATGAGCCTTACCTCTGAAATGCAGCACTGCAACTCTGATGGCTTCATCTTTAGAAATGTGGTGCAGTTGCAAATAGGAATCCAACTCCTTCACCCAAGCTCCAGCTGAACATGTAGGTGATCTGACAAAAGTAGATAGCAGAAATCTATCTGCATCCTGATGCTTGCTCTTCTCCACCTGGATCTTTCAAAACTCCTGGAAATGAATATTATCTCTAAACCTCTCAGTTTGAGATTCATACTCTTGCAGCAAATCACTAAGAGTCCCCCTCTTAGGCATTTTTCCTCCTCCCATCCATCTCAAGATAGCTCTGGGCACTTGACTATGCTATGCATCATGGAGTGAAACTGCATGCTCACACTCACCATGTACAAATCTAGATTTAGCTCTAGATTCAATCTCATTTGGAGATCCCATCTCCAATCTCATCTTCTTCAACTCTCCTTGAAAGCTCTTCATAGATCTTGGAAGAAGCTTTGTGAGCTTATCTTCCTTTCTTCCTTCACATATTGAAGCTTCCTAGATTTTTTCCGTCTCTCCTTTCTCTGATACCTAGATCTCATAGGCTGAGCCAAAGATCATGCTCTGATACCACTGTAATATTCCTTTTTCAGGACTGCTCATGAATCATGCATGAAAAACGTATTTCAAGAAACATATACAATTAAACAATTAAATCATCACTTGGATCCCATGGACACATTCTATGTAGCATATAAATACAAGAGGATATCAGTAAGAAATGGAACTAGGTGGTTTAAACAGACCTCCCACACGAGTCTAGCTGAAAATGACTAAAAACCCCAAAACTGCTTTTTACAGGAGTTGTTGCATCAATGAATGCACAGTATAAAGAGGGTTTTAACATAAAAATATGGGAGAAAAATATATCTAATCATATATTGTTTAATAATGATGAAGTACATAGATCTAGTCTCCTCATACAAAATACAAGAGAACCAGGCAAGGGTTTCTTGTCAAGCACTCTGAATACAAAATGTGATATTCAGAAAATCACTGAATCATCACTGCAACACTAAAGCACATGAGTGTACAAGGATGAAAGATGTCTGATCTGATGTATATCCCTCAAGGGCTTCCTCCCATGAAAGGATTAACCTCTCAATCACAAGGAAACTCAACAACGAAGCCACCAAACCATGCAATGAACACTGCCTCCAAAATAGAGCATTCCCTAGCAGAAATAGTGTTGGGAATGAATGGGAAATGTGTGGTCTAATACCACAGATATAAAATAAGCTTGGGAGCTCTCCAAACAGATCTCTCAAGTGAAGGAAACCTTCCTCCAATGAGAAACTAGCTTAGAGACCAGGATTCCAATCCCTTCCACTGCTGCACCCAGCAACACTGCACAATCTCCTTGAAAGTTGTGTTGATGAAGATGGCTGAAGCTTGGCCTGAAAACCTGATGTGTAATGATGAATACAAACTCTCCCAATGAGGCTCCTCAAAGGAAAGAGGTAGGATTCCCACCCGGGAACACCCAGTGCTAAACAACATTGCAACTTTGCTAAGCAGCAAAGCAGCAACAAGTCTTAGCAGACAAGAATAATAAACTAAAAAATGAAAAATAATGCTGTCATCCTCTTCCTTATACAAGACATGAGTTTTCTTGCCCTTGGCTCCACTCAATTAGGTTACTTCTAACCCAAGTTACATCTCCCTCCAAAATTGCGTTATTCATCCTAGGATTCCTCCTCCAGTAAAACTACGTTATTGACTTGGTCAAAGCAGATTCATTTTAACCTTTTTCACACATGGAGGTGTTTTATTAGGCTATAAAGAATGTCTCCTTTCACACTTGGAGTGTTTTTATCCTCCTTAGAATACTTATGGGCTTTTCTACCCATTTATTTAACGGTTAGAGCTGCTGCTAACTCTAATGTTCCATTTAGCTTGGAGGCTAAAATTTTGAAACATTACAGATAGATATGCACATATGATGAAGATAATAGTGAATTATTTCACTTGTGAGGGAAGGTTTTCCCGCATTTACTCATATCATATCTGTCTTCTTATGCATTTACTAGAGTAAGAATGTTGCACATACCATATTACCTCTTCCGTAGCATTGACAAAATGGCCTACATAGTGCAAAAGAGAAACTACAACCAGAAAATGCAGAGCCTTTTCCATCATTCACTGATCAAGATGGTGGTCATGCACCAGCTCCAACAGAAGTAAATTCCATGGGATACTTTCATTGCCCATGAGGTTTTCAATACTCCACATGGCCATCATTAGCAAGATGTTCCTTCATCAT
Organism: Pinus albicaulis; assembly: GCA_034641835.2. Taxonomy (NCBI): domain Eukaryota; kingdom Viridiplantae; phylum Streptophyta; class Pinopsida; order Pinales; family Pinaceae; genus Pinus; species Pinus albicaulis. Next base: position 734,651,515 of record CM076580.1, read on the forward strand.
CCCATTCTCCCTTATCCTCTTCTCCATAACATCCCACTGCTCATATATCACCACTCACTCACATTCATTCACCTCTTGATGACCCTTCCACATCACCTTTTCACAACCCTTCACCCTCATATCATGATGAAAAAGCATCAAGCAGTGATGGGAACATTGAGACAGATGGATATAAAATGAGTGATATTGAGCCATTTCCTTTGATCTACCAAAGGGGCTACAGGCATGTGTTTTTTTCACTTGATGTGCAAGGGGCCATGCATTCTTCATCAACAAAGCAGGTGGATAAAGGTAAGGGAAAGGTCACGGAACCTATTATTGCGAAGGAGGAACACAAGCATGAAACTAAGAAAGAGTTTCAGCTAATTGACCTTGATGATGAGGATGAGGAGAGGATTACTAGTGCTTTGCTCAAGAGCAAGGATGCCAAGATTAGTGAGCTCCAAACTAATCTTGGTAGGGCAAATAATGTGATAAACTATTTTGAGGTAGAAAATTAGCAGTTAGATTAGAGAAATCAAAGCCCAGAGAGAGGCCACAAAGGCCAAAGTATTGTTGGATGAGGCCTTGGGTAGATATAAGAATAGTGATATGGAGGAAGAACAAATTCCTAAGCAGAGGCCAAAGACAATGGGATTGAAGAGGGCTTTAGCCCAAGAAAGGAAAAAATAGGCAAAGTTGGTAGAGTAGCTCACTCCAACTGAGCTGCTTGCCATAGAGATCAGAAATGATAAAGAATCTTGGCTAGAGAGGGAAAATATAGATTTTGAGAGTCAACTAGAGAAGGCCAAAAGAGACACTGACCTTCAGAAGAAGATGACAAGACATTATGCCATGAGAAATAAAATTGCAAGGGCCAAGCTCAAAAGAGCCCTTGCAAAGATTCAAGCTCTAAATGAGGCAAAGGAGAAGGAAAATCTCAATATCCTTGCTGAATTTTCCCTCCAAGCATCTCAACCCTAATCAAGAAGCTAAATTCCAATTTTGGTACCTTTTTGCAAATTTTAAGTTTTTGACAGTTTGGATTGCAAAAAACTGGCCAAATGAGTAGCGCCACTAACACTACACTATTTTTTGGGGCACTCAAATGAAAAATGTTTTACATATTCACGATCCTCATGGAAATTACATCATCCACAAAAAATTTCAAATGATTGGGAGCAAAACTGGTCCCTCAAAAGGGCCAAAAACCACGAAAAAATTACCTTTCTGCCCTCTTTTTGGCACTGGTGCTATGCATTTAGCAGTCCTGGGAGAAATTATTTTTGGCTAGGAAAGTGGGCACCATTATGGAAACTAAGTGTAGATATGGAAACTAGACAGGACAAGCTTTCTAATGAGTTATCATGGAGTTCATTTGGACACCGGTAAGGCCCCCAAAAGTCAGCTGCAAAATAGGTCATTTTCCCAGTTTTGGCACTGCTTGTTTGCGCTGGCACTACACCCCTGTACCTTGGAGCTATGCCCTTACCAGGAGTTATTGCAAAAGATATTTTAAGGCTTTAAAGTCAAACTTTCCTCCATAATTAGCTGAGGAGTTATGTTAGAAGTTAATTTTGCCATAAATGAGTTTTAGATATTTTGCCTTGGGCCTTGCATGGTCTCAAAGGTCAAATGCATTAATTATGTAATGAATGACATTTGAAACCATAGCTAGGGTTCACCTCCTCATTTTGTAGATAAATACTGCATGTAATGCTTCATAGTTTGTGTTTTTGGTTGATTCTTGAGTTGTGAAGAGTTTTTGGCTTTGGAGCTTTGTAATTGTTTTGAATTGAATATCAATGAAGCAAGCACATTCATAGGATTCATGGAATTTTTTAAATGGTGATGTTGTTGTAAATTTGTAATTGTTTCCTTATGTTTTCCATATTTTTCATATTTTCTCTTGCAATAGAACATAAAATTTAGGTTAAGATATGCTGCTAGAGGTACCTTAAGCCTGTCTGCCTTCTATTGTTTAAATGTTTTCCTCTACTGGGTCTGATTGGAGAATTCTTTGTTTCTCTCTGGTTCCACTTACCCTTTTTTCTTGAAAATGATTTAATGGAGTCAAGCCAAAGAATTTTATGGTATGCCCTATCCTTTGGTGTAGCTTGAAACATTTTTTTTGAGGTCTTTCTTTGAGATTCTCTTATTAGAGTTTAAGCTAAAGAAGTTTATGGTTTACCCTGTCCTTTAGTTTATCTTGAAAATTCATCTTAAAGGTCCTTGATGTCTGATTGAAGAAATTTAGGAGTTTCCTATTCTTTAATCATTACTGAAATTTTATCTTGAATGTTTTCTAAGTCTGAAAGTGAATATCTAGAGAAATTAGGAGTTCCCTACTCTCTAGGGTTTGCTGGATTGTTGTCTAAAAGTTTACTTGGTAAAGCTAGGTCAAAGAATTTTATGGTGTGCCCTGTACTTTGATTCTTTCTTAAGAATAGTGATCTTAAAGACTCTTCTTGTTCTAGTATATGTTAAAGGATTCTTAACTGCCCTTTAAACCTACTAAATTCACAATGTAATGTTCATTTCACACCCACCTAAGCTATTAAGATCCATTTGGCTTTGTTAACTTGCCCTATGAAACACCCTTGATTTATTGTTGTACTTTTCAAGCCTTTCACAGAAACCATAGCCCAATGGTTTGAACTTCTCTTACTCTATATTCTCTTCTTGACAAGCAACCTAACCAAACAAAACAAAACAAACAACCCTATCATTTTAACTAGCCTGAAATCAACATCCTAAATCAAACAAGTAAATCTTTTATACAAATATAGAGAGAGCCCTCTCTGAGTCCAGGAAGGCTAGGTCCAAGGACTCCAAAGTTGGTTTGATGTTACCCTTGTCTATTTGGTCTTGCCAATCTGACAAATTACAGGGACCTAACACATCCTGTTGACGACCTCTATTTGGCCATCAGTTTGGGGGTGGAAAGTTGTGGAATTAGTGAGCTTGGTGTCCAACATTAACCAGAGACTTAACTAAAATTTATTGAGGAACCTGTTATCTCGATCTGAGATAATGGACTGCGGGATCCCAAAGTGTACCCACACTCATTCAAAGATGAGTTTAAAAATGGCTTCTACTATGATATTCTTCTTGTAGGCTGCCATAATGACCATTTTAGAGAATCTGTCGATGACCACAAAAACACAGTCATTGCCATGTTTGGTAGAAGGAAGGTCCGATATGTAATCCATAGAGATGGATTCCCAAGATTGACTAGGGGTAGGCAACAGAGTATATAGGCCTTGCTTCTTGATGGTCGGTTTGGAAATGGCGCACACAGTGCAAGATCTGATGTACTTACCAACATTATGTCGAAGGTTTGACCAATAGAAATACTTCTATAGTACTTCCATTGTTTTCTTGATCGCAAAATGTCCATCGACTCGACTGTAGTGCACTTCCCAAATCATCTTGGCACACTCACTTGCAGGAACACAAAGGTGTACCAGGTGGCATAAAAGTGCATCATGGAGGTGAAATTTTGTAACTTTCTTTCCCTCTAGGAGCGTCTGGTATGTGTTGCCAAATTATGGATCACTTTTGTAGAGATGCGGCAAACTCAAAGTCTCATTCCCACAAGATTCGAGAACAGTGGTTAGCGCCACGATTGATGGTTGGCTGAGGCAATCTGCAACATTATTAGTGCTTCCATTCTTGTACTTTATGTTCAAATGGAATTTTTGCATGTATGTGGACCATTTATGATGGCGATCATTTTGCAACTTACCTTGTGTCTGTATAAACTGCAGGGTTCGGTGATCTGTGTGGATGATTGTTTCCTTCCCCAAAATGCAATGCTTCCATTGTTGGTAAGCCCAATTAATGGAATACATTTCTTTGTCATAGGTGGGATGCTTTAGGATTGTGTCTGAAAGTGTCTCAATGTGATATGCCTCTGAATGCCCTTGCTGATAAAGTACTGCCCCAATAGCATAGTCAGAGGAAAATGTATCGATCTCAAATGGTTGCTGCAAGTCAGGTAATGTGAGCACTGGTGTAGAGTAGAGGCGATGCTTCAACTCTGCGAATGCCTTCTATTGATATTCATACCAAAATATTTTTTCTTTCGATCCTCCCTTGGTGACTTGACTCAAAGTCCAAGTGATATGAGAGAACCCCAACACGAACTTGCGATAGAAATTTGAAAGACCCAGAAAGCTTCAAAGCTCTGTTAGAGTGGTTAGAGCTGGCCAATCCCGAATGACTTGGATCTTGGTTGGGTCCATAAGCACCCCTTGTTCATCAATAACATATCTAAGATATTGAACCTGGGTCATGCCAAAAGTGAATTTAACCAAATTGGCACACAACTTGTGTTCCAAAGTGTTTGGAGGACTTATCGAATGTGGTGGAGGTTCTCTTCCCGACTCTGGCTAAATATCAGGATGTCATCCAAATAGACCTCCATGAATGAGCTGGTGAATGGTCGCAATATGTCAACCATCAAATTCATGAAGGTTGTGGGAGAATTCGTCAACTCGAAAGGCATGACCAACCATTCGAAGAGGCCATGATTGGCTTTGAAGGCAGTCTTCCACACATCAGAGGGCTTGATTGGTACTTGGTGATACCCGGACTTCAAGTAGATCTTGCTGAAATATTTGACCTTCTTGATTTGGTCCAGAAGGTCATCAATCTGCGAGATTAGATGCCTATTCCAGACAGTGATTTTGTTCAGCGCTTGATAGTTAATACAGAGTCTCCAAGTTCCATATTTATTTTGTATCAACACGATTAGGCTCCCATAGGGCGATGAGCTCGGTTGGATCTGACCTTTTTACATCAACTCCTGAATTTTCCTCCTAATTTCATCATTATACATAACAGAGATATGATAGATCAATCCATTGGGTGGCAACATGCCTGGGGTCAGAATGATGGAGAGCTTGACCTGACAATGTAGAGGTACCAATGCGGGTGAGGTGAAGATGTCCCTGTACTCCTCCATGACCTTGTCCATCTGTTGTTGTCATGTGAAGGAGACCTATCTCGAGGTCGTGGCCATAATCTTCTTCTTGCCCTGAGGGAAGGTCATCAGGAAATTTTTTTTCCCGATTTTGGAAATGAGCTTTTGCATTGTTTTGTAGTGTTCAAAGAGATGGTAGTAGGCAGTGCTACCTCCAGTATCCTGTACAAATTATTTCCCAAAGTAACAATAACAATGTGGGGCCTAGACTCATACATATCATGTTGCTTTCACAAATATGGTTTGCCTAATAATACATCACAAACATCAAGAGGAGAAATATCACATAATACATCATCCATGAAGGGCTTCATGCCATAGGGAAGGTGACACTACTCGCTGATGTGAAGATCCCATCCTTGGTGAAGCCACTAGATGGTGTACGATTGAGGTTGTTTTGTGGTTGACAGGACAATATGCTTCATGACCTATGCTGAAATGAGGTTCTTTTGGCTCTCGCTTTCGACAATGAACTGCAACGGGGAACCCTTCACCCACATCTGGGAATGGAAGAGGTGCTCCCCCTCCTCTGGATCTTGGGGTCCTCCTTCTGGATCTTGGTGGTGGCAATAATGGAGTTGGGCTCTGCATCAATAATATTCTTCCCTTTATCATTCCCCTTGTCAAGTTCTAACTCAGAGTCGGAACATGCATCTGATTTAGAAGCCTTCAGCTCAGCCACCAGTGACTTCTTGGCTCGACACTCACTTGTGTTGTGAGTAGAGATCTTATGGAACTCACACCACTTTCTCGTGCCCTTCTTTGGCTTTGCAATGTTGTTATTCACTTTTGGGTTTTGCGGGTTGCACTAGGCTGCCCCACCTTGGCTTTATCCTTTGTTCTGCATTTTGGGGGCGCCTTTCCCTTGATTTTGATTCGTAGATCCAAAGTATCTCTTCTTCTATTTGAATTTCTAATCAATCCTGGCAGCATACCGGTATGCTGCACCAAGCAAGGAGATGACGAGGAACTCCATTTGCTCCTGAATGTATCTTTGCAGAAAAATGTGGTACTTCAACACCAAATTTTTCTCTGAATCTTTGATACCCAACTTTGGGTGCAGGGTATGGAACATATTTGTCATCTCATGCACATCTTGATCCCTTTGCTTCCACAACGTAGTCCATTTTATGTACTTGTCCTCATAATTCGCCACGGGCTAATATTGTTCCTTGATGGCATCTCAGAAAGAAATCCAAGTAGGTGTGACTGAGAATAGGGAGGGTTCCCTCTCATCCTTTTGCTCACAGTAGGTTTCCCACCAGTCCTTGACATGGGGGGCAACCTTAAGGAGTGAAAAAGTAATATTTTTCTGATTTGAAAAATCATGAACCAAGAAATATCCTTTTAATAGATTCAACAATATATCTACAACATCTGCATCTATTTGGCCCTCAAATATGGGAATTTCAAAGTTTAATTGTATCTTAAAAGGAGTGGTGTCTCTAGAGTGGCTGCTGGATGAAGATGCACTGCTGATGGGTAGCCGTTGAAGGATCTGGGAAAAGCTATCCATCATCACGTTCCTTTGCTTCTCGAGGGCCTCCTTGAGCAATATTTTGATAGGATCTCCTACTCCCTCATCTTTCTTTTATTCCCCCATGGGAGGTTGTTTGGGTTTGTGAGGTTGATGTTGCAAAGGTTCAACCAGATCGAGCTCTAACTTCTTATACCCCGACCACATTGGGGACATGCAAAGAAAGATCGAGGAAGAGAAGACCTGCTTTGATCCAACTGATCCAGACTTATGCTGGAATGCAATAAAATATATAAATAAACATAAATGTAGAGATGCAACAGGAATAAAAATTCAATTCGTTAATATCAAATACTGAAAAATGCTTACAGACATAATGGGAAATAAACTAGCTCTAGTGATGGTAGCTTATCTCTAAGAAGCGATGTGGCAGCTAGATGCCTCTGAATTGTGTTAAAATGAGGCTTGAAGGAATATTTATTATTGATAGATAATGGAAACCCTAAACATCCAAAAACATAACCCTAGGAGATGAAGCACCAAAACTGGGGGCCCCATTTTCGTAAATTGGTACATCAACTTCCCGGGGACGTAAATTGGGCATATGATCTCCATTTGATGTGCATAATACCTCGTTATAAAGATCTATCTGAGGAATATAACTTTCAAGTGACAAAAATTGGTTACAAATTTATTTTGGTCTCGAGTTTCCCACAAAACGTTGTTTATGGCCTCAAAACGCCTCCAAAAGTTCAGGACCCGAAAAACTACCAAAAATAGTAATTTGTGCTACAATTAAGGAAACTAAAAAACTAAAAGAAACAATGGTGGGGGTCCAAGTGGAATAGGCGAGTGGCCACAAATATCCACCTGGACCAGTGAATGTGATTTGAATTTTTTATAACAGATGCCACCTCCCCGGTTTTGACCTCAGGCTAGTTGGAAACCAAAATTTTTAAATATTAAAAATTTACCATTATGCCACATTAGTCTAATTTGTAAATAATATAGATCCAAGCCCTTTTGAGCAGGGTTTAAGCCTGCAAGTATTTGTGTAAAAAAGTGCTTTTGAAGCTTGTTCTTGCAACAACCAAATTAGTTTTTAAGTGGTATTGTTAAATCACTGTTTGTTAGCATGTGCTAAGTTTATTACAGATTTTGGAAGCATAATTTCTCATTGTAATCAAGATTTTGGGAGATAAATATAGGCCACTCCCATGGAGGTAGGATTTTGAGACGTAATCCACATCCGATGAACTCTTTTACCACCTCCTGTCAATATTGTTTGCTTCTTTTCTCTTCTCTATCTTTCCTTTAGTTGTTACTTCATTAATGTTCTTCACACTTGATTTAAGTTAATAATTGTTGGTTTAAGTTATTCACACTTGAAAATTTTTACAAACCAAGTCACTTTTAAATATATAGATCAAAATTAATCAATTATAAAACAAAATATAAAAATAAATTTATATTTATAAAATTTAAAATTGATATAAAACCAAATTTATTGCACCGAGAGGCACTCTATAGCCCATTATATGAGGGATATGTTGTCACATAATGTTACATTAAAAAATTTAAAAAAATATATGTCAACTAATGTTGAATACGTATATGACGGAGATCTTGTACATAAATTTACATTTAAAAAAATAAAAAAATATATGTCGGTTAATATTGAATATGTATCGTCAAGTCCCGCTAGCACAACCGGTTGAGGATGGGCCTTGTCAACAAGGCGACTCGAGATCAAACCTCATGGGGGGTGGTTGAGCCTTGTGTTAGGGGGATGAGACATGCTAAAAAATCTAGTCAGTAAAAGGGCCGATGCAGCCCACACTACAAGAAAAAACCACATTGGTGAGGGTCATGCTTGTGACGAACCTTTAAGGTCCATCACCAACGTCACATATGGCGACGGTCCTTAGAAAACTGTCACTGTAAGTGTATATAGTGATGGTCCTTTATGTTCCGTCACCAAAGACATTTTCAATGACAATTTTGGTGAGGGTCGTTAAAGGCCCATCACTAATTCTCTCTTTGGTGACACTTCTAGTGACGAACTTTTAATGACCCTCACCAATGCTCTTTTTGTTACTTTTGGTGACAGTAAAAAAATGTCCGTCATCATTGATAATTAAAAAACCATCACTGTAAGTGTATATAGTGATGGTCCTTTATGGTCCATCACCAAAGACATTTTCAATGACACTTTTGGTGAGGGTCGTTAAAGTCTCATCACTAATTCTCTCTTGGGTGAAACTTCTAGTGACGAACTTTTAATGACCCTCACCAATGCTCTTTTTGTTACTTTTGGTGATGGTCAAAAAATGTTTGTCGTCATTGATCATTCCAATGAGATTTTGATGACGCTATGTGCCTGTTAATATAGTTTTTGTCAAAAGATAACGATTTAATGCCATTATTGTGGAGTATTTTTTATAATATGTCCAAGGCCATAGTGGTTAGGGTCAGTCAATTTTTTAAGAAGTAATTAGTGTGTATTATTTCCCTCAAGTAATGACTAGTCAAATAGAGATTTCATATGAGTCAACACATGATTCATATCTATTATGTTTATTATCTAGAAAATTCCCTTTAGATAAATTTCCACTATTGTGTGTAGGAAATATATTATTTAATACATAATCAAGCTCTGACAATTCTATTAATGAGAAAGACCTAACACTCCTCAACAATCCGGGCACACCTTAAATTAATTCTTTGGCACACACTAACATTTCTTAGCACCCCACATGTCTTGGAACATCTTTGTACCTAGAACATCTTGTGATGACACTGGCACCCAAGCACATGGTGGCATGCACTAGCACAACATGGAACTCTCCTAGCATGTGTTGGCATGTTGCATATAGTCCCTAGCATGCCCTGGAACACCTTGGTTGAATGCATTGACATACATTAGCACTTGGCACACAATGCCACTTGGCATGTATTGGGACCTATTATTAGTGTGCCTAGCATGCCCCTTTTCAAAAAGATAAAGTCCCGACTTATTAACCCTCTTATTGGTTCTTCCTTTTGTTGCCTTGACACATATTGACATACCCTGGTCCCCTGCACCACATCCTTAGCACCCAGCATGTATTGGCATATCTTAGCACTATTAATTGGCACATGATATAATTAGCACACCCTGGAACTCCCAAGCACACTTTGGGAATTCTTGACATGCCTTGATATTCCCTAGCATTCCTTACCAATGCTTAGCATACCTTGTCACTCCCTCCTTGGCAATGACAACTAACACTCATTAACACTAGTCTCTGGCACATGTTCCTCATATTCATTAACTTACATGAATTTTTACCTAGTGCTCCCTTAATGTTTTTTCCTAGTACTCCTTAACACTCATCAACATGCATTATCATTCTCTAGCACACCTTAGCACTTTTCAACATTCCCTTTCACTTCATAACATGCATAACACTCCCTAACACATATTGGCGTTTGGCACATGTTGGCGCTTGGAAAGTGTTAGCCACCCATAAAATTCTGTCATATCAGATGGTGGCTAAATAATGTTGGATAGCCTTCAAGAAACAATTTCATGATTAAAATTGCTGATACTTGAAGACTTTTTGATAATATCCTATCCTTGGTTAATATTCACTACTGTTTCCATTCAGAACTCAGAAATCCTGCTGATTTATAAAGCCAAAGTACTGCTGCAAAGGACCTCTTTTCCCCTCCCTTGTCTAAATCTAATCTCAGTTCCTTTTCTCCATCTCCCTTGAAAACCCCTCAACTTCATGATTCCTCCTTCTCCTTCATTTAAATTCATTTCCTAAAGGTCTAAGACTCACTCTTGGCCTTGCCGGAACCCTCATTTCCCTTTAAAAACCATAGAAAACGCACATTTTCTATGCACTGGACTTAAGCCCCTCAGGCTAAGCCCCTACCGCCTTTTTCTCTCCATGTGACCCGATGCCGTGACCGAAGCGTTTCCCCTGCGGGCGCTTTACTCTATCCGTAGGGTCAAACCTTGGTGCCCCCGTAGTTGACTCCTCGAGATGGGTGAAGACTTAATCTAACGGTTGCCATTCACTACGGGGGGTTGCTCCAAAAGTCTCGTGTCCGTACACCTTGGCCCCCCGCAGTTCATCTCAGCCATCGATCTGCTCTACAGATCCGACGGAGAGGAGCGCGACTTGCCTGTGGCCCCCACTCCCCACGTTGTTTTCCAAAATCCCATCGGTTTCATTCCGCACCACTCTTCGCCGGATGGTGGTTTTCTCCCGTCGGCCATCGATTCCATACGCTGGCCGACACGTGTCCTTGGCACTGTTTCAAAACCGCCGCACGACCGAAATATTTCTTGCATTAAAGTTTGTACCAGAGCCGCCCAGCGGAATTCACCTCTGCCGTCCGATCTGACTCCCCTCATCCGACGGTTGTCGATCGCCGAAGATGCCTGAATTTTAACCAAAGTGCCCACACGTTAACCGAGCCATCGCGCGGCCAAAAATAAATCTTCGTCGTCGATCTCTGCAGATCGACGGCTCATATTCAATCTCCCTTTTCTATTGCCCGGTCAACGACTTTACCTCTAACCTTCCATTGCCTGATCCCGGCCGTCGATCATCGTGCGATCGACAACTCAGATTCATCCTTCCCCATTGATCGCCCCGTTCAATCTTGACCGTCGATCTCTGCAGATCGATGGTCCAGACTTAATCTCCTTCTGACCTATTCCATGATCACCCAGATTTGATCCTGGCCGTTGGATGATGCCATCCGACGGCCCACGCTCCTCTCCATAGTCCCTGATGTAGATTGACCTATACGCAGGATTATATAACGTTTTTTCATGTTTTTTGCAGGTTTAAATGTATTTTCTGTCATTTCCAAAGAAGATTCGGTGACTGAGGGTGATGACCCTCCCTTGTTCGATTCCTCCAAGGAAATCATCCACAGGGTTTAAAATCACGTTATATTGGTGTTTTCACAGGCATTGATGCCTTACATACCCTGCGCAGCCCTGCACGACAGAAAAACCATGAAGATCAATGCAGAGAAAGAGTATCATATGTTGAAGACCAAAATGAACCAGAATGTTGCATTAGTGGATTTGGGACTTCAGGGGGATTACAAGGCTACGCTATCAAACGCCTAAATCCCCAGATCTAAAACACAGATTAAAGGAAAATCTAAAGTGTTTTATCAGGAAACCCTTCACCGCCATAGATGGAAGCAAATTGATTCTTCCCAGCAACTAAAGCGCCACCTGTGCCTCAAAGTATTCAATCAGGAGCCGAATTTATTGAGCAGGATCATATATTGTGCCTCTATGCAGCCGAAGACTTATCTCTCGCCAAGGATTTAATGACAGAATGTCGGAAAAGTAACCCTAGCATCACACAAAGCCTCAAAGCTCAACAAAGCTCCCACCGAGCTAAAAACATAAGTGTAAATAAGTTAATACCATGGAAACACCTGTACAGTTTCTTCATTGAACCCCTCAAAAGGCCAAGAAGACATTAATGCTTGTATTAATTGATTTTGAGATCTTTTATCAGATCTCACCTCCTCATTCTTCTATAAACACTTCAGTAGAAGATGAGTGTTGGTTTTTGGTTGTTGTTAGATCACAAGTTGTAACATTGAAACTCTTGGAAATAAATATACAAGTCTGTTGAAGTTGAAAAACAAATTGAAGTCTTGGATGTCTTGATGATGTTGTTGCATCCCTGTTCTTGAGAAGGCTCTATCATTGGATTCATGAGCTTGGTTGTTGGTGAAGTATTCTAACTGTTTAATGTTTTCTCCTATTTTCATTATGTTTCATAATCTCTCACTACAGTAGGCTGAAAGTTTTAGGCTAAGAAATGACTCCTGGAAGCACCTTAGACCTGTTCACCCTTCACTGTTTTATGTTTTCTTCTGTTGAAGTATTTTAGAGGCTTTAAACCTTCTCTTTAGTCTTCATGCTTGTTTATTTCCTTGATAGCTCAAATAGTTGGTTTCAGCATGATTTATGGTTCTCCCTGCTTGTCTGCCATCACTTGAAAGCTGTTATTGAAGTCTCTCTTTGAAGTACCATTCTCTTGAGTTAATCAAAGAGGTCGGTTCTGATCTTACCCTGTGCCCATGCTTGAACAGTTGTTTTGAAGGTCTTTATAGTTGCAAGCATAGATGTTATTTAGGTGTTCCCTCTTCTATGAATGCAGCTATCAGTGAATTTTCTATGTTTTCTAAGTCCTTTAAAATAAAATCTTTGAGGAAATAGGGAGTTCCCCGAATCTTAGATTTCATTTTAAAAGTTGTCTTGAAGTCATTATTTGCTTAAAGAATGTTTGTGGGATTTATGGTTAACCCTGTCTATCAAATATCTCTTTATTGTTAAGTTATGTTTTCAAGTTTCCCTTTGTTGAGAATTAAGTTTCTCTTTCCAAAACATTAATGTCCATCTCATTCCAAAACAAAGGATCCTGTGGCCAAGTTAGATTTGCCCTTTGATATCCCATTTCCCTTGAAGAGTTTGTCATGACCTTATTTTGACTCCACTACCCATTGAACCAGATACTTCCTCTTTCTGTCTATCTTTCCTAGACTTTTAAAATTCTGTTGTATCAACTCAACCCAATCAAACAAACATCTGCACTTATAATAACTAGTCTAAATTCATAATCAAAGCAAACAAGATAAACCTTGGCAAACAAATATTTGAGAGATTCCTCTCTGAGAACAGGAGGACTAGATCCTAGAACTCTAAAGATTGGTTCTGATGTTTCCTTGTCTTTTGATTGGCCAAGCTGTCAAAACACGGGAAACCAACATAATAGCGATCACGGTGGGACCTTACTGAGTAATACGGTGAGTTGAAAACATCTCTTAAATCTCTTTAGGCCCTTAAATTGATAAAGAACACATTCTGGATTTATCCCACCGCTCACACCAACATATTGGCGATCACGGTGGGACCCTACGGAGAATTAGAGGTTTCAAAACGTTTCTTAAAACCTTTAAGTCCAGTATAACATAAGTAACTTTCTTCAAGCACTGCCTAACATAATGGCAATCATGATAGGACTTGATTGAATCAGTGGCAAACTAAGTAACCCTTAGGATTCCTTTTAATCCTTATCAAACCTTGAAGGAACCAGTTACCAAGCCATAAGAGAAAATCTGTTTGTTTGAACACCTTAGCTAAGTGCAAAATCAGACTTATAACACTCTCTTAACCTATAAAACCAAAATAAACTCAGAAAAACCCAAAAATATTTCAAGTTTGGCTTCATAATAAACATGGTAGTGGACCATAGAACCTTTTACCTCCTCACGAACTAAAAACTTCCACTTTATAGTGAAACACTCATTCCCACATATCACTTACCTTTGATGTGTTTTACCTTGTACTCTTAGACAGAGTCTTTCCAGATAGCCTCTGGATCTCATCCTCTTTTAAAGATGATATATCTGGTGAATTCCCTCCCAGTCAATCTCTGGTTAGAGTTTGTTGTGTTTCGGGATATCCTTAAAAAAGGATGTTTCACAAGCACTGTGGTGGACAGTGTACCTCTTTGAAAACACTCTAAAATTTCCACCTGGTGACTTCACAATCTTGAGCAGACCTTAAGAATCCACTAGAAAGAACCCTTACCATTATAACATTTTCCAAATCCATTTAGAGGACTGTAGGATCAAAATTTGTGTAAACAGATCAGTTAACCTCTCAAAGATTGTCATACTTGGTTGAACTTTTCTTGTTATTTTGGGTCTAAAAACACACCATAGTGGCTTCTAGAAATATCTACACTAGAGCCCATCCTGACCCCAACCCACCTAAAATAGTTGATGACCCAGAAAGTATCCTCTGGAAGTCTCCTAAGATTAAATTATCAATTGTTTTCAGATCACCCCTAAGAGCTAAATCAGTTCCTGAAAAACTTTCAGCTCTACAACACTCACAAGCTGACTTGGTTAATCCATTTAGGACTAGGTCATTTAGTGAGTTAGAACAACTAGATTCTGAGTCTTCACTATCATATCCTAAAACGAGTGAACATCTTGGCAGCAGAGAAACAACATCTCCTGATTTACATTTTCTTCACATCCTAGGTGTCTCTCATCCAAGATCAGCTTAGCAGTCTACTCCTAGTCCATCCTCTTCTACTCATCCTACATCCACTGTTCAAACCACCACACCTCAGCCCACTTTCCCTCTTGTCAATCCACCACTTGTTAATCCACCCCCACCACATATCATGGTAGCATGGTATGCTCCCTTAGCCCTTACTGTACCACTAGTCAATCTTCCACAGGACTATCAGTCCAAAATTCCATTATATGATGCTAATGATGCTACAACTGCATTACAACATGTGGATAAGATGAATGACTATTTTGACCGAAATGAAATTGATGATGATTCTGTTAAACTTAGATTATTTGCTCAGAGCTTAGGGGGAGAAGTAAGAAAATGGTTTAAAGGTTTAGCCCCCCGTAGTATTAACGATCTTCAGGCCTTTCATCAAACTTTCCTAAACAAATGGGAAGTAAAGAAGAATCCTCTCCAAGTTCTTGCTGATTACAATAATCTTCGTAGGAACCCTGGGGAAAGTGTACAAGCATATTGTAGTAGATTTAACAGTGCATATAATGCGCTTTCCCAGAACTGAAACCTCCACAAGGCTCAACCTTAAACAAGTTTCCTGAAGGATTTGACTCTGACATGACTTATTCACTAAGAGAAAGAGATTTCGCAACTCTCGAAGATATGCAAAGAGGTGCTCTTTCTGTGGAAGTCAACTTAATAGAAAAGAGAGCAAGAATGAAAACTGAAAAGAGAGTATCTTTCAGAGAGGAATCCCCTCCCTCTACTTCAAGCTCAAAAATGGAGAGAATGTTGGAAGAAATGATGAAAGAGATGAACATAATCAAGAAAGCACAAGCAAATCAAAACCAGACTGTACTTCAAAAAAATCAAAACAAAAATAGAAATCAGAAATAAAGAAGAGATAACAATCAAGATAAGCAAATAGAAAGTGACCAACAAATTAGACCTCCCTTTCAACAGAACTACGTAGATCAATATGAGGAAGACAGGGAGTTGGAAAGGTTGGAAGAATCACATGTAAACTTGATTGGATCAGACAGTGGCGATGATGTTTTCCTCACTGACGAAGAACAAGTTTTCTTCTCCAATGATCAGAATACAAACACCTATGAAGATTCTGATGACTATAAATTGGGTTTTGAAAATGCAATCATGGAGGTACACAAACAGTATGATCTTAGGAGCAAGGGAAGTGTGGAAAATCCAAAAGATAAGAATACTAGCACTGCTGTCAAGAAAAATGCAGAAAACCAGCCTAAGAAGACAGCAGAAAAAACCAACATTTCGGCCAAAAAACCAGATTTAAATAAAGACAAGGGAATCCAGCCAAATGTTGAACAGAGCACCCCTAGCACTTCAACTAGTGGTCCTAGTAAAACTATTCCTATCACAAATTCAAGCAAGGTTCAGCAAATCAAATCTACTGAAAAGAATTCAATTGAAAAAACAGATGTAAATATTAACAAGTCAATTATTTCTTTCAGCCTTGAGGGAGAGATTGCCAAGATAAAAATTACCATCCCCCTAGCTGAACTAGTAACCCAAGAAGTGTATGAAAACCAAGTTTTGAAAGGATTAAACTTAGGAAGTGATACTGACACCTTAAACTTGACAGATGACAAACCTGAGCTGTTGTTTGGCCCTGAGGTTGAAGGAAAATATCAAGAAGGACCAGTCCCTCCCTTCTATGTTAGCTTGAACATACACGATAAAATTCTACACAATGCCATGTTAGATTCCGGAGCTTCACACAACTTAATGCCCAAAGTAGTAATGGAAAGCTTAGGCTTAGAAATTACTAAACCATACAAATATTTGTATTCTTTTGACTCAAGCAGAGTCAAATTTTTGGGTTTAATCAAAGATTTATGTGTTAACCTAGCTCAGATCCCTGCCAAAAATCTAGTGATGGACATAGTTGTAGCTGATATTCCCCCTAAGTATGGCATGCTCTTATCAAGATCATGGGGAGCCAAACTTCAGGGCAGCCTTCAAATGGACATGTCTTAAGCCACCATCCCCATTTTCAATCAAAACAGAAGATTATACAGGGAATCCCACATGAAGTACATGGTAAGTAACATGGACAGGCCAAACAACACTCCAATCTATTCTATTCAATCAAGTTTAGATTCCTTTATCTTATGTAATGAAGATGAAATTACTCAACAAGGTAAAGAAAACATGAACCCAATCAGTTCACCAGAACAACCCAATCTTACCTCGAATCAACTTCAAAACATTGACAATCAACAGCAAAAAGAAAATGAAAATGAGTCAAATATACTTTGGACAATAAATTTCGATGGATCCTGCAATAAAACTAGTGCCGGGGTAGGTGTCTGGATTCAAAACACAAATCAGAGTTTTTTATACAAATTAGATTTCCCATGCACTAACAATATTGCCGAGTATGAAGCACTTCTCGTAGGTTTACAATTGCTTAAAGAATTAGAAGCCCAAAGGATATATATTTTGGGGGATTCTGAACTTATCATAAAACAAATCAAAGGAGAATACTCAGCCAAGAATCCAAGGCTTAGGTAATATCGAAATGCTACCCTGGACCTACTAAAAACTTTCGAAAAATATGAACTCATTTTTATCCCCAGAGCACTCAATCATCTAGAAAATGAACTTGCCTTCACTGCCAGCAATTGCCAAGTACCTGAGATAAATGAACAACTCAGTATAAAGGTGAAACACAGACCTGCTGTGCCTAATAACGAATATCACTGGTAGGTGTTTGAATCTGACAAACACATAGATGATTTCTTGAAATCAGAAAATGATTTCAGCATACCAACACCAGAAACTAGCCATGAAGAAAACTGTTTGTATATTGAACAAATCCCAGAAGCTGAAATGACATATCCTGCTAATATAAATCATTGAAAAAATCTATTTGAAGCAGAGGTAGTGAACAATGAAGACCAAGAAGACTTGGAAGTCTTACAATGCAAAAATGATAAGATCCCAAGAGGTCTCACACCTCTAGAACACTTGTTTGATCTCAACGATGTAGCTAAAGAACCAAGAATAGAGCCTGTGGAAACAAATATAGAAGAGCATAACATAGGCAGTCTAGCAAAACCTAAGACGATCAAGCTATCTAGCACCCTCCTAGCTCACATAAAATTGAAATACATAGAGCTTTTCAAAGAATTTAAAGATGTGTTTGCTTGGGAATACAAAGACTTAAAATCATATGATACCAGCATCGTCCAGCATAAAATTCCCTTGAAGGAAAATCAAAGGCCTTTCAAGAAAAAACTAAGGAGAATAAATCCCCTTTTATTACCTTTGGTTAAGGCCGAAATTGAGAAAATGTACAATGCTGGGATCATAGTACCTATTAGATTTTCAGAATGGGTATCAAACTTAGTTTCTGTTAGAAAGAAAACAGGGGAAATCAGGCTGTGTATTGACTTCAGAAATTTAAACAAAGCCTCTCTAAAAGACAACTACCCATTACCCAAGATGGACCATATACTTCAAAGGGTAGTTGGGTCAAGAAGAATATCCCTATTAGATGGGTTCTCAGGTTACAATCAGGTGTTAGTGTTCCCAAGTGATCAAATCAAAACTTCTTTTACCACACCTTGGGGCACCTTTATGTATGTCAAAATGCCTTTCGGATTAATGAATGCAGGGGCCACTTTCCAAAGGGCCATGGACATAGCATTCTCTGAAGATATTGGCTATTTTATAATTATTTACCTTGATGCCATAACTGTTTTCTCAGAAACTGATGAAGACCATTTGATTCACCTAAGGAAGGTTTTCGAGAAATGTAAGAAATTTTGCTTGTCACTGAATCCCAAGAAGACCCTCTTTGGACTCCAAGAAGGGAAACTCCTTGGTCACATAATTTTATAAGAAGGAATCAAAATAGACCCTACAAGGATAGATGGCATATTGCAAATTAGCCATCCTAGAAGCCTCAAAGAATTGCAATCTCTCATTGGAAAGATTAATTTTTTGAGAAGGTTTATTCCCAACCTTGCTGAGCTATTAAAAAACATTACAAACATGCTTAAGAAAAACATGGGTGTAAAATGGACTTTACCAGCTAAACAATCATTTGAACTGGTTAAACAAGCTCTTACCCAAACACCAGTCCTGATTAGTCCTGATTTTACCAAAGAATTTTTTATTTTTTATTTTGCATCTGAATATACAATAGCTGCAGTCTTGCTTCAGAAAAATGATTTAGGACAAGAACAACCAATATCATTTTTTAGTAGGGCCTTAAGAGATGCTCCTCTCAAATATAATATCATGGAAAAACAAGCCTTAGCATTAGTGAAAGCATTAAAGGACTTTAGGGTCTATATTTTACACTCTCACATAATTGCTTTTGTTCCACATACTGTTGTCAAGGACATTTTGAGTCAAGACCCTGATGGTAAAAGGGGAAAATAGATTGCAACTATTCTTGAATATGACTTGGAAATTAGACCCACCAAACTAGTTAAGGGGCAAGGATTAGCAAAAATTATGGCTGAGTCTAACTTCCAAGCACTAAGCATAAATATGGTGGATGTGTTGGAAGAAATGGAAGAATCTGATGCTCCTTTTATTGAAGAAACATTTCTAAATTCTCCTTGGTATGCTGACATTGTTTATGTGTTGTTATATTTAAATACCCCTCCTTCTTTGACTAAAACTAAAGCTAGATTCTTGAAACAAAAAGATTTGAGTTTTTGCATATTAGATGGAGTATTATATTGGAAAAATATTGTTGGAATTTTTCTTAAATGTTTCCTTGAAGATAATGCAGGAAAAATCATGCATGAATTGCATGATGGTGAATGTGGAGGACACCTCTACTGGAAGGCCACAGCAAACAAAATTCTCAGATCAGGTTACTATTGGCCCACCCTTTTTCCAGACACTCAGAAGCTGGTCATGTCTTGCCATAAGTGTCAAATCTTTGATGGAAAGAGAAAGCTCCTTCCCTTACCCCTACATCCTATCAGAGTTGAGGCACCATTTCAACAATGGGGGCTGGACTTCATTAGAGAAATTCATCCATCCTCCTCATCCCAACATAAGTGGATCCTCACAGCCACCGACTTCTTCACCAAATGGATAGAAGCTATACCTACCAGGAATGCTAATGACTTTGTCATTATCAAGTTTCTTGAAACCCATATCCTATCCAGATTTGGTTGTCCCAGAAAAATCATAACAGACAATGTTGCTGCTTTCAAATCTAAAAAGATGGTTGATTTATGTCACAAATACCATATAACCTTGGGCCATTCCACTGCTTACTATCCCCAAGGGAATGGATTAACTGAATCCTCCAACAAGAGTCTCATTAATATCATTAAAAAGTTGTTGGAAGAAAATCAAAAATCATGGCACAGTAAGTTGGTCCATGCCTTATGGGCTGATAGATTAAATAAAAAGAAATCAATAAATATGTCCCCCTATCAGTTAGTTTATGGCATGGACGCAATTTTTCCTACCTCATTAGGAATTCCAGTCATGAAGCTCCTTCAAGAAGTACAGGTTGAAGAAAATGATATGCAAAGGAGGATCAACCAAACAATCCATTTGCAGCAGACCAGAGAAGAGGTTTATGAAAGAACACAGTTAGTCGAAGAAAATATGAAGAAGCAATTTGATAAAAGGACCAAGGCAAACAACTTCCAGGTCGGAAGTGTTGTTCTTAAATGGGATTCAAGGAGAGAAGAAAAGGGGAAACATGGCAAGTTTGAGAACTTGTGGAAAGGGCCATATATTATTCATGCTGAGAGGGGTCATAATACATTTTTCTTGGAAGAAATGAATGGAGAAGACCTATATGGAGGTCCTGTCAATGGTAGGATGCTCAAGCATTACTTCTGCCAAGAATCTTAAGTTTTAAAGCATTTTTGTGTTTTACCATTGTAGATATCATAGCCTAACCATCGCATTCAAAGTTAGAAGAGAATCAAAATACAAAAACAATAGAAAGAAAGAAAAGAGGGCAGTGTGTTAAAAAACAAGAAAGGAAAAGCCCCATGCCAAAAAAGAGAAACAAATCTGAAAGTGTGCAAGCTTAAATGCCTCTCCTGATAACCACACTTCTAGTTAGTCAAACAGCCTAATCTTGACTAATTAGTTTTAAATTTTCTGCTGATAGGGTAGTGAATTTGGTTTGCCAAACTATTTAATCTTGGCTTATCAGTAGATAGATTAGGATAGAAATTAAAGGTTCAAACAAATTCAAAATCTGAACCAAAGTCTCCAAAGAGAGATGACTCAAAACTGTTTTATTTTCTGACTCATGAAAGAGAAAAACTGGTTCTAATTTGCCCAAAATCTGAATCAGTTATCAAATAAGAGACAGCTCAAACAAAAGCAAAAATAGAGCTGTGAAGAAAAGAGAAGGCCATGATGAGAGACTTTCATATCTTAAAGCCTTCCATTTTTTATTTTAATTTTCTGCAAATAATAATCTATGTGTAGCTTGCCTTTATGCCATAGATCACAGCAAGTCAAACAGCTTAATCTTGACTTAGCTATTTTTAAATTTCTGTTGTAGAAATTAGAGAATGGAAGTCTGATTGGACAGTTTAATCCCAACAGACAGTAGATTAGGTAGAGAAAAATCTGAGCCCAACTGTTTAAACCTGGGTTCAGGGAGAAATAAGCAGTAGAATTAGATTAGCTTTTATGCTTTCAAAGGAATAAAATGTTGTAAGAAAGTTTGCCAATCCAAGTGCACTCTGATGAAGAGAAAATGTTAGATCAATAGGATTGGGTAGGTAGAAAGTTTGTTGATGAGAGTTCCATTGTTTTTAAAAAAAATATTGACAATTGGTTTCCAGAGGAAAAAAAGATCTTTCAAGTAGAAGAAACAGCCCAATGGATAAGGCAACTGATCAGCCTCCCAGAGAATACAAGTCTGCAGTTCTTGATGCCTTCAAAAGGACACCATTTCCAAGTGGAGCCACTATTAGCCACCCATAAAATTCTGTCATATCAGATGGTGGCTAAATAATGTTGGATAGCCTTCAAGAAACAATTTCATGATTAAAATTGCTGATACTTGAAGAATTTTTGATAATATCCTATCCTTGGTTAATATTCACTACTGTTTCCATTCAGAACTCAGAAATCCTATTGATTTCTAAAGCCAAAGTACTGCTGAAAAGGACCCCTTTTCCCCTCCCTTCTATAAATCTAATCTCAGTTCCTTTTCTCCATCTCCCTTGAAAACCCCTCAACTTCATGATTCCTCCTTCTCCTTCATTTAAATTCATTTCCTAAAGGTTTAAGACTCACTCTTGGCCTTGCCGGAACCCTCATTTCCCTTTAAAAACCATAGAAAATGCACATTTTCTATGCGCTGGACTTAAGCCCCTCAGGCTAAGCCCCTACCACCTTTTTCTCTCCATGTGACCCGACGCTGTGACCGAAGCGTTTCCCCTGTGGGGGCTTTACTCTATCTGTAGGGTCAAACCTTGGTGCCCCCGTAGTTGACATCTCGGGATGGGTGAGGATTTAATCTAACGGCTGCCATTCACTACGGGGGGTTGCTCCAAAAGTCTCGTGTCCGTACACCTTGGCCCCCCACAGTTCATCTCAGCCATCGATCTACTCTGCAGATCCGACGGAGCGGAGCGCGACTTGCCTGTGGCCCCCACTCCCCGCACTGTTTTTCGAAATCCCACCGGTTTCATTCCGCACCACTCTTCGCTGGATGGTGGTTTTCTCCCGTCGGCCAGCGATTCCATACGCTGGCCGACATGTGTCCTCGGCACTGTTTCAAAACCGCCGCACGACCGAAATATTTTGCGCATTAAATTTCGTACCAGAGCCGCCCAGCGGAATTCACCTCCGCCATCCGATTTGACTCCCCTCATCCGACGGTTGTCGATCGCCAAAGATGCCCGAATTTTAACCAAAGTGCCCACATGTTAATCGAGCCATCGCACGGCCAAAAATAAATCTCTGCCGTCGATCTCTGTAGATCGACGGCTCATATTCAATCTCCCTTTTCTGTTGCCCGGTCAACGAATTTTCCTCTGACCTTCCGTTGCCCGATCCCGGCCGTCGATCATCGCGCGATCGACGGATCAGATTCATCCTTCTCCATTGATCGCCCCATTCAATCTTGACCATCGATCTCTGTAGATCGACGGTCCAGACTTAATCTCCTTCTCACCTATTCCACGATCACCCAGATTTGATCCTGGCCGTTGGATGATGCCATCCGATGGCCCATGCTCCTCCGCACAGTCCCCGATGCAGATTGACCTATACACAGGATTATATAACGTTTTTTTGTGTTTTTTGCAGGTTTAAATGTATTTTCTTTCATTTCCAAAGAAGATTCGGTGACTGAGGGTGACGACCCTCCCTTGTTCGATTCCTCTGAGAAAATCATCCACAGGGTTTAAAATCACGTTATATTGGTGTTTTCACAGGCATTGATGCCTTACATACCCTGCACAGCCCTGCACGATAGAAAAACCATGAAGATCAATGCAGAGAAAGAGTATCATATGTTGAAGACCAAAAATGAACCAAAACAGCATATTAGTGGACAGATTTGTGGGGATTAAGGCTAAGACAGTTATCAAACGCCTAAATCCCCGGATCTAAAACACAGATTAAAGGAAAATCTAAAGTGTTTTATCAGGAAACCCTTCACTGCCACAGATGGAAGCAAATTGATTCTTCCCAGCAACTAAAGCGCCACCTGTGCCTCAAATTATTCAATCAGGAGCCAAATTTATTGAGCAGGATCAGATATTGTGCCTCTGTGCAGCCGAAGACTTATCTCTCGCCAAGGATTTAATGACAGAATGTCGGAAAAGTAACCCTAGCATCACACAAAGCCTCAAAGGTCAACAAAGCTCCCACCTAGCTAAAAACATAAGTGTAAATCAGTTAATACCATGGAAACACTCATGTCAGCAATCTTTCAGAACCTCAGTGTCAAGAATAGACATGTGTATTGGATGATGGAGGATCTTTTATCAGATCTCACCTCCTCATTTTCAGATAAACACTTCAGTAGAATTTGAGTGTTTGCTGTTGGTTGTGTTGGTTGCTGTTAGATCACAAGTTGTAACATTGAAACTCTTGGAAATAAATATACAAGTCCGTTGAAGTTGAAAAACAAAAATTAGTTTCCTGATGTCTTGATGATGCTGCTGCATCCTGCTTCCAGTTCTATCATGGATTCATGAGCTTAATACAGAAGACTTAATCATGAATGCTTTTTCCATTACTATGTTTCATATCTTCTACTACGTATTTAAAGCAGTTAAGAAATGACTCTGAAGCACTCCTTAGACCTCGTTCTGTCTCTTCATCGTTTTATGCTTTCTTCGTCGAAGTATTTTAGAGGCTCTTTTAAACCTTCTCTTTGGTAATTTTCCTGCGGTTTGTTGTTATTTCATTAGCTCAAATAGTTGGTTTCAGCATGATTTATGGTTCTCCCTGCTTGTCTGCCATCACTTGAAAGATGTTATTAAAGTCTCCCTTTGAAGTACCATTGTCTTAAGTTAATCAAAGAGGTCGGTTTTGATCTTACCCTTTGCCCCTGCTTGAACATTTGTTTTGAAGGTCTTTATAGTTGCAAGCATAGATGTTATTTAGGTGTTCCCTCTTATATGAATGCAGTTATCAGTGAATCTTTTATGTTTTCTAAGTCCTTTAAAATAAAATCTTTGAGGAAATAGGGAGTTCCACGAATCTTAGATTTCATTTTAAAAATTGTCTTGAAGTCATTATTTGCTTAAAGAATGTTTGTGGAATTTATGGTTAGCCCTGTCTATCAAATATCTCTTTATTTTCAAGTTATGTTTTCAAGTTCCCTTTGTTGAGAATTAAGCTTCTCTTTCCAAAACATTAATGTCCATCTCATTCCAAAACAAAGGATCTTGTGGCCAAGTTAGATTTTCCCTTCGATATCCCATATCCCTTGAAGAGTTTTCGTGACCTTATTTTGACTCCATTGCCCAATGAACCAGATATTTCCTCTTTCTTTCTATCTTTCCTAGACCTTTCATATTCTGCTGTATCAACTCAACCCAACCAAACAAATATCTGCACTTAATAACTAGTCTAAAATCCACAATCAAAGCAAACAAGATAAACCTTTGCAAACAAAAATTTGAGAGATCCCTCTCTGAGAACAGGAGGACTAGATCCTGGAACTCTAAAGATTGGTTCTGATGTTTCCTTGTCTTTTGATTTTCCAAACTGTCAAAACACGGGATACCAACATAAAGTATTAGCATGTATGGAATAGTTGAGTTGCCTTTGGTATGATTTGGCATCGTTTAATATTAAATTTACTTGTGATGATCAATTGTTGGAAAGTAGATGAGAAGCAACAAAGGAATACTTGGCACTTAGAATGCACTAAGACTTTGCACTTGGCACCTATTGCTGCCTAGTGTTGGTGTGCCTAGCATGCCCCTCTTGGAAAAGGTAAATTGATGACTTATTAACCCTCTTATGTGTTCATTTCCTTGTAGTTTAACTTTTTTCTCCCTTTTGTTGTCTTGATAGTCCCTGACATGCATTGAAACACCCTTGCACATCTTGGCATGCCTTATCACTTGGCACATCTTAGAATGTTTGACATGTATTCCCAATATCTGGCACATCAAGGGGGTGAAGAGAGATGTAGTCCTAAAGTAGGTCGAGTATGAGGGCCGATTAAGGGTTGCTAAAGGGAGGTTATGATCATCCTCCAAGAGCAAGATCATCATGTGAGGGTTCAGAAGTATGTTGCATACATTAATGGTTGGTTTGCGCTAGGAAGTAGGATGGCATATTTTTGGTTCTCTTCTAGCAGATCAAGCTTAAGAGAGGTTTCTCATGAGAATCTGGGCATGTGATTTCAATGGTGTCTTTGTGTGAAGGCCACATCAAATTCTGAAATGTTGAAATTTTCAACAAGAAATAGTTAGATTGGAAACCAGAAAGGACAAAAAAAATGCACCCACACTGGTGAGGAATTTTGATGCACCAAGAACGAGGAATGTGGGGCATCTAATTTATTTTTCCTTTAAATAAATTTGACAATAAATTTTAATTTCATCTCATAACAACTTGTGTCAGTTAATTAAGTCATGATGACCGAGTTAGCTCAAGAAATTCGAGTTGAGGGTCTAAGATGAGGCATCTAGAGGATTCTAATATTTTTTGGGTCCAGTTGAAGTTGATGCATTAGTGGGGTGCAAGTGTAATTAACTCAATTAAATGAGTTAAAATCATTTTATCTAGTTCTAATTGAGTGATGAGCTAGTGAGAGGTCCAGTGAATTAAATTAGATTTAATTCACAATGAGTGATCAATCAAATAATTGATAATTAGCTATTAATATTTGCATGTATGTCAGTTTCGAGGAATACCCAGTTGAGACAGAGGTTAAAGGCAACATAACTATCATTTGTATTCAGAGAAAATTTCCAATGTGCAATTATAAAGTCATTAGGATGCCATGATGGATTGCGCAATCAAGGAAGACTGATTTTCACATTTAATAAGGATTTAATTCCCTAGGAATTGCATGAGCATGGTAGGCTAAAGTAAGGATGAGAATTGGATAAGTACTAGACCGAGTTTGCCTAGATCAATGGGAGACAATTGACAGAGTGCTGGAGAATCTCGTGAGAGATTAAGCATTGTATTGTTTCATGATTCCTTAACTTTATACACAATAGAGATAAAGGGGTTTTGAGCAGTTGCTTTCCCCAATTACATCATGTTGTTGTGCGATTGATAATTTATGTCTCTTAATTATATGTGATTGTGCGATCATGTTTTTTTTCCGCAAATTGTAGTAAGGATTCAGTATCTTGTTTTAGTAGATTACAAGATCAGATTGAATCTCGTTGGTTAGATTTTCTACACGGTATTAGAGAAGGAATTTTTTGGGCGGCAAGTTTGTAGAGAATATCTGAATATTTTGGTGTAAAATTTTCAAAAACAGATAGAATATTTGGATTCCTTGCGAAAAATCGGTCGAATCAGAGCTCAGATGAGGGAGATATTATCGATTTAAAATCAACTATTTTTTAGACACTTTTTGTAATGTTAGGACAATTACACTGTGCACGAGTCAAGAACCTATATGCACTTGAGGTACTTGATGCATGCAAAGCTTTGAGGAGAAAGGAAGAAGTTATAGACTTGGTGGTTTATAGGGAGCATAAATTACCTCTCAACATGCATCCTCATGACAAGCAGTCTTAGAAGGTTGTGGAGTAGCTGCCACAATTGGAGAAGTAGAGAGGATACCGAGAAGAAGCATCCACTCAAGCAGAGATCTCCATGAGGGGGGAATTTCGAGCCAGATGGGAAGAGGGAGCAGCCATACCTCAAGGTGTAAGGTGGGGTGATGTGTGGACATAATCCCAAGATAAGAAATTTGGGCAAGGTCCATTGAGATGGCGTGTCTTATGGATCGAACCTGGCTACGAGGAGCCCACAGTATAGCAGTAGTAGGAAGGATTAGTTAGATTGAGGTAGTCAGATGTCATCAAGATAGAAATCAGAGTGACAGATGTCAAATACTAGAGCAGAAATCAGAGTTAGCAATAGTTCAAAGGGCATGGATGCAGATGTCAGCAGCAGTGCAGAGAATCTAGTACTAGATAGGTGCAGTAGCTAGCAGCAGTTAGAAGATTCTGATGACAGATGCATTATACTGATTCAGTTGTTTGGAGGCTATTCAGTTTCAGGATTTGCAGATGCAAGCAACACTAGAGAAGTGTAACATGCAGAAAATTCCAAAGGTACCGGATGGGGATAGATTGAATTCATTTCTTGTTGAGAGGGAGTGTTGAAATTTGCAACAAGAAACAGTGAAATTGGCAACTAGAAAGGACAAAAAAAATGCACCCACACTGGTGAGGAATTTTGATGTACCAGGAGTGAGTAATGTGAGGCATCTAATTTATTTTTCCGTTAAATAAATTAGACAATAAATTGTAATTTCGTCTCATAACAACTTATTTCAGTTACCCAAGTCATGATGATTGAGTTAGCTCAAGAAATTTGATTTAAGGTGATCGAGGTGGATATTGGTGGCCACCCACCTATTCCACTTGGGCCCTCGCCATTGTCTCTTTCAGTTTTTCAGTTTCCTTATTTATAGCAAAATTTACTATTTTTGTGAATTTTTCGGGTCCTGAACTTCCGGAGCTGTTTTGAGGCCCTAAACGACATTTTTTGGGCATGAAAGGTTTGGTGATTTCATAGAAATCGCAAAATTGCATTAGCAGTTGTATTCCTCGGAGATATATTTCTAACGAGGTATCATGTGCATCAAACGAAGATCATATGACCAAGTTATGACCCCGGGAAGTTGGCTGCCCAACTAACCCCAACGGGGCCATAAAATCTTGGTGTTACATCTCCTCGGGTTAGGGTTTTGGTTTTTAGGGTTTTCTCTTATTTTAAATAATAAAAAAGTCCCTTGATCCTTATTGTAACGCAGTTTAGAGGAACATAGCTATCAGTTGTATTTATAGAAAATTTCCCATGTGCAATTATAAAGTCATTAGGATGCCATGATGGATTGCGCAATCAAGGAAGGTTGATTTTTCTAATTAATATGGAGATAATTCCATAGGAATTGCGTGAGCAATGAAGGCTGAAGGAAGGCTGAGAGTTGGCTAAGTACTAGATCGATTTTGCCTAGATTAGCAGGAGACAATTGGCAGAGTGCTGGAGAATCTCAAGAGAGATTAAGAATTGTATTGTTTCATGATTCCTTGACTTAATAAAAAATAGAGATAGAGGGTTTTGAGCAGTTGCTTCCCCAGATACATCTTGTGTTGTGCGATTGATAACTTGTTTCTCTTACTTATATGTGATTCATGTGTGATCGTGTTTTGTTTCCACAAATTGAAGGAAGGATTCAGTATCTTGTTTTAGTACATTACAAGATCAGATTGAATCCCGTTGGTTAGATTTTCTACATGAAATAGAAGAGAGGGTTGATACCATCTTGCCTTGTGGTGGTTAGTAGGCCACAAGGTCTGTGATAAAGACCAACATAAATGGAGGAGGGCTTGCACTGTAATTTAGAGCCATAACAGAAGTTGACGCAGGCGTAATATTGACTGAGTTAACCCTAGTTTGAGGGTTGACATTGAAATCTGAAGTTCATGTCAAGATTCAGTCAAAGAAATGCCCATAATCTATGGATCTATATGAGCTAGGTTGAGTCCCTTATGGAGGAAAGAGTCGTGTTTTTTCTAAGGGTGGATATGGTTTTTTCTACGACAATTAGAAGTACATAAGTATAATGTCCTAGTTAGGACAGTTTCGTAGCATGTTTAGTTCATAAGGTATGCCCTTAAGGTTGTGAAAATTTTGTGTAGAAGAAGACGGGTTATGACCCTTAGAGCAAGGTTTATTTCTGCAATATAGATCGCAAATCTGGAAGATGGTTTGCAAATTCAGTATGTGTGGAGACAACAGATCCAAAGGAGGGTGGAACCTGAGTAGAAGATTAAGTATGCAGAAGAAATGTGCCATATGAATAATGGATTGATATGTAGAGGACTTGATTTTGGTGGACTATCCATAGAGTTTTAGATAGAGATCTGAAGCAACCTATAAAAAAGTATTCACTAGATTGTTAGTGGTTGTTTTGTGACCCTAGTTCAGTCATCAACAGATTTTTAGAAGGATGATAATAGGAGTAGTTCATATTTGTTCATAGATTTGACAACAAAGATCAAATTATCGATACACAAGAACAATGATTTTGAGAGGACTCAAACCATCGTTAAGTGGCAGATCTGAAGAGCCCTGGATGAAGACAATATTGTGGGCCCTAGATCAGTAAAAAGAATTTACTTTGGTTGGGCAGATTGATGGTAGTCCAAGTACAGTTGGAGGGTTGTTAGGTGACTATCACAAAAGAGCCCTAACTCTTGTTCTTGTGAAGGACAACAAGATTGGTAGAAGGGCAGGTGTGTGCTCCTTAGATCACCTATAACTCATTCACACTTCCTATCACAATCTCTTAATTGTTCATTTCAATGCATTATTTTCACCTAGTGCTCCCTTGTGTGTCCCTAGGACTACCTAACACTTCCTAGCATGTGTTGGCACACCATGGCACCTGGCACATCTTCGCCACATGCCACTCTAGCACACTAGCATGAATTAACACTACCTAGCATACAATGTCACTCCCTCCTTAGCATACCTGGAACTCACTGACAGTCCATGTCACACACTCTTATTCATTCATTTCCATGCATTTTTATGTAATGCTCCCTTGTGTTTCCCTGGAACTCGCTAACACTCAACACACATTGGCACTTGGCACATCTCGGTATGCTTCCCTAGCACTCTAGAATGCCTTGGAAATATCTAACATATCTTTTCAGTTCCTCCTTAGAAAACTTGGAACTCCATATAATTCCCTATAACTCCCTGGCACATATTGGCTCTTGGCACTTACTGCACTTAAAAACTATTGGCATGTGTTTGGATGCCTTGGAATTCCTTGGCATGGTTTAAGATAAAATTTATTTGAGATCAATTATTCACTATTAAGAGAGAAGTAATAGAGGATGATTTGGCACTTAAGACAAGCTAAAATATGGCCCTTGGCATGTATTGGCACTAGTGTTGGTATGCCTAGCATTCCCATCTTGAAAAGGTAAGGTCTTGAATTATTAACCCTCATATGTGTTCACTTCTTTTCATTTCAACTTGGTATTCCCTTTTGTCACCTGAAACTCCTTGACACACATTCGCATACCCTAACAAATGGCACATTTCATCATGCATTAACACATGGCATGTCTTGGCATGCTTGGCATTCATTGACACTGCCTGGCACATATTAGCACACCCTGGAACTTGTTTAAATTCCATAGAATTCCCTAGCATGCCTTGTCACTGCCCCCTTGGCATACTTGACACTCACTGACACCCCCAACACACCCTCTTATTCATTCATTTCCATTCATTTTCACTCGATGATTTATGTTTGATGAGGTGCATGTCTAGAAAGAGTTCCTTTAGGAGAATAAAAAAATGAATGCACCATTACTGACATAATTAATTGTGAGATTCTACTTGAATGACATTAGGAAACTACACAATATATTTTAAGAATGACATTTTTAGGGTTTTTTGTTATGGTGTGGGAATGGTAAGAAGTGAGTGATAAATATGGTGTGTGAATTCTTAGAATACCTTCTCACTATTCCCTCCTTGGCATGATAACTAGCACTCATTTCCACTCCCTCACACACCCTCATATTCATTCACTTCCATGCATTTTGACCTAGTGCTCCCTTGTGTTGTCCTAATACTCCCTAACACTCCTCACCATGCATTGGCACTCTCTATTTAGGACTTTTCGACATGCCCTACCACTTCATAGCATGCATAACACTCCCTGACACAAATTGGCACCTGGAACATGTTAGCGCTTGGAATGTCTTGGCATGTCTGACATGCATTGAGATGAATTGGTATTCTTTAGCGTGGTTTAATATTAAAGTTATTTCAGATCAATTATTAGAAAGTAGATGAGAAGAAATAGAGAAATATCTGGCACACAGAATGCACTAACACTTGGTACTTGGCACCTATTCGCACCTAGTGTTGGTGTGCCTAGCATGTCCCTTATGAAAAAGGTAAATTGATGACTTATTAACCCTCTTATGTGTTCATCTCCTTGTAGTTTAACTTGTTTCTCCATTTGTTTCCTTGATCGTCCTCGACACCTGTTGTCACACCCTTGCACATATTGGCATATCTTAACACTTGGAACATCTTAACATGTTTGACATGCCTTCACAATATCTATCACATATTAGCATTCCCAAGCACGCCTTGGAACTCATGCCCTCACAAATAGCCTTACTTGGGAACCTTACATTCCCTAGAACACCTTGGCACTCCCTAGTTGGCATACCCTCATAGATAGCCTTACTTTTTTTGCAACTTGGGAACCCAACCAAGTCATTAGCAAAAAAAATTTGTGCCCAACCCAAAGTCTCCCTTTATTTGAAATTACTTTGTCTACACCTTATCACAACCACATGCTTCCCTCTTGCAAGTATTATTCTGAACTTCTACTAAAACACTTCATCTTGGCACCTGGAACATCTTGGCCGCATGCCACTCTGGCATGCTAGCATGACTTAGCGCTTCCTAACAAACAATGTAACTGCCTCCTTAACACACCTAGAATTCACTGACACTCCCTCTGTAATGTTCCTAATTTTTAGCTCCATCTAAAGGGAACATTATAGTTGGCACATTTTTATTTTGTTTAATAAAATGGTTAAGGAGACCCCTTAACCCCCTTGTGATGAAGAAATAACATTCCTTGTGTGAAAGGAGGACAAATAAGCAGCTGAAATAAACACCTAAGGGTGTGAACATGATGAGGATCACCTTGAGTTGGCCATCTTTGACCAAGTCAACAGCACTGCCTTATAGGGGTGGCTTGTCTTAGAAGCCAACACAATTTTTGGAGGGAAAGCATTCAAAAGTGAATGGAAACCCTAATTGTGGGACCTATGGTGAGAAAGAGTTCATTTGATTCATAAAAAAGAATATGGAAGATCATTTGTTCAGTTTTTTATTCAGAAATTTCGTAGGGCTTGCTGAAGCTTGCACATCTAGGCTGTTTAACAGGATTGCAATGCTCTTGAGCACTGGGGGTGTTCCCGGTCGAGAATCCCCACCTCTTCCATGGAGTAGCTCTTGCAAGAGAATTGTGCTGCATTTTCCTCATTCTGGCATTTGGGCCAAGCTCACTCCTTCAGTTGTAGCGTTAGTTCTGTAGCAGAACAGTGCTTTGTTGCTAGGGTAGCAGCAAAGGAACTCTTAGAGCCTTCCTTGGCTTGTTTTTTCAGTGGATGGATGATATTTATTTTGGAGGAGCAGCAGAGAAGACTCTTGGGCTGTATTTCAGATCAGTGGCATCAGGCCACACTCTCACCATCTCTCACAGTACAGTCCATGAGAGAAACTGCGTTATTTCATGGAGGCAATGTTGAGGGAGATCCTTGTGCTCATCAGGAGGAGTGATTTTCAGTGAAGGGGATTAGCCCCTTTTCCCTTGAGGGCATTATTAGAGGAGGGCATCATCATTTCAGATTAGCCACAGCATCATGTTTATTTTTTTCCAGTTGCAGTGACATTGTGTTTGTCACTTTGTATTTTATCCGGCATTTCTAGCAATCTCCCCAAGATTGGCTAGAAATTCCATATTGAGCCCATTTTCCACTCTGGGGCTATTTTATTTGTATATTTCAGCCACATTTCCATTTTATACATTTTCAGAAATTTCTTCAATCTTAGAGACTGTGCAGTCATGGTCTTCCGGCATTCAGTATAGTTGCAGCAACTCCAGCATTTCATTGTCTATTCATTGGAGTATGGTTCTAGAGGTTTGAGAGGCTTGTCCCCTCAATTATTTCTTGTATATTAATTCCAAAATCATAATATAATGTTGGCTGTACCATTTACCTCTTTTGATATATTCATAATTGTAGAGTTTCAGATTCATGTTTGCATATTGTTGTAGCTCTTTCTTTGAGCTGTTTTATGATGTACCTAGGATGGGGAAGTTTGTTTAAACCTCCTAGAACTATTTGTTTCAGCTCTCTTTCTGCATTTAGACTCCATTTTACCTATATAAGAGGATCCTAACACTATACAACGTTTTATTTGCATGTAATTCCTTATACAGCATTTCCACTAGAGTATATACAGTAATTCCTGGCTTGAGGTTATTAACCTTCGAAAATGTTCTATGGACAGAGTCTATATAGGGCTAGGTAGCCTCTAGAGCTCATCCTTCTTTATGAAGGTGACATATCCAGAAAATGCCCCTACAGTCAATCTATGGGTTAGTACAGTTGTTGATTTTTAATATTCCTGAAAAAGGAATATTATTTGAGGGGTTCATGAGCAGTTCCTGAAAAGGAACATTAACCCCTGTAACAAACTCTTATTCATTCATTTCCATGCATTTTTACATAGTGCTCCCTTGTGTTTCCCTTAAAATCGCTAACACTCAACACACATTGGCACTTGGAACATCTTGGTGTGCTTCCCTAACACTCTAACATGCCTTGGAACTATCTAGCATATCTTGCCACTCCCTCCTTAGAAAACCTGGAACTCCATAGCATGCCCTATAAATCCCTGCACGTATTGGCTCTTGGTACTTGGTGGCACTTCACAATTATTGGCATGTGTCGGGATGCCCTGGAATGCATAGGCACGGTTTAAGATAAAATATTTGAGATCAATAATCACAATTAAGAGAGAAGTAATAAAGGACAATTTGGTACTTAAGACACACTAGAACTTGGCCCTTGGCATGTATTAGCACCAATGTTGGTATTCTTAGCATGCCCCTCTTGAAAAGGTAAGGTCCTAAATTATTAACCCTCATATGTGTTCATTTAATTTCATTTTAACTCAGTGTTCCCTTTTGTTGTCTGGCACTCCTTGACACGTGTTCACATACACCTATCACATCTTGTCATGCTTTAACACATGGAATGTCTTGGCATGCCTTGGCACTATCTGGCACATGTTAGCACACCATGAAACTTATTAACATGCAATATCATTCCCAAACATGCCTTGTCACTTCCCCCTTAGCACGCTTGACACTCGCTGACACTCCCCGACACACCCTCTTATTCATTCATTTCCATTCATTTTGAATCAATGATTTATGTTTGATGGGGTGCATTTATATAAAGAGTTGCTTTAAGAGAATAAAAAAATTATCGCACCATTACTGACCTAAGTAATTGCGATATTCTACTTGAATGACATTAGGAAAATACACAAGATATTTTAAGAATGACATTTTTAGATTCGTTTTAATGGTGTGAGAATGGTAATAAGTGAGTGGTCAATATTGTGATTTTCTTTCTCATTAAAGTTATTATCCTTATGAGAGACTCATCTTGATAAAATGATACCCTCATCATGCTTACCTTCCAACTCCTAATATTCTCAAAATAAAGGTCAACTTGCACAGTGAGGGAAGGCATGTTGGTTATGGTGTGATAAGTGACTGGGTGAGAGTGTTAATG
This sequence comes from Pinus albicaulis, assembly GCA_034641835.2. Classification (NCBI taxonomy): domain Eukaryota; kingdom Viridiplantae; phylum Streptophyta; class Pinopsida; order Pinales; family Pinaceae; genus Pinus; species Pinus albicaulis. The sequence continues at coordinate 734,686,107 of CM076580.1, forward strand.
TACCATGAGAGGGACTAAACTATTTACTTTGTGTCCTTTATGGATGACATGATGTAGGTGTGTCATGGAACCACAGGGCCACTGGAAAAATTGTGTAAGATATAGCCCAACATAATCAATGTCTTTAGAGAAATCTGTGGAGAGGGATCAAAATAAATTATATTCGTGAGTCCACCAAAAAATATTTACTAGAGAGTAACACCATGGTGATCAATGCCACACACAAATACTTTTGAGCTAGGCATTTGTTTTCTAAAATTTTGTTTGGAGTGTTACTAAATTGGTGGAATTCTCAAATTCATGACGTTGTAAATTATGTAGGCACATTGTTGCTTTTGTTATAGATGCTAAGGTTTGCAAGGAGAATATAGGGTTTGTAGGTCTTAGGGGAAAAGAAGCATCAATTTCTAGCTCTTTGATATAATAAAGAGTATGGATTATATGAGTACTTGATATGGATTATATGACATTGAATCCACCTTGAGATGGACAATGGCCACCCATTTTCTTCTTTAAGCATGAAACTTGAAATGCATCATGAATTAGACTTCTCTCTAGCAGATTCAAGGTGAAATCATCTCAAATAATCATCTTATGAATTTGATATAATCCATAGAACTTTGGTGCCAATTTATTCTTTCACTAAAAGAATCCATTGAGTTTGTTAAGGTCAATTTTGAGGAAGCATAAAATGTATTTTTCTAGGGGTTAAGCCATGTGTTGGATTCATATGTCCTAGAGGTTCGTACATGATAAATAGGCTATGAATATATAAGAGGCATCTAGTAGAGCATGGAATGAGGGAATTTTTCTGGTAGTCCTGGCATTTAAGCATAAAATTGATATTAAATTGAGTATAAAAGAGTCCTCTAATGAAGTGTGTATTGAAAATTAGTTAATGGAAGGTGTTGGAGTTTCATTCCTAGCCTAGATAGTTCTAAAAAATAAAATGTTTTTACATTTAATAAAGATTGTAGATTTGTACAACTTGGTTTGAACATGATTTGTAGTTTGCTTACACAGGTGGCATTTTATAAAATGAAAAATAAATGTTTCATTCAAAAGATTCATTGCTACCATAACCATTTCATCCCCCAAAATTAGGGTTTCCTCTCTCCTTTTCCTCAACACAATACAATCTCAAACCTTCATTCTAATAAAGACAAATAAATAGTGTGCATATTCTTAGTCTCTAGATCTCCCTCTCGCTCACTCGCTCCCTCCCTTTCTTTCCTTCTCCCTACCTCCCTCCACTTCTCCCTCTCTGCCCTCGATGGAAAAACCAAAATCCAAAACCAAATAATTGGATACACAAAATATTTATGGCTTTCCATCCAACTACTAAACCCCCAAACTTCCATTAGCATCCAAGGAAATGAAACTCCACCCCTTTAGTAGAGATTCTAGACAACTGACAATATAAACACCATCTCCTGACAATTGTCACCAACGACTTGGAGGATGTTTTGCAGAGAGGAGTTGCACCATTTAGCTTTTCCTCGTCACCCAAAACCTCCAATCCAGAATCATTTTCTAACCTAATATGTCCTTGCCTCTAGATGGATAGTCCTACATAGAAAATGGAAGCTCATAGTTTTTAGCAATGTGCCCATACCTATGGCCCTGCCTACACCTAAAAGATGTTCCTTCATAATCCAATATTTGAATACACTTCGCCCCCATCCCGATATCCATTCCTTCTATAAGGCCTTCTCTGAGGCCCATATTAACCAAAATGTGGGTGTATGTCTGAATCCCCATATCTAAATAAGTAGATTCACGGGCTAAATAAGATCCCAATGAGTTACATATATCTTTGAAAATTAGGGCGTCCCAATAGTTAGGAGGGAGACTTGGAAGATGAACCTAGATTGGAGCCATATCTAGTCTCTCCTACTTTGCATCAAAGAGGGGCATCTAGAAATTGAAAAAGATAGGAGATGAATCAATTTTCTAAACCATTTGTTGTACCTTCTAGGTGTCTACTACATCTTTGAAGCACAAATGAATCCAACCTCAGGCTAAAAATGACACCTTTGGAGGACATTTGACAATATGCAAGATTTCCTTTTTAGCCCACACTTTTAGGGTTGAGGACCTGAATTTTCAACCCCTTACTTGCCCCACTAAGGATTTTTGGGACATTTCCTCAGTTTTTTGAATGGTGATGTTGACTCCCAAAACTAGATAAAGGAGGACCATGTTCTTCTCCTTGACACTACAATGGATTTTCCTCTTCCTTGCTTTCTGAGACTCCTTTTGAATTGTAACTCCTTATTCACAAGAGTGTTTCTCCCTGAAAACCCCAAGACCATTCATGATGTTAGTTTGACCTTCTTCCTTCACCAAGACAAAGCTCTCCTTCACTATTTTTCCAAAGGAGGCCGAGGTTGATGGCACTTGAGATGAAGGATATATGAGAAAACAATTCAGAGAGGCTTCTGAGAATGGAAAACCCCCACTATGTTCAAAAATTTCTGAAAACCATAAGGAAGCAGTAACACATTGTATGTCTTCGTCTAATATCTAGGACAATAGGGAAACTAAAATTAGAGCCAAAGACCCCACAAAGAGTTCTTTAGCCCCTGAAAAATGTCCTAAAGCGTTGGGTAGCCAAAACTAAACGACCTGAATAGTGCATGGCTAAAGTAGTGGTTAGGGCCTTCGAACTACTAGATAGTTGCCTATTGAATTCTTAACTTTTCTTTCTAAAGATATGGTAGATCCAGAAACCATGGTATGGTGACCTTCTAAGTTGACTTTGAAATGTGAATGGATAAAATCCTTGTGACTAGACCAAATTTGTTGAAAACCCCCCTCCTCTAGTTCATAATCCACCTAATCCTCCTCCTCCATGTGGGTCCAATAGTAAGAAATCGACATCTCATCTAAAAAGAATATTTGACAAGTAGTTGTGTGTCTCAAAGGGTTTATCATGGTGACCATCTCTGTACAAAATATATATCATGTGATAAAAACTCATGGTTACCATTTAATCTTATTTTTCATTTTAAGAAGGATACGAGAGCCTGTCATTGTCCAGAGCTTGTTCACTCTTTGTCAAATCTACACCCTACTCTAGCCTGAAACTCCATGACCCTTTCTCTGCTTGCAATTTTTCTGTGGGCCTCTAGGGTTCTCCAATGTTGAATTATTCTCCTATGGTAAAGATGTTGTAATGTCCTCTTTAACATTTTAGGTCCGTCAAAATAAAATAAAAATTAAAAACATAAAATTAATAATTAAACCAATCTAGATCTATCTTAACTCTAAATCTACCAAGGGCCGAGAAAGAGGAATCATATCTCTTAAAGTGCAAACCTCTTTAGATTTGATCCATCTAGACACTTGATAGATTCGAAATTAAGATGAATCTAGATTAATCATATACAATGAAAAAAATAAAAAACATAAAAAGATAAAGTAATTCACAAACTCAACATAGTTTCCAACTTTCTTTTGAAAAATATTAAATAATATTTACAATATTTGAATAACTTTTAAGAAATTAAAATATTTATCATATATATATATAATGAAAGTTTTCTACCCTTCCCATTAAAAGGCTTTGACTCGTAGGAAAATCCTTTTCCCACTCCATTTAAATTTTAAGAGGGTATTGTCATGGAGGATTGGCGGGCAAATCATTTTCCCACTCCATTTAAATTTTAAGAGGGTATTTCCATGGAGGATTTGCGGGGAAACAATCCCACTCTCAATATTGGCTGCACCCTGTTGCAAGACAAAATGCAAACACTGTAATTCTAATCACATGCCTTATCACGCTGCTTTCCTCAAATCATTTCTACTACAAATCTTTCATTCCTCTACTAGATTCGAACTCTAATTCATCCTTCAATCATGTGGAATGTTCACTGAACATTTTCCTAGGAATTATCACAACGTTCAGGAGGCCGAAAAGCTTTGAACATGCTGTTGAGATTAAGCTGGAGACAGAGGTTCCATGGCAAGTCTTTGACTCTCCCTTAGAATGTGGAGCGGAGAAATATTTGCAGAGGAAAGCTACAGCCCTTGCGAATCGATCTTGCAACTTATATTGGCAGATTTCAGGTATTCAGATACCCTAATATTTAAGATAATCATATATCTAAGTAGTGCATTTTATGCAAAAATAAGAAGCCCAAACTAAGTTTTTTTGTTAATGGAAATCTCGGATGTTGTTCACAAGATTCAGCAAGAGGTGTTAATCGATAAATCTGCTCTGAAATTCAAGAAAGGTCATGGATAACCCAATTTAGAATCAATGTCGGTCACCTTTGGAGGAAATCTGGATGTCAAAAAAAGGAAAATGGATTTTAGTTATTATGAAGCAATGGAATTGCCCTACTGTTTTTTCAATCACCCAGTAGAGGAACATAGTTATTCTGAAAATATTAGATATCCCATTAAATATTATTCCATTAAATGTTGCTATAAACTATATATATTGACTACCGATGGATTGATCCACCAGGTGCAGGTTTGCAATTAGCCATGCCAAAGGAATCAATTTTTCCATAAACCACTGCTGCTGGCGCAGGTGGCTTCGGCCTCGGCTCCTCGCCATCTCCCAACTGTCGATCTATCTGTTTGTCTATGTGGAAGGTGGGATGGTTCGTAAAAAGTATATCCTTTCAGCGATCCGTCTGCCTCTGTTGATGGTGGGTTCCTGCCTGTCATGGAGAAACTCCCTTAAATGGCATTCTTACTAAAGATCTGGTCCACCAAAATGGAGGTTTGAAATTCAATAACCTATAACACTCTGTTTACCTGTTTGATAAAGGATACGACCACATTTCTGTTGTAAATAAACCTAATCTGATTAGGTAGGCATTAGCAGATTTTGCAATAAAAATTACCCCACAAACCTGCCTGTGATGGATTGCAATCTCTCAACTTCCAGAAATTTTTTTGCCTTAATTTTAGTGGAGACATTGAAACCATGTACTGGGATGATCGAAAAAGACGAGTCGGGATAGTAGAGTAGGGGGGCTGAAAATCTTCGTGTCACCAGGATTTTCACCAGTTCAAATTTGGTTCCCGGGAGGATTTCAATATCTCTGTACCCATATCTCATGTACCCTATGTTGATGATGTGTTCGTCCTTTATGATGTTACAATATATTTTTTTTGAGAAATTATTATTTATGATGGTGTGTTCTTCCTTTATGATGATGATGTGTTCATCCTTTATGTTGATGATGTGATATGGGTTATGATGTTACAGGATATTCTGGCCCAGAAAGAGTTGATGCAGTAAGCAGCATGGTGTATGAAGCAAGTCAAAGACTCAAAGATCCTGTCCATGGTTGTGCATGAGTAATTAATATCTTTGAAAAAAAGTGGGCCGTGGCAGAGTTGCAATTCCAATTGGATTCCACCCAAGAACAACTTGTTAACATTAGTACGCAACATGCTAATCTGTTAAACCTGGTTACAAACTATCATGAAACTTTGGTGCCACAATTTTACGACGCCTTACTACAGGAGAGTGAAGAAACTTGCACAGTCCTGAATGCTTTAGATGATGGCATTGATCCTATGCAGGTATGGTTGCCAGTCTAGGCATAAACACAAGAAATCTTATGATGTTTTTCATTGTTCCTTCTTTTATTCTACCTTGTTAGTGTGTCATGTAGTTAAAACCTATACGTCTTCCCTTCAATATAATTATATTTCATGTATCGCTTTAAATCTATGAAAATATTTATTGCAAAACATGAAATGAATTGCATATTCAGTCTACCCCTTACAATTTTAAGAAGGTTCAATAGAAACACTGAGTTTCTACTCCATTTTTTATAAACAAATCCAAAGCGAAGAGTAACAACTACTGGTCGATAGGTAACTGTGGCATCCAATGGCAGACTTCAAACCTTTGGGAGGTCGCATAAGCAGCATAATTTCTCTACTTCTATTCACCAAACACATAATTTCTCTACTAAATAAGCAACATAATAGAAATAGAGATAAAGAGTTAGTCACACACAATTACACAATATTTTTCTAGGGAACCCAACAGGGAAAAGCCTCTACTTTGCTGTGGAATTTTATTAACAGAAATTTTAGAAATTGATCTCTTTACATGTCAACACTACTTCACTGGAGAACAAGCTTGTTCTCACTGCTAACACTTATATCAGTATTATTTCACCAAAGTGATAAGTTCCAGTGGGATATTTGGAAAATAATATCACCCAAAATGGTTTGGACTGCCCTTCTTCCAACATTAAAACTGAAGGTTTTATAGTTAGTGACACATCCGGTGGCATTGAGCTGGAAATTGCATATTTTTCTGTTTGTGATACATTGGTAACCCTTCTCAATATGGTCATTGATCCAATAATATTTGATACAGTTATGGATGGAGTTTTAATATTTGTTGGACGACCGATTTTAGGGGCACATGTTGAACTGGTAATGTGTGCAACAACATTCCTATCAAAACCTGAAATTGAATAGAGGAAGCTTACATAATCTTCATATCCTTCAAATCAATTTGTGGAGTAATTAGAATATGGTTAGATATAAAAAATAGACATATCTCTATAGAGAGGAATTAGATATTAAAGAGTTTGGATAACCCCAAAAATAACCATGCCTGCATAAAAAATGAGGCCTGGATCAAGCGCAACCTTAGGTTTCACTGCACCACTTCCACCATCGAAGGGTGTGGCAGAATAAGATTTATTGGACTATCTTCTCCAGATTGATTTTGTGCTTGCAAGGGCTTCCCCATGTGGTCAACAACTGCTAATGTTGTTTGTAATGCTGATTTGATGGCAGTAGGGCTCCAATCAGGATGTTTCTGCTTCACCAAAGCTGCAATGCCAACAATATGTGGTGTCACCATGCTTGTCCCTGATATCATGGCAAATCCTTCTCCTGCTTGAAGAAAAGCAGAATCTTGAGACGATTAATGTGTGTGTCAAGGTGCCTTCAATTTTCAAAGTTTTCCAAAACTTCTAAATTGATTTTATTCTCTCTAGAAATGATATGTCTTCTAGTGGTTACCAAAAAACTCTTCAAATTTCAAAATTACAGACTCCTAGGCGAATAAGATTAGAAGACAGTAATCAAGCCTATCGCAAACTACAAGCATAAGTAGAAAAAAATTGCATTGCAACCTAATTCTAAGACTAAAAAAAGTAGTATTGTTTTACCTTGATAATTGACTTCATGGATGCCATTAGGAGACCATGTTGCCCATATTAGAGAACCAGGAGCCAGAATATCTGGCTTTAAAACATCGGTGTCCTAAAAGTTGCAATCCTTGATATCTGGAACTCTAGAGGATATAATGATACCTAAGAAGTTGTACCTTGATATATATGCTTCAACCCATTTCCAATGGAAGCCTTAGCTGCAAACCTTGTGATTTGACTGATAGATCCCTTATTGTTGATCTATTATAGTAATCTACAAGAATCTTTAGCCACAAACAAAGAAACACTCAGAAATATATAAAAACATTCGTCTGCTGAAAAGCACTACTGGATCACCTATATGACCTAAAGAGGATATTTCCTTCAATCAAAGGAAAACTACTAGAAAATGTTTTAGGGAGTCCAAAATACCATCATGTAACAGTTCATCTCAAAAATGTTGATATTGTAAATTATACCTATGTTTGATCTACTTCTTTTATAACAATTCGTTGGAGAAAAACTTTGAAGGAGTAAAACATGTAGGTTTATTATTGCAGAGAAGTTACATCATATCTAAGCAAATATAAAGACACCCTCAATTGAAAGGTATCTATTCATCTAAATCTATAAGTAAATCCTTCCTTTGTTGGACCTTATGTTTCCGAGAACGAAAACCAATAATAAACAGTTCAACTGCATTGTATCGTATGGTTGCTGAAATTTTATTATTTTAGTCTTTGGGAATAGTTTCAAGCAATTGGCATACATCTTATTCTAACGCTTTTTTTGAGTTCAGAAAACTCAAATAGTGAATGTAATTGAGAAACTATGTAGAATTTCCTTGAAAATTCTGCAACTACTATGATGAAAAATCCAATACAACTTCTATTCACCAAAACATATAATTTCTCTACTAAATAAGCAACATAATAGAATTAGAGATAAAGAACTAGTCACACACAATAACATAGTATTTTTCTAGGGAATCCAAGTGGGAAAACCCTCTGCTTTTCTATGGAATTTTATTAACAGAAATTTTAGCAATATTTGATCTCTTTACAGGGTACCACTACCTCACTGGAGAACAAGCTTGTTCTCACTGCTAACACTTAAGCATGAAATTCCCTTCAAACACACCTAATATAGCTCCTTTTCCCTTGTGTAATTTTCTTCATATTTCCTAGTGCTGAACTCTCCTCTTTAACTAATGTTTTGAAAAGTGTCATTGGATTTTCCTTACCTCTGTATCATTCATTCTCATCATAATTTCCTTTCTTAATTACAAGAAAGTGAATATATTTCAAAATGATGCATGTTGGGTGCTTTATCATTGTTACAACTAATGAGATGCAGTGGAGAGAATCACATGATTTCGGAGCTGGAGAGTGTATGATGTCATATGCTGCACGCGCATATATAATGCTCTTTGTTCTAGTGCACAGTGGGGATCATATGCTTACATGGTTTGTAATGGTAGTGTCTCATACATGGGTTATGGACCAAGTCCTTTTGACATGCCATTTAATGGACAAATTATGCCAACGGATATGTATGGAACACAGGGATATACGCCAGGTTTTTCCCCTCCTGTTCAAAGATAAGGTGTTTTGTTTATTGATATATGTAACCATGTATCAAATGAGAGTTTTGAATGTAGGATCATAATTACGATACCTAGCCAAGTCTTTTGAGTATCCCTGAGTTTGATTGGCCGAGTCAAGTATAATGATTGGGAGATCTGGTCAAACTCACCATAACTTGGTTAGTTTGAAGGCATTGTCGAACTGGTCAAGCTCCTCTTAACTCTGTGAGTTTTACTAGTATTAGGCAGTCTTGGAAGACTTGGCCATACCTTGAGTTGTGAAATATTTAGTCCAGTTTGACCTATAAAATAAAAACCTATAAATTCCCAAAACCAAGAACAAAAAACACATTCCTAAATTGATTTTTGAAGCCAAATTTTATACTGAGTTTGTTTGCTGAATATTTATGATTTTGAGTCAAAGTCTTACTGTTAAATTTGTGGAGTCATTCCAATTTTTTACTAACTGAGAAAATTAGAAAATTTCATAGAATATATGGATTATGGTATGGGTAATTACAACTCTTCTCCATTTTTGAGTAGAGAGGAGTTTGAAGTTATGCAAGTGGAATAGAGGAGAAGAGAGCTAGAATATGAGCAACGGCACAGTAGCAAGAAACCTTTAACTTCTAGAATATAAATGAATATTTTAGGTGGTTTGAGGAACCTAAGTTATGCAATTTATATTTTGTGTTTATCATATTAAAGGAAATAGTTTTAGGGTTGACAATGGTTCAAAATTTTGTTCCCAAACTTTCCATCTAAGTAACAGAATTGTGCAGATTGGATACAGATTTATCTCCTCAACCCTAACCTTAAAAATACCAAAACCCTTCTTTAACATAGCTCGAGCACACACAGAGCTTGCTTTCCAAGATTCAATGAAGACACCTTCTGCAAAATTTTTGTTAAATGTGTGCAAATATTGAATTAAAATCCTATTTTCCCAATATTATAAAATCCAAATGCAGCACATGGTACTATAAAATTAAGTACATTTGTCAGACTTTCAAATACCTCAAACAAACAAAATTTTTGTTTTTTGTTGAGGAGAATGAAATTACATTTTATACTGTGGTAGGTGCTAGGAAATGAATGCTTTCTATTGCTTTAATTACTAGAAATTTTTCCTATCACCGAGGAATGGAAAATCTGTTTTTATGTATCACCATTGAGCTGTAATTATAATCACAACAGAGTGATTTGGATAAATATTCCAGGTAAAACTCTTTAGTGTATTTGGGTTTCATCAATAATTCCATATAAATCCCTTTCTTTTTGGCTCAATACATTATACATTATGGCTTGCTTGACAGATTTTCTTCTCCTTCTCTTGATCTTATCTTATGTTTATTTCTCTTGTTCTTATCTGATACTGATTAAAAATATATATAGATATATCGGAGGAAGAGGGTGGGGTAGTATGAAGATTTGAGCTGTTGACTAATAAATTAGTCATTAAAGTTGGAGCTACACTTAAAATTGGTTTGGTTTTACAATTTTAGAGTTGAAGATTATAATAACATTCAAAGCTTTTGTGGTGTTTGGGCCATTTAAAGTTTATACAATTCTTATATACAAGGAATTGTCATTTGGATCTCTGATTACATATGGTGATTTAAAAAAAAAATGAAATGGTGGTAGTGATCTCCCTTTCCTAGTTGGCCAATTGATTAGAAATAGAAATAACAGAGAGGTGGAAATTTATTTATAAAAATTTAGATGCAATTAGTAGTTTTAAATTAATGAACTTTTTAGGTCATATTGGAAGAGAAATTTTTAGGTCATTTAAAGGGGGCTTATATCATTTGAATGATAACGAGAATTGTGTATGAATGTGCTATATAATCCTATCTCGCTACTAACCTGTAAATCCATGAGCCATGTGTTTCTTGCAAATATTCAATTGTTATTGTTGAAGAAACCCTTTAGTGGATGTAGAGCCAATACATATAGATTATATACAAAGAGCTACTCTACTATAACACTATTCAGATATCACATATCCTATCAAGAAAATAAACCTTTGGATAAAAGCAACATGAAGGGTTCTAGTATCATTTTTTTTATCAAGGATAGAAACTTCAAAATTCATTTCATTAGTTAGGAAACTTCAAAATTCCATCTTTCATCAAGTCAATTATCAAAATTCAAAATTACTCACAAATTATGGAGGGATTTGCGACTCATGAGAATTTGGGCATGTGATTTCAGTGGTGCTTTTGTGTGAAGTCCCCTTCACCACCTTTCTCATTCAAGTTTCACAATCGATTATCTCCATCCAACTGTCTTCTGTTACATAACGACAAAAACCAGCAACACTCAGGAGGAGGAAAGTCTTGGTCAACCAACTCTTTCTGAAAACCATGGGATATGGGGTTCTCAAAACGTCCTCCATTTCTAGCAATATTTCTAATTGAAATTGGGCCAAATTTTTGATGGAAATCACAATTCCACCAAAGTTGGAGTTCTTTCCATAGAGAACTATGCCCCTAATTTCTTTGGCACTTCAAATTTACCCAAATCCTTAAAAACCTAAAAAAAGTGGATCAATCACAACCATGCTTGCGATATTTCACTAGATTCTGGCATAGGTTGCCAGGAATGGTTCACTTTGAGTGCCCCTTGTCAAAGCTCCTGAAACCCTTCACAAAACAAGAGTTTCTTGACACTCGTCTATTGTATGATAGCATATAGTGGTTGAAGTGACATGTTTATGAAATGGCAATTTTTGAGTATGGATGAAAGGAAATTTAGATCATTAGAAATTCTGAAAGACAAATAGAATTAGATATAGACATGGCAATGTGTCAAATCCCGAATGAGTAGGTCCTGCCCTCTTTTAAAGACAGGAAAATGTTCACGGAGATCTTTTATTGTTTATCCCCCTTCCTCCAGTGGTTCTCTAGAATCCTATTGAGGAATGTGATTTGGAAAGTACCTTGATTCACCAAGACCAGAATGATTGAAATTGAGTCTTAGTAGTTAGACTAAGGTGATAGAAAATTCATAAACAACCAGTTTGGGCCTCCTAAGATAACTATGAAAACGTGGGTGACTATAAACATGGACCCTAAACCTTATCACATTAAAAATAATATTAAGAAGTAAAAAATTCTATTTGAAATGTCCAAATAATATGAGAGTATTTTTTTCTGAAATAATCCTAGACTTTTACGGGGCTAATAATATGATTACACGTCCTGAATTATTTTGGATTGATTTTATGTACAAATAAACCTTTGCCCCTGCATTTCCACAAAAAAATTGTTGCATCAGCCATTTTCACTATAAATAAAAGGGAGGGCCATCATATAATCAAAGAAATCATCTATTGCATGGCAGTGTACAGTGGGTGAAGTAACATGTTTATAAGATTGAAAATTTTTTAGAATGACAGGAGATTTGGGTCATTAGAAAACATGCTTTCTGAAAGAAAGATAGGATTAGATATAGATATGGCAATGAGTTGAAGCCCAAATGAGTAGGGCCTGCCTTCTTTTATTGTTCATACGCCTATCATCCGATGGATTTCTCGAAGCCTTTTGGGAAAGGAGATTTGAAAGGTCCCTAATTCAGCATGGAAATTATGAATGAAATTGTAAATCTAAGTAGCTAGATCATGGTGATAGAAAATTCATAAAAAAACCAATGTGGACCTCCTAGGCCAACTATGAAAATGTGGGTGCTTGTAAACATGAAATTAGCTTCGGAGAGTGCCCTGATTCACCAAAGCCACTGTGGGTGAAATTGAAGGCATACATTTACATCAATAAATTGTCTTTATAAGTGTAACACCAATTCATATACATGACTCTAAATTATATATATTTATGACAAGATGAAAAATCCCTAAAAGACATCAAGAAGAATTCTTTGACCTATAATAAAAAACTCCTTGCTCATGAAACCCATGATGCGCAAGTATTACAAAATACATTTTATTATCTTTGTCTTCTTCATTACATAAATTCATAATTACAAGTCATTAAGAAGACCGAACTTAGTTACATGTTCCAACATTCCCTCTTAACTAGGGAGGTATTCATAATGGTACATGGTCACTCTTAATTTGAAGAATCTCATAAGAAGAATTCGATTGGTAATCCATCTGTTATAGCATCTTATTAACCATCATTGTCACAGGGCAAGGCCTTGATTAACAACTCCATCTCTTCACGAGACCGTGAACTACAATGTTGGCGAGACCAATGATTATAGACATCTTCATCATTGTCTCCAAGGTACATACTCCACCCGCGTGTTCACCAAGTATGAAATAATAGGACTATTATTTTGGGGATAGCTAATCCTTAGAGAATACCCATCCTTTCATGACTACTCTTACCTTGGATACCCTAATACATCCCCAAAAGAGTATCAGATGCATATGATTATCCAATCCCACATTCTGTCTTCCAGGTGAAGACTAGAATGATACGTTTATCTCTCCCTCTTAATTAGGGAGGACATACCCATTCCTATCAAGGAATGTTCTCAAGCTCCCTCTTATCCAAGTACTTCTCAAGGCTCCCTCTTAGCCAAGGACTTGTCCAGGCTTCTAGGGACTTGATTCCATGTTTCTACCAGGTAAGAAAATTATTACCAGCCCCCCTCTTAATCAAGGACCTGTAGCAGCAATGATGAAAACATCGAGCTGCTCATGAAGAACTACTTTCTTTGATTTCATGAATTTCTTTGTTGTTGAGGAGTCTTCATCTTTGGGATATCTTCATTAGGGCTCAAATCACCCATCACTTTTCATTTTTGTTTGAAAGTGATCCATCAATTTTTCATCTGTTCTACCTTCATATCATGCTGCTTTCCTTCAAACCATACATCTTCCAAGGATCTTACATCCTGCAATATGGTTATCAACCTGTGGAAGACATATACTTCCCTTTGGTTACCCTGAATAAGCTCATCAGATATTATTCAATTATAAATATGAATACTTAAATCAATATTTACCTTAGTGATGATATTTCACCATGACATCAAAGATAGGTATTTTCAAGGGTCTATCTTTTCCAGACTTCTATTATAGTCCACATATCTTCCCTCGAGATCTCCTAGTCAAGTCTTCTTGGCTTCCTTGGATGTTGATTGCTTCTTTCCATTGTTTTACTTCCCATGATATCTTCCTTTTTCTTTCTCCACAGTTTTATTTCATTCCCAGGAACTTCCATTGTGTAGTTCCTTGATAATGTACAACCACCACATATTCCATATGAGGATATATTATGTTGATTTCATCTAGTGTAGATCATGCCCTTTTGGCAAACTCTACATCAGAAGAGTTTCTGCTTTCTATTTTGATCATACTTCTAAAGATAGAAGTATACTACCTACAACCACATGGCATGACTTCATAGTATCGAGTTTCAACATATATATATATATACCTCATTCTTTTCCTTTTGAGTCATCCTGCAACATGTTTCCTTAGAATGAAAGAGTTTCATTTTCTTGATTTGCTTCATTAATATGTCATCATATTCTAATCCCAAATTTCATCAACATGTCATCATATTCTAATCCCAAAATTATGTAAGTTAGAATTATTGATGAAACCTTTTTCTTTATTCCTAACTAGTGAATCCAAAGAGGATTCCATTAGAAAATGTCAACACCTGTTTCCATATTGATTATTGAATGATGAACCTTGATCTAGATGACTGCCTTACATACATATTGTTTTTAGTGAGGTTCCTAGGAGCTACTTATTTCATGGAACTCTTGTTAACTGCTGTGGTCTTATTCCTTGGAAGGTTTTATCAACACGATTACCATGGAAGCTATTATACACTGTCTTGAAACTTCCCTATTTTTGCAGAGAAGTTAGCGTCATGCTAGTGATTAATTTGAAACTGTATTTTAGTGGAAAAATTCTCTATTTTTTGGTGGAATAGTTCATAATTTATTTTGATCTTTTCTTGCAAGTGTACTAGACATGATGATAAATGTGTGGTTTACTTCATAGGGTTCTCAGTTCTTTCTAGATATGTTTTTCATCATTTTTTTTTAATACTTCTCTAGTGCTTTACCTTTATATTTTATCCCCTGCACAATTGCTCCTGAGGTCCATGTTGTTATGTTTACTGGCTGTTTCTGTGGAAAATTTTTCCTAAGGTTCTGCAAGGTAAATCCAAATGCAAAAAAATATTATTTTACATATTGATATTTGTTCAAGACATTATTGTGTGATACTTGAATTTCATAAATATAGATTTATATTTCGTTATCTATATCAATATATAAGATCAGGCCCATGGATTGTTCATATTTCTCAAACTATGGAGTTGTTCCTTTTCTGTTGCATGTTCTTTTATATTGTTATGTTGTAATTCAAATTTCCAGTTGTGCTTTCCAATTATTCTCCTACGTAGTACATGCTTTGTTAGATTATATCAAAAGTTATTCTTATTATCTTTTTATTATGTATATTGAAAATATTATTTCTAGCAACTTTTAATCTTCCTAGATTTCTATTCCTTTAGTGTATCTTTGCACCCTTAGGGGAAATTGCTAGTTTAAAGTATAATTATTTAAAGGGTGCTAGCTCAATGGAAGAGCACCTGCTTTACAAGCAGGAGGTTGGTGGTTCGATTCCATTGTGCCCTGATATTCATAGGGAATGAGGATGTCAGTTTTTGGTGACAGATGATCTTTTGACCATCACCAATGAGCTTATGGTGACATTTTTCGACTCTCACCAAAATATGAAATGGTGACGGTCAACAAATGCCACCATATATATGCATCAATAGTGACGACCATTAAAGGTCCGTCACCATAAATATTTGTTGTTGATATGAAATGGTGAGGGTCACTGTTTGTCATTATAGTCATTATTCGTGACAGGCCTTGATGTCACCAATGAGTTTATGGTGACGATCAATGAATGTCGCCATATATATCCACTAATAGTGATGGTCATGAAAATTCCATCACAAAAAATTGTTGTTCATATGAAATGGTGACGGTCACTATCTGTCATTATAATCAATATTCGTGACGGACATTGAATGTCACCACAACACATACTTTTGGCAACGCCACCTTTGGTGACGTTCAGTTTTTTGGTGACGGAGGCTATTGTCTGTCACCATTGCTCATAGAAATGGTGACAGTCACTATCCGTCACTATAAATCATTATTGGTAACGGACCTTGAATGTCACCACAACACCTATACTTTCGGCGATGCCACCTTTGGTGACGTTCAATTTTTGGTGACGAAGGCTCTTTTGACCCTCACCAATGAGCTTATGGTGACCATTTTCACCCCTCACCAATGTCCTTTTTTCTTGTAGTGCCAGGACAGGTGCGATCCCCAGGTGAATTTGACAGATTAGATGCCCCTGGGTCGCGACTCCTCAAGCCATAAGTCAAGCCTGGATGATCACATACAACTTGATAGAAAAAAGACAATTATTGAATATGTATCATAACAGATTCATACAATGAACTTCTAACATACCGCGTGCATTCCTGGAATATTAAATAATACCCTTAATTTGACTACATATTCGAAATTACCTCTAAAAATCACTTTATTTAACCCTCTACCAACACAAACTCAATACACCTTCCCAATTTCAAAAGCCCCTAATTTCACTATATATTGCAGGTATCCATTTTTTCATTAACCTTTGAAACCCATTTTTTTATACACAACATACAAAAACCCCTTCATATTTTTTCATTCACTTTGAGCTCCAATTTTTATACACAACATACAAAAACCCTTTACCCCCTATTATATGCTCAATATATTAAGTCATTTTTTCCTCAATATATATCCCCCAATATGAACACACATGATATGGTACTTCTCCCCCAGTGAAACACCCATGATATGTATATGAGGGGGATGTTATATGTAACATTATATTAAAAAAGTTTAAAAATATATGTCACGTAATATTGAATATGTTAGCTCAATTAATTTTTGAATAATTAATAATAGTAAAAACACATATATACAATCACAAACAAACATATACAATTGGTTTCATTCAATTTTATAACAAAATATGAATCTAATAACAAAGTATGAATCTAATAACGAAGTATATTACATATTGGATTGAATTATAAAAGTGCATGGATAATAGAGTGTATTTTGATACTATCAAATTAGTTGATTCTATTATTACTCAGGTAAACCACATTTACATATTAGGTTTTAGGTCAAGAAAAATTAATATTGAGTTTACAGTTGTGTGGCTTTATATGTTTCATGCCCTTTCTGTTTACTTTTAAAAATATAATTACTTTTAATTTATATTTGACCCACAAGTTGAGTCAAAAATCATGAATAATAATTGAAATTAAATTCTATTTCAGATATGTGTTTTCATTTTGTTATAGACACATATAGGGAAAATATTCTTCTTAGCCTCTATATCAAGGGCGCAATTGTATTTCAATTTTTATTAGACTATGCTTTAAAAGGAAAGCAAAGTGATTATGATGACTAAAAAAATTGATGTGGAGTTCAATTTTTTTCAACTGTTTATTACCTTTTATGAGGGAATTCTATTCTAGACATTAGTATAATTGTATAAGCAATGAAATTCCAACATTTAGAAACACATGTACAATGTATATACAACTGCACAATTTCATATAGAATTATTATCTTTTTAAATAGTACAGTGAATATACCACTAGTATTCGAGGATCTAGATGATCAATATAGCTGGAACTAATATTTTACTTTTGTATATGTGAAGGGAAATTTCACTATTGATAGTGAGTGTAGCTTAATGCGGTGGCACTGCAAGCACAATCATGGCTTCTTCCCTTCCGAGTCTAATACCCAAATTAATATTGTTGAATGTTTCTTCTCTTCTTATTTTTTTCAACAAAATGGGTAAGGGTATTTATATTAATAAACATTGGAATTGGGGCCAAAACCCTTACATATTGAGTCATAGAAAAATGAATATCTTCAAAAGAGTAAACAAAATTTTTAATTCCTCCATTTCTAATTAAAAACTTGAGACAAAAGCAATGATCACTATAAACTCTATGAAAATATCCAAGAAAAAACAAAAAATTTCAGACCAACATTACAAAAATAGAGGTAGGTAGAACATACTATGGGCAAAAAATCCACCTCTTCATAAAAGAGTTGAATTTACCACATACCATGTCCATTATCCCCTATGTCTCTAACATGACATGCCATGTCCATTATCCCCTATGTATCTGACATGACGAGATCTCCTTCGACAAACACAAACACCGACAACTTTCCCATCATTTTTTTCTCTTCTCGCTTAGGTAGTCAAGATCTCCAAAATTTCCACCCGAATAACCAAGCTAACAAACTTCCTCCCTAAGCTTGTCTATTGAATGCTACATTTTTACGTGGTGCACCAATAACTTGGCTTCAACAAATAATTGAAATGAGCTCCACTAGCACTCAAACTTGTATTCAAGGTTGTTTATTGAGGAAACCAGGGCCTAAGTGGAGTCCAAGAATTTGTTGGAAATATTGTCATTTATGGCAAAGGATGTGGTAGAGGAACTGGCAAAGCCTTGGGAAGAAGGAGAAACAAGTACATCACAACAGAACCAGAGTTTTGAGTGCACAACACTCTGTATTGAAGAAGCTTGGAGAAATCCGTAAGAAGAAGAATTAAATCTTGATGGGCC
The DNA here is from genome assembly GCA_034641835.2 of Pinus albicaulis. Classification (NCBI taxonomy): domain Eukaryota; kingdom Viridiplantae; phylum Streptophyta; class Pinopsida; order Pinales; family Pinaceae; genus Pinus; species Pinus albicaulis. Next base: position 734,704,505 of record CM076580.1, read on the forward strand.
GCAGCCACAAATGACAAGAGAATTAACAAGTGATGGGCGTAGCTGTTGTGCAGGAGGAATGAAGATTTCCCGTAGATCTGAACTACGGAGGAGCAGATTTATGAAAGATAGTCATTTCGGGCTTTTAAAAGCCCTCAACAACCAAAATGGGAATTTTTTTTAATCAGGCGGAAGTCCCTTTTATTTCTGAATTGGCGGACAAATGATCCCCACCTTTTTAGCAAAGTTATTTTGGTGCAGTGTCTTGTTGATATGAAGATTTGCGATGCGATCCAATCGCAATCTCCAATCGCAATAATCAAATGTCTTGTGGATGTGTAGAGTTCCGCAATGGAACGGCTATATATAAAACATACAACCAAACCTTATATTAATCGCCCCCTTCACAGCAGCGAAGGCCGTGGGTCCACGTGACCACGTGGCGATGTTTGAATGGAATCGCAAGCATTGAATCGCAAGGTTCAATCAGCGGAGTTTTGTTTTGTGCTCCGATCAAAGGCCGGACCCGATCGAGTTATATGCCACAGTTTATTGATAATCGCATCCGAGTTCCCAATCGCAATCGGAAGCTCTTAAGTGTTGGGCCCGATTGCACCCTGAAATTGGCGGACCCGATGGAGTTATACGATGGAGTTAACAGGTTCAATCGCATCCAGGATCTTAATCGCAATCGGAAATTTTCGATTGATCGCACGCCTTTTGTAATATGCTATGATTGAAGTGGCGGACCCGATCCAATTATATGCCGGAGTTGATATGTGCCAATCGCATCCGTGCCCTGATCGCAATCGGAACTTTTCTATTGTGTGCCCCGATTGCATTTGTTCAAAGTTCGGACCCGATTGCGCTATGAGCCATGTTTTATGTGGTCATTGCATCTGGTTGATCAATCGCAATCGCAAGTTTTGTTTGACACTGCCGATCTGCCGACTGCAATGTGGGCCCAGGGTCAAACAATGAAATTGTTTGGTGGATTGATTTTTTAAACTATTTGCAAACGTTGGATATTATTTGTAAAATCTGAAGGATTATACATAAGGGGTTAATTCACTGTAAATACATTTGTTTATCACTTGATAAATAAATTAATAAGAAATAAAAACCCCGAGGGCCAATCTACTGGAAATATTGTAAAAGGAATACCATTAGCGGTTCGTGGTTTTGACTCATGGTTTTAAAACGAAAGAACTATAAAAAGGAAAAATATTACGATTTGAGGAATTAGAGGTGTGAAAGGGTCGATGAAGAAGAATTTCCTCTAAGGAATATCTGTATGGATAGACAACATGCTTAATTGATGATTCTGAGTCCATGATGTACTCTTCGAGACATTGATCTAAAAGGTGATGAGTCGTGAAGAAACAATGAAGAGCTTGTGCATAACTGCTGAAGAACATATATGAATCCGGGTAAGTTTCTGTAGATCAGGTCTGTTCTGCAAACATATTTTTATTACAGATCTATACAAGAAAAGCACGAATATAAATATATATGCGAGTCATCTACATTGACAGTGCATATGGCAGTTGAAAGATTTAATTACCCAGAAGTATACTCGAGTTAGTAAATGAATATCTTCTCTGAAGTCTGGGTTACTCTGGTTATAGCAGGCAAAGTATGTGTGTTGATCAGCGTGAAAATTGATAAAACTTTGTAGGGGGTTGTAGCTCCCTTCCAGGAGAGACTGGTAAACGAGAGAAGGTCGCAGCCTTCTGTAGGTGGGTGCCTGCGTGCTGGTATAAGTCTGCACCAGCATAGAAATTGTAATATGTTTTCTTTATAATAAAATATTGAAGACAGAGATTTCAGCAACGGTGGTTTTCTCCCAAATTGGGTTTCCACCTTAAATCCTAGTGTTCGTATGTGTTGCTTATGTTTTGTACTGTTATTTCTATTCATACTTGCTGATGAATAAATGATGCAATGAGCTAAGTAACGTCATGATAAGATCTGTACAAGCTGGATGCAGTAATATAACATATGGTCTTTAAGAGAAAGGAAAAAACTAAAAGATATTTAAGTTAGCTCTAAATACTGATTCACCCCCCCCCCCTCTCAGTATTTTTCCAACAGAATTTTTCAATAAGCTATGAAGAACTGATAGAACCTTGGAGCTTGGAGTCTCTAACCATCATTTCCATGAAGCTTGAGACACATATATTTTCATGGTAATTCCAACCAACCCAAGGCAGAGGTTGGAGGGTGTAAAAGAATGTAGAAATTTGAATAACTGATATATTATTCACTGAGATTCTCCTGATTACAAACTATTTTAGCTTCATGCATAATACATAATCTCTTCTACCATTGATCATTAATTGCGGAAATAAAATCAATTGCATGCGCACATTAAAACCACAAACAATCACACATATGAACACAATATTTAATGGGAAAGCTTAAAGCTAAAAACCCCAACTATCTATATATTATATGTCATGGAGATCATGTAACAATCATAGTACAAAGCTCCTCACAAGCTCTCATGCACACCCTCAATTTCTACACACTATTAAGCTAGATCTAGCAAAACACATGCTCCAATCCTTTGCCACTTGATAGCCAGCCTCTATTGCGTAATCAATGCTATGGGATGGCTTCATTAAATAGATAAACCACATGGCTTGTACTGCGCAATCCTCATGGGCTTCTCCAATTATATGTTTGTTACAAATAGCAACAGTATAGTCACAACTGATAGTTAACCTGCTCTTTCACCTATTTCTACACTGGTCTCCACTGAAACTGTCCATGCACTGAAGTTAACTGATGCATTCTTTAGTTGATTAATGAGTTTATAATTAGTGAATTCATTAATAATTAATTCACACCACTCTCAATAATTGTATCAATTAGTTAAACTGAATACAAATAGCTCAACTATGTTTAGATTAGTTAAACTGAATACAACTCCACTAACTTCCTCAATCAACTCCACAAAACTCTGTCACATGAGTTCTAACTGAAGTATCCATGCAATAGCTCCACTTAACCCTTAGGAATAGCGTAATTCCTTCTGTCAGCTCCTGTGCCACATCTGTGCACTTAACTGAAGTGCTCCAAGAGAATAAGATAATGTTTAAAGTCCAAATATTATTAAGAGCTAATAATATTCGACATATCTATTTTTAGACTGGCAATCTAAAAATAGATTCCGCCCAATATGTCTAAAAATAGAAGTCCATATATTTTTTCCGACTTGACCAAACATCCACAAATAGCATCCTGCAACTCATAGAACATGATCCATATGTCTAAAAATAGACATAGTCTAAAAATAGACTTTGCGCCAAAAATAGCCTGCGGGCCCACTTAGTGAAGGCGACTTCTTTCCACTAAGCTCTTCATCTTGTTGCAATCTCAACACTCCCTCTCAACAAGATAAGGATTATCTGCAACCCCTATCCTGCCCCTGTGGTATTCGAATTTTCTCCTAGTGAGCGCCTTCGTCAAGATATCAGCATCCTGATCCTTCGTGGGAATGTATGAAAGAAACATGATCTTCCGCTGCACACAATCTCTGATATGATGATACCGGATGTCAATGTGTTTAGATCTATCATGAAATACTGGATTAACCGAGAGTTTGATGCAACTCTGATTATCACAATAAATCACAGTAGGCTCTAAGTGTGAACCGAACAACCCGACCAGGATCTTCCTCATCCATATAGCCTCACATGCAGCCAAACTCGCTACCATATACTCGGCCTCTGCTGAACTGAGTGCCACGAATCTCTGCTTCCTGCTGTACCAAGAAACTGTTGTCGACCCGATACTGAAAATCCCTCCAGATGTGCTCTTTCTGTCCGTTGGGCTCCCTGCCCAATCTGCATCTGTGAAGCCACATAGCTTCACCTCATCCGACTGTCTGTACCACAATCCATATCCCGATGTGCCTTTAAGATATCTCAATACATGCTTGCCTGCCTTCCAGTAGAGCTTGGTTGGCTTAACCATAGCTTGTGAAAGCTGGTTAACAACATAGCATATGTTGGGTCGTGTATTGACCAGATACATAAGCGACCCCACCAACTGTCGATAAACAGTGGCATCCACTACCTCCGCTGAAGTAGCATCCTCCTTCCTCCATCCACCAGGAAGAGGAGTATCAACAGGCTTGCGGCCATGCATGTTGAACTTCTCCAGTATCTCCCGGGCATACTTACCCTGAGAAACAAATAGTCCACCACTGCGCTGCCAAATTTCCAATCCCAGGAAATAATGAAGGGAGGCCCAAGTCCTTCATCTCAAATTATCTTGCAAGATCCTCCTTGCATGAGAGTATCGACAACTCATCACCTGTCAAATCAAATCATCTACATAAAGTAAAATGATCAACAACTTACCCTCCACCACAATCTGGTATAGGTTAGGATCCGCCTCACTCTTGGAGAATCCAAGTCCGGTGAAATAACTGTCTATCCGTGTGTACCAAGCACGAGGTGCTTGTTTCAACCCATACAACGCTCTCTTGAGCATACACACATGTGAATCGCTGCTGAATATCTTGAAAGCTTCGGGCTACTCTATGTACACCTCCTCCTCAATCACTCCGTTGAGGAACACAGTCTTCACATCCATATGATGAATGTGCCACCCCATCTGCACTGAGAGAGCAAGAATCATCCGTATGGAAGAATACCTTGCGACAGGTGCAAAGCTTTCCTCATAATCGATCCCTTCAATCTGTGAGAAGCCTCAGGAAAAAAATCTTTCCTTGTACTTCTCCACACTCCCGTCAGCTGCTTGCTTCACTTTGTAGATCCATCTCGAACCCTGCCCGATTTCCCCTCCGAGTCTCGAAGACAATTTTCCATGCCTTATTTCGACAATCGAATCCTTACTCTTCCACCATGGCATCTACCCATGCGGGATCCTCCACAGCTTCCTCGAAAGAGGATGGCTCTGTCACGATACACTTGCTCATAAGAGCCATGTATCTAGTATACCGGTCAGGTGACTGTCTCTGTCTGCACTGTGATGTAGGTGCTCCTACAACCTTTTCTGCATCTTGTGCCATTCGCTCAGCTTCTGTAGTGCGCTTCCGCCCTTTGATGGTTGGCACTGCCTAAGTGGTCTCTTCCACTCCATGAACCTCCTCTTGTGGCTAATCCACATCCTGAGGCTCATCCTTAGGAACTAATAGCTCCTCATCTACATGCAAGTGTGGCTCCCTCTCAAGCGAACACTTCATGGCTTTCTCCTCCTGAAATTTGATATCTCGTCGCACAACAGTCTTGCAACTGTCTGGAAAATACACATGATAGTTGTAGGGTGTAACAATGTACCCCACAAATATCCCAACCTCTACAGTCGGCTCTAGCTTCCTCCTGGCATCCTTCATCACATGAATGTAAACAGGTGAACCAAAAATCCTCAAATGGAAAATATCATGCCTCTTACCAAAAAATGCCTCCTCGGGTGTACTCATGCCAAGTATCTTGTGAGGACAATGGTTCTGCACATATACTGCAGTATTGCATGCCTCAGCCTACAAGTGTATGGGAAGGCCCTGATCATGCAACATCGCCCGTGCAACACCCATGATCGTTATGTTCTTCCGCTCAGCAACCCCATTCTACTGTGGGTTATGAGGTGCTATGAGCTCTCTTCGAATTCCTTCTACGCTGCAAAAGTCCTTGAATTTTCCAGAGATGAATTCACCACCATTTTCACTCCTAAGAGCCTTCACCTGCTTCCCCGATTATTTCTCAACCAGTGCCTTGAACTCACAGAACTTTGAGTATGTCTCACTCTTCTTCTGCATGAAGAAGATCCAGCACTTACGAGAAAAATCATCAACAAATATCACATAATACCTGTGCTTTGCTATTGAAGCTGTTGAGAAAGGTCCACACACGTCTGTGTGAATTATCTCAAGGATTTTCATGGCGCGACTATCCTTCTCGTGAAAGGTGGCTTTCAAAAATTTTCCCAAGGTACATCCCTTGCATTGATCTGACTGTGCAAGATTACCCTTAGGAAGCCCAGTAGAAATCTGTTGTAGTATCTTCAAAGCTCCATGGTGAAGGTGGCCCAATCTCTGGTGCCACAACTTGCCATCATCCCGACTCACCACTCCTTCTGCCTTGCCTGCCATTGTTGCGCAGCCATCTACCTATAATTGATAAAGGTTCTTAACTCGAACCCCTATCCTCCGAGTCTCACCAGTTGCCTTACTACGCAGGAAAGCCTTTCCTTCACTAAAGACAACATCATATCCATTTTCTTCTAATATCGCCACAGAGATAAGATTCTTCTTTAATCCTGGAACATGCATCACTTCCTTCAATACAAAGGGTTTACCAGACTCCCTCTCAAAGGAAATGGTACCGATACCGGTCGCACTGTATCTACCATCATCGCTCATCTCGATGTGCACTCCAAGATCTTTCTCATCCATATCAGTAAAAAAATCTCGATCTCCTGTCATGTGAAAAGACACACCACTGTCAAGAAACCACACTGATCTCGTCATACTTGATACCAAGCATGCGATCAGCGAAAAATATAGCTCAAAATATGAGGCTAAGGCCTCTCCAGCTGCAGTTCTAGCAGCCTGCTTATTTTTCTTCTTCTGTGGACAATTAGTGGCGTAATGTCCGTGTTGGTGATAGTGAAAGCAATTCACCTTGGACATGTCCTACTTCTTGCCTTTCGCACTAGATTGAGAAGCTTTCTTACTCTTCCCCTTCTTTTATTTGGCAGCCAAAGCACAATTCTCTTCATCAAAGTTCTTTGATGAAGATCCGTCCCTGGTACTTCGCCTTATCTCCTCTTGCACAAGATCCGACCAAAGTCGCTCCCATCCTGGCAATTTCTCCAGACCATTGACAGAGTCCTGATAGGAGTGCCAACTCTTCGGAAGCCCTAGGAAAGCCAAGCTCACCAAGTCCTCATCATCAACAGTCAGCCCCACACTTCCCAGCTCATCCCTTCATTTAACGAACTTCGTGAGGTACTTGGGCATACTGTCGCCTTTCTCCCTTTTTATGTTCCTGAGTTTATCCTTGAGCGCCAACTTCCTCTGGTCGCTCTTGCTTTGAAATAAATCTATCAAAGCTTTCCACATCAATAATGGAGAAGCCTTACCATGAAGGCTGGATACTATGTGATCCTTCACACCTTCCAACAGAATCCTTTGACACTTTGCTGTCTTCTTTTGCCATTCGTCAAGTGTGGTAGCATCACTAGAAGCAGGTTTTGGAATTTCTGCATCTATGAACTCCTTCAACCCATTGTCATCCAACACCGCCTTGATCCTGTCCTTCCATGCAATATAATTTGAGCTGCCCTCAAGGGCATACTCCAATCGCAATCCGTTGAAATACATATCAACTTTGACACCAAGAAAACACTGCTGCAAATTCGAATTCCACCAGCACAAAACTCAACCGCTTCAATGTTTTGCAATTGCTCCAATGATCAATATTGCTCCGATACAATGTAGAAATTTGAATAAATGATATATTACTCACTGAGATTCTCTTGATTACACACTATTTTAGCTTCATACATAATACAAAATCTCTTCTACCATTGATCATTAATTGCGGAAATAAAATCAATTGCATGCGCACATTAAAACCACAAACAATCACACATATGAACACAGTATTTAATGGGAAATATTAAAGCTAAAAAACCCAACTATCTGTATATTATATGTCATGGAGATCATGTAACAATCATAGTACAAAGCTCCTCACAAGCTCTCATGCACACCCTCAATTGCTACACACTATCAAACTAGATCTAGCAAAACACATGCTTCCGATCTTTTGCCCTTGATGTTTGATGACAACCTCTGTTAATAATTCAATGCTATGGGGATGGCTTCATTAGTAGATAAACCACACAGCATCTTTGCATAATCATAGGCTTCTCCAATTGCTCAACAATGCTTTACCAAATAACAGCAATATAATCTGAAAACGTGGTTAACACCTTTCTTTACTATTTATATGGTCTCATTTGAGGTGTCCATGCACTGAAGTTAACTGATGTATTCTTTAGTTGATTAATGAGTTTATAATTAGTGAATTAATTAATAATTAATTTACACCACTCTGCTAAGGCCAACATCGAAAGTTAGTTAATGCAAAGACAAATAGCTCAATATGTTTAGATTAGTTAAATTGAATACAACTACTGTCACATGAGTTCTATGGCCCAAGTCTTCATGCAATAGCTCCACATAACCCTTAGGAGACAGATGTAATTCACTGTTGTAATCACAATGCAACATCACACATCTGTACACTTAATGAAGTGTCGAAGAATAAGGCTAATGTTTAGAGTCTAAATATTATTAAGAGCTAATAATATTCGACATATCTATTTTTAGGCAGCAATCTAAAAATAGATTCCGCCCAGTATGTCTAAAAATAGAAGTCCATCTATTTTTTCTGACTTGACCAACCATCCACAAATAGCATCCTGCAACTTATAGAACATGATCCATATGTCTAAAAATAGACTTTGCGCCAAAAATAGCTCCCGGGCCCACTTAGTGAAGGTGACTTCTTTCCACTAAGCTCTTCATCTTGTTGCAATCTCAACAAAGAATAGGACACCACAACAAAAAATGAGAGAATTCAAACCATTGACTACATGAACTTGAGAGATTAAGTGTGTGAGCTATTTGTCTCTGAAAAACCTTAAATAATTGAACCCCAAACCTTGGCATGATCTATTCTGAAGCCATTGAAACCACATCACTATGAAATTATCACTAGGACATGATGGAAATGAATTAAATCCATTGTAGGACAGGGGAAATAAATCCATAATCATACCCTCAAAGGGAGATGATGTAGCCAAGGAAAAATTCCATATCTCAGAACCAAGGGTAATTAAATAGATAAGATTCAATGGATGGATGAGGTTGAAGGTGGATGCCACCTCTTCGTTGGAATGAGCCACATGTATAAATCCATGCAAAATAGAATTTAGGAAAAGGAAGAAGTCGACCACAGATGGGGCCGACATTCCAATAGAACATATAAGCAGGAGCTTCCAAGGATTCCTTTTAATAACTTAATTTGGGGATTGAAGAGATAAAATTTCTCTCCGGTGATCCAAATAGCCAAAAAAATATAGATTCATTTAAGGGATTGGAGAGGGACTCAATCTTTCTTTTATTTATATTATCCTTTGGCTCATGTTACCCCCTTTTTTTCCTATCTCATATGTATTTGAGTTTAAATCTATGTAGATATGAAAAAATTCCACCTATTCAAATTGTGAAATTGAGGCTTGAATCCTCATAATCAAGGGTGAGGAGAGGGAACAAATAGCCTTCTTATCTTTGCTGAATTAACGAATCAGTAGTAACGAGCCACCAAAGACAGTAATTCAGTTAATTCTACATTCACTAGAAATATCCAAACCTTTCCATAGGGAAAGGTACTCTGCATGGTTATTTTTTGCCCTCCCAAGACCCCACACATATTGCAAAACTATTTTTTCCTTAGGGCCAAAGATGATCCCTCCCCCTCCTGCCTCTCCTAGATAATTTTTTTTTCTCTTTTACTGACAATTCTATTTACACATAAATAATTTTATTGTGTCTGCCACCTTAAGTTTGTTTTGTGGAAGAATTTATCTCTTCAAATAGTATGGTGTATATAATTTATTCTTTTTGTGGAAGAATTTATATTTTTAAATGTATATAAAATAGGTTATGAATTTATTAACCTTTAGAAGTAATATTTTCATATTTAAATTGATGGTATCACATTATAGACTTGATATGTTATAAATTTATAATATTTAGAATTATAATTTTCAAATTTAAATTGATGGTATTACATTATAGAGTTAAAAAAATAAAATTAGAGATTATTTTAATTTGTAACGTTTTTATTTTAAATTTTTTTATATTTTTAAAGTAATCAAAATTTTAGGATTATAAATTCTTATTTAAAATTTGATACTACTTTTTAATGTGCCACAATTCAATATCATGTTGAATATGGAAGGAAGTACACATGTATCTCATAGTGAGTGATGAGCACCATCATTAGGTATATTCTAAGGAGTTAAATGTTGCCTTTTTAGCTTAATTATTCTCTTTCTCAGACATTTAATTTCATTTTGTCATATTTTTCTTAGTGAGAATGGTGTGTTAAGGGTTGCCATGATTCGAGGCCTAATATGGTTAAAACACGGGAAAATGAAGGGAATAATGCCATTTTTTAGAAATATTGCATAAGAAGGGCTCATATTAGACACCAAGGAGTAATTGTAGGGAGGTTGACCACCTTCTTAACTCCTAAAGGTAGCCAATATCTCTTCAAGGTTCTCCTCCAACAACTTGAAATCAATGGCAACCAAGCAAGTGAATGATCAAAGGGAGCCAAGCTCCACTTCTCTCGAGTTCCAAGGGAACAAAGACCTACTTTTTAGGGACTTGTTGGTTGCTACTCTACAACATAAATAAGCCAGAGTAAGAGCTCACTAGGATTCGATTTTTAGATTCAGCTAGAGAACTCTTGGCTTTTGAATTAGACATTTATGACTTTAATTGTTCATTTAAAAGACTGGTTATGAAATACGATGAACATTTCGTTTGTTTTTTACTAAGTTGATTTCAGGGAGTTGAGCTTGTGAGTTAGGGCCCAATCCATTGACCTTAGTCTCTCCTGTGTACATGTGCCTTTATTTTATGTTTCAGTAGTTGATTTCTTTCGTTACATGTTTGGTAGCATATAAAATATTAAAAATGTCTACTAAGCCTCCCTCTCTCACCTCTTTCATTGGAGCTTGAGGAGGAAGGTCTTCCACAACAAACCAAATATATTTTCAGTTTATGATTTCTTGGAAAAGTTAGATAGTTTTTACTTTACTTATCATGAACATGTTGTAGGTTTAGAGGTAGATTTCTATTTTAATTGCATAGGTAGATTATCTAAATTGAACTCATCTTTTCTACCATTTTTATGATAAGTTTGTCAATAATGAGTGCATGAAAAAATGTCTTGTTTTCAGGTTTGGATAGAGTAGTAGAGAAGGACCCCTTCAACACCATCATATTGTGCCTTCTTCCTTCATTAAATACCTTCAATCCAAGCCACCTACAGACCCGTTTTTTAGATTGTCACCATTACATCACTGAGAGCAACCTTGTGGGTGCAAGACAGGATTTTTGAAGAGATCTGAGCTTGGTCAAGGGTTTGGCTATCCTTCATCTACATGGATCCACCTTTCCCTCACCTCTCCTAACCTTCTTCTCATGATATATGGCCTCCAACTCCTCTCGACCTTTTTCCTCTAGCTTTTCAAGACATCCTGTGTCACTACAGGAGATTATATAGTAGCTTCATGTAGCAATGCCAAACACCCTCTCCTCTAGCCCAAAATCATTCCTCCACCTCACCTAAGCCTATCCAAGCCACCAATAGACCTTTATCCCTGAATATTTGGTCCAGGGACCCTCTTAGACCACCCAAGTGCCTCCTTATTTTGCTGCAAAACAAAGCCACTTTAAAGTGTGATTATTCCATTACAAGATGTATCATTAAGCACAATAGTTAAGCATGAGTTAGATAGGACTTAGTTAGTCATTGATTCACCATGTTTGCTATATATTAGTTTCCTTTTATGCAATTCAATTCAGTAATCTAGACTATGAATACCACTTAGTGTAATTTCCTTTTCTTGCATTAGCATAAGTGTGTATCTTTCTTTCTTGCAAAAGTAGACAATAGTTAGATGAATCAGTGTGATCTAGAGTAGTTTCATTCCTTGTCAGTAGAGTAATGGTTGTGATGTATTTTCAGTCTTAGGTTGCATTTAGAAGTGTGACAGACTTTCTTTCCTAGAGTAACCCTATTTACTATGCATATAGCACTGTCACCTCCAAGTTTGTACGAACCTCGGTTTGGTAAAGTAAATTTGAGTAGCCTCTGGGAGTTGCAACACTCTTGGTGCAATACCAGGGCTCACCACTTTTTGGCACCATTGGTGGGAGATGTCTAAGTAGATGTTTGTTTCTGCTTAAGCATTATTTTCTACTTTTTGTTTTACAATTAGTTTCAAAACATTGAAAAACAAAAAACAATTTAACTTACATGCCACGTAGTAGTAGGGACAACCAAGAAAAATTCTTACCAAAAACCCCCACATCCCCACACAATCACGCTTATCTCTTCTTTAGTGACTATGAGGTAGAACACCCTATAGGTGAACCACTTGAAAAATTTGAAGAACCTATTGGGGAAGAAGAGGACCTTACTTCACTAGAGGAACCTACTTCACCAATTCAATCCATTGCTAAAACTAGGGCCCAAGGAGTCTTTCCCATTAGATAAACTGATGTAGAAACTAGAATGAAGAACACCAATCCCACAACCCTTCCACATGTCCATGGCCTTACTTCTGAGGATTCTGACATCTTCATATTCGAGTTTTTTGTTGTGTGTAGGACTTATGACTATGCCTCAAATGACCAAAAGCTGAAATTGTTCCCATCCACCCTCAAGGATGCATCCTTGCACTAGTTCATGGGTTTTCTTGGTAACAGATGCAAGAATCCTTCAAGAAGAAATATAGAGACTATTGCAGGTCCAAATAGACTGAGGAGGAGATATTTAGGATGAATCTGAGACCTGATGAATCCTTGGAGGATTATGAAGAAAGATTCCAACTGAACTATAAAAGAGTGAACTCCACCCTTGATACCGGATCACTCAAATTGGTACTCCTCCGAGGCATCAAGGAAGAGGTGATAGAAACCCTTAATATGTTGTCTGGAGGAGATATCTACCATCTACCTTATGAGGACATAAATAATATATTTAGAAACAACTCTAGGATAGCTAGGAAGAAAGGTAGAGCTAGCCAAAGCATGACCAACACCCCTTCCTCTTCCACCTCCATCAAGCATGAGATTGGAAACATGTTGGAGGACTTCAAAAGTGAGATTTTTCACACCTTTTCTTTGAAAATGGACACAATGTGGATCAAGAGGAAACAAGAGGAAGCAGAGAGGACCTTATCTATCTTTTTCCCTAGATGTACCACAAAACACCCTTGAAATGAATATCCACTGAATGTCATAGAGGTTTTCTTAGTCTGTGAAGATAATGACGACACAGATAAATGTCCCTCCTTACATGGTCTCAAATTTGTATACCAAGGTGGGTTAGGAGGACCAGAGCAACTCTGTTTCATAAATAAGAGGAGGTCTCAAGGGCCTCAGCCATATCAACAGGGCATGCAAGGTACACCTTACTCCTACTACCATGAAAAATAGAATGCACCTATGTAGTCTTGTATACCTCCACTCCTCCATCATGGAATACACCTCCTATTTGTCCTTATGCCCCTCTATATCACACTCAACTTGTAAATCAACCTTTCTAGCGGTATGTTCCTCAAACACCTCAGTGGAGAAACCCATCACAAGGGTGGAGGCCCAAACACAACCAACCACCTACTTTACTTCCTCCACCCCAACCTCAACCTCAACCTCAACTCACTCATTCTGCTCCACATAAGTTGCCTCAGATGCTTGCCCAGCCAAGTAAGAACTTGAATAACAAGTAGGCACAACAGGTTTACAGTGGGGAAATGTCATAACCAGCTTATTTTGTGTAGATACATAAAATTAACCTTAGGTCTGGAAGAGTTCTCCCATACAATCATCCTCCATCTCCACCTATAGAGGTTGAGGAGGAAAAGGAAGAAAGAAACCCTTAGAATAATCAACCTCCCTTTCTTGAGCACCTGATCCACCCTAGTCAGCACACCCCAGAAGATACTGAACTTCTGGGATAACTGAAGAACATGTGTGTAAAAATACCCCTTCTCTAGGCCATTAAGGATGTTCCTATTTACAATAATCTCATAAAAAAAAATTGATTTAAAAATCCTGGGAGAAATAAGAAATACACCCCCACCATCAATGATATAGGATAATTTTCAGAATTCATGTTGGAAAGGGTGATCTTCATGAAGTACCTGGTCCCTGGGAGTCCAGTAGTAGATGTACACATCTATGGTGTCATTGTCCCCAACACTTTGATTGATCTTGGGGCTGCCATCAATGTGATGAATAGGGAATCCATGCTTAAAATCAACCTCCAAGGAGAGTTGAGAAATACCACCACAGTTCTGCAACTTGCAGACAGATCCACAATAGCTCTGGAGGGATTTTTTGAGGATGTTATGGTCTCGATTAAATCCTCGGAGTACCCCACATACTTCTTTGTACTTCAGCTAAAAACCAAGTTCAATGGATATACTCTCATTTTAGGAAGACCATGGTTGGCCACTGCTGATGCTTATATCAGTTGTATGGCCGGAAACATGACTATCAAGAATGGGCCCTTGTCCAAATAGTTGGTCTTATATCCTCCTGCCTAGCCTTCTATTAACCATGACCTATCCTTGTGGTTGGAGGATGAAGAAGAAGAATATGAAATGTGAAGTACCACACCCTACCCCATTTGTACCATATATACTGTTCTTAGAGGGGGGCAACCTGATGAGGATGATCTCATTGACCACATCCTTCAAATTCAGCCCCCCACTACCATTCCACTTGATGACCTAGTGAGACAATATTAAAGCCACCCTTGGATTGAGATGCACTCAGTTTGACTCAACCTCTGAAGCCACCAAGGTTGTGTAATTTGTCCCATCTAAATGCATAAAGATTAACTCATCCCTCTTGGCCATAGAAGAAGAGAAATTGTGCCAAGTCCTGAGGTAAAACTTAGATGCTTTTTCTTGGGACTACAAGGACATGAAATGGGTGCATCCCTTAGTGTGCACACACCATATCCATATGAAAGGGATATGCAAGCATGTGTGCCATCCCCAAAGGAGGATGAACCCAACCTTAAAAGACATAGTGAAGGATGAACTGTAGAAGTTATTGGATGTAGGTTTCATCTACCTCATATCAGACAGTGAGTAGGTGACTCCTATTGTTCTAGTCACAAAGAAAAATGGGAAGTGGCGAATCAGTTTTGACTACCGAGAACTAAACAAAGACACTAAGAAACACCATTTCCCTTTTCCCTTCATTTATCAAGTCCTGGATGGCCTTGTAGGAAAGAATTTTTTCTCTTTATTGGATGGATTCAGTGGGTATAACCATTTACAGATCAGCCATTAGGACCAGGACAAGACCAAATTCTTATGTCCTTAGGGCACTTTTTCTTGTAGAGTTATTCCCTTTGTCCTGTGCAATGCCCTTGCTACTTTCTAGAGAGTAGTCCTGAGAATTTTCTCTGAACTAGTCCATGAATCTGTCGAGATATACATGGATGATTTCACACCTTATGATTATGATTTCCAGGAGGCTCTCTCCAATCTAGGTAAGGTGTTGAGGAAGTGCATTGAAATGAATATATCCCTGAGACATGAAAAGTGTGAATTTTTTAAAAGGGCATGGATTGTACTAGGTCACTGCATATCACAATCAGGAATATAGGTAGACTCGAAAAAAAATCACCATCATAAAAAGAGTGCCTATTCCTCAAAAGCAGAGACATGTCAGGAGTTTCATAGGTTTGGCTGGCTACTATAGGAGGTTCATTAAGGACTTCAACACAGTGGCTTCCCCATTATTTGGATTTTTTTCCAAGGATTCTGAGTTTTTTTGCTCTATTCTTTGTCAGTAGGCTTTTGATATCATCAAGGAAAAACTAACCACTGCCCCTATACTTCGAGGTCCCAATTGGGCTCTGCCCTTCGACATGCATACATATGCATCAGATAAAGATGTGGGGGAAGTCTTTGGAAAACTTTAAGATAAATTACCCTATGCTATTTATTTCATTAGAAAGAATATGTCCAAGGCTGAACTAAACTATACTGTCACTGAAAAGAAACTCTTAGCTATTTTCCATTCCCTAAATAAATCGATGCACTATATTACTAGTTATTAGACTTTTATACATACTGACCATGAAACAATCAAGTACTTAATGAATAAACCTATTTTCAATGCTAGAATCATTAGATGGTTTTTATTATTGCAGCAATTTGATTTGAAAATTATTGATAAACCAACAAAAAGAAAATGTTGCTGCATATTTCTTATCTATACTAACTCTATCCACATATAAGGAAGGGATGGTTGATTATCAGATTTTTGGATGAACACCTATTTTCTATCTCAACACTCTCTCCTTGGTTTTCTGACATAGTGAACTACCTGGTTGCTGAGAGGTTTCCTCCAAAAATTTCATCCAAAGAAAAGAGCGGAATTATAAGAAAAAGTGCCCCTTTCACTTGGATTGGTGGCAATCTCTTCAAATTCAGTCTGGATCAAATTATCAGGAGATGTATTAGGGAAGAGGAGGCCTTTTACATCCTCTCAGCATGTCGTGATGGTCACTCTAGGGGTCATTTTGCTGCTAAGAGGGCATCCTTCAAAGCCTTGCAAGATGGCTACTATTGGCCTACTATCCACTAGGATTCCAAGAGATACACTAGTAGATGTGATCAGTGTCAGAGGATGGGGATACATACATCGAGGGATGAAATTACTCTACAACCTCAAGTGGATTTAGAGCCATTTTATAAGTGGGGCATGGACTTCATTAGACCCATTAATCCACCATCCGATTAGAAGAGATATATCATAGTCTCCACCAATTACTTGACCAAGTGGGATGAAACAAGGGTTGTAAAGAAAACAACAGAAGAGAAGGTCATTGATTTTTTGAGAGAGAATGTGTTCTACAAGTTTGGATATCCCAAAGAGGTAGTCACCGATCAAGGGGCTCAATTCACATATCATTTCATTGAGAACCTCATGAGGCAACAAAAAATAAAGCACAAGACTTCCACTGCCTATCATCCTCAAGCAAATGGGCAGGTGGAAGTGAAAAATAGATTCTTGGAGAAAATCCTCACCAAAGTTGTGAGAAACATCAAGAAATACTGGGAAGATAGATTGGTGGAGGCCACTTGGGCTTACAACACCAACTGGAAAATAACTACAGGGTTTACTCCATATGATATATCTTGTGGAAAGACAGATTTCTTTCCATTGAATATGAATATAACACCATTAGGATGGCAGCTCAGTTGGATATAGATAACACAAGGGCACAACAAGAAAGACTACTTCAGCTAAATGGTTTGGATAAATTTAGGATGCAGGCCCTCCTTCACACAGAAGTAATCCAACTACAAATAAAAGTTTGGCATGACAAGAACATCAATCAGAAGATATTTTCAGGAAGGATATTGGGCTCTACTTTATGACTCTAGACTCAAGGACTTCGAGGGGAAGTTAATGACCAGATGGCTAGGACCTTGTGAAGTGGAGAAATTACATGACAATGTGGATTTTCAGATCAGGACCATAGATGAGGAAGGGATCCCTCTGTTTTTCAATGGTTATAGGCTAAATACGTACAAGAGGCCCCTATCTAAGGAATAATGTATCTATACAATAAACATAGAGGTGAATGTAATTGGAAGCTTCATAGTTTCCATCCCCTCACCTTCCTAGAAAAAGAAAGAGAAAAAATAAAGAGGCCTAGGTGAAAACCTTTCAGAGGCATCCAAGGCCAACTCTCAAGTTGAAAACCTCCATGTGGCATTAGAGGAATTTTCAACCTAAAGGTGGCCTCCTAAGGAAATATATTAAAATAATAAAATAAAATTTATGAACTTTGGATTGTAAAAAACAAAACTACTTTTTTTTTAATTGTATTTTTGGATTATCTCCTTATAGGTTTACTCAAATTTCAAGAGTAGACAATCGTTGGATGCAATTTCATTCAACAAGTACCCATTATGCATACTTTTAAGAAGACCCACATTGATAATAAAATGAAGATACATTAAAAAAACATGTTGAACACGCTTTTTTAATGTATCTTCAATATTTATCAATGTGGGTATTCTCAAAAGTATGCATAATGGGTACTCATTGCATGAGGAGTTTACTTCTGCATCCAACAAGTGTCTACACTTGAAGTTTGAGTAAACCTATAAGGAGATAAGCCAAAAATACAATAAAAAGAACAATTTTTCTTCTTTTCCCTCCAAAATATTTACATGTACCTCTTTTTAAATTTAAATTATTTTGATTACTTTACATATTATGACATGGAAATTAAGTGAAAATTTCATGGGAACTTTTGGGCTAAAATTTCCTCTAATGCAATCCTCGAGCAACAAAAAAAAAGAAAAAAACAGAGAAACAAAAGATCCTTGGATGAAAGCCTCTTTGAGGTGCCCAAGACAGGTTTGTGGGGTGAAAACCTCTGCTGAGGCAACCCACCTGTCTTCAAAGAAAAAAAAAAAAGAGAAAAGAGAAACAAATCCAAAATAATGAAATGACACCTATGCACTAACCTGATCTGTTTTACACGTTGTTGAATAGTGGCAATATGGACAAAGGGAGCTACACTCCTTCCATCTCTCTCTCTCTCCCCTCTACCTATCCAATCCATGGCCAACTATAGTATGCATTCCTCCATCCATTTATACCACCAGGTGAGCAAAAATTCCAATTTCCTTCTATTCTCTATAGTGCTACAAGATGTCCTAGACTGCTACAAGATTTCCTGTATTTCTACAGGAAACAATTTATTGCTACAAAAAATATACCTGAGGCTGAATAAGCTCACCCAAGGCTCCCTAATCCTCAAAAAGACATAAAAAATTGTTTCTCCACTTATTCATACCATCCCTAACCATCACTCCATCCCATGCATGAAGACTCTGATGAACCCTTAGCTAAACTGAGAGTGGGGAGGGGGTGAATCAGTTTATTACATTCATGGTCATTAATGTTGGGCCTTTGTTTTGCCTTGCTTTATATCACCTTCTACTCGAAATCACTCATGCTTTTGTTTAGCTTGAATAGTCATTGTCATAGTTTTGTGCATTCTCGGAGATAATAAGTAAGTATTTGCTATTCCTTTGTTTTAATGGGATTTAAACATTAAAGGCATATTTAATAATACTTTGTGTTTGTAGGTTTACAAAGTTGGTTATATGCCCATTCTGATAGAGGCGAAGTTCCTACACCACACATTCTTGCACTAGTACCGGATGAACACATTCCTACACCAACATTGCAAATTAACAAGTCTACTCAAAATCCGCATAATTCCTAAATGACCAAGTTTGACCTCAGTTTTTATGCAAATGGAGATGAATTATGGAAATCTGAGCAAATGGATTTTTCACAAATATAACCAATTACCCACAACCGAAACCGTTTCCTGAGATTCAAATTATTCCAAAAGTTATGAACAGGTCTTTGAAGCATTTTTATAAAAAAAGACTGTTTTTTCCAGAATTCTAGAAAACACATTCAACAAGTTTCCATACTACCAACTTCTGCCTCAGTTTTCGTGCAGATGAAGATAAATAAAGAAATTCTATGACATGGGTTTTTTTCCCAGTATAGGAAATTGAGTAAAACATGAGCCATTTTCCAAAATACGTAATGATTGAAGAGATACGAAGGGCACTCTAGAGGCAGTTTGTTAAAATTACCAAATTTTCCAGAATTTTAGAAAAATCTCATAATTGGAAAATTTGTTTAAAATCTTTAATTATTTTAAAAGGGGAACAATGGCACTGTTATTAGAATTGGTTGGGATTCAATCCCCATATTCCTTGGAAAGGAACAACTTGTTTTAATCATTATGAAAGATTATAAAAGGAGGAATGATGCACGTAGAAGGGGGGAGGAGCAATGCTACAGCAGTGTGGTTGTAACTTTGTTTTGCTAGTATCGCCCAAATCTGGGCTGGACTCTATAATTCATGATGTACCTTGCCTTTGTGAATTAATAAGAAAGGGAGCTTTGCCTCATGTTTCATAAATCGTATTTCTATGTTTGAAAGCTGATGAATTGATAAAGTACTGAGCAGCGGTTTAATTTAAAAGGGGAATGCGCTGGTTGGCTAGGGCCCAACCAACCTAGCACGTTTACCCTCTTTCCTGTATCCTGTTTTGTGTGTTTATATTATTAAAGCGTGATTTAACTTTTAGCACATATATTCTTGTAATTTGTGTTTAAATTATTAAAGTGTGATTTAACTTTCGGCACATGTATTCCTGTCTTATTGAAAATGGATCTGTTGTGTGAAGTAGTTACATTTTCTGTCCCTATAATTTACTTTCCTGCATTTAATTTCAGATTTGATTTGCCACCTGGTACAAGCAGGAGAAGCAAACCTGCACCAGTGCACGTTGGTGTGACATTTCTTTTTCCTGCAGTTTTGTTTATTTGGATTTCCTCGCCTGGTCTGATCAAGAGAAGCAAAACTGCACCAGTGCACATTGGTGTGCTATTCATTTTCTACAATTCTGTTTATTTGGTTTTCCACTGCCTGGTACAAGTAGGAGAAATGAACCTGCACTAGTGCACGTTGGTGTGATGCAGCGAGTCTTCTTAATGTACTTTTTGTGATTTTCTTTCTTTCTTTTACGACAGGATCAATGATTTTTTCTTTACTTCTGCATTTTATTAAATTCAGAGACATTCACTTTTATGTGTGCGATTTGATTCGATGATAAACTAGCACTTGTAATAATTGAACACTTGTTTTAAGGATTAAAAACTAAGTGCAGGAAGCTCTGATCTTGTGCAGGAACTAGTTTCTTGCCACAAGATTTGAGTGCTCTGAACCTGAAAAAGTTCAAGCTCTTGCAGGAAATAAAACACTTTTAGTAAAGACACCATTTATACCCTCTGCATAAATCTCTGTTCCTGCACTAGTGCAAGCAGACTGTGATAGTGCAGGATAGATTAATGCAAGAAGGAAATCTCTACATGAGCAGGTTTGAAGGGCCCATTTGATGAGACTACTAAAGTGTCTCTGCTAAAGAAAAACATAACACATACTCAGTAATTAAAAATTGATCAGTTGGAGTGATTGCCTTTTTATTTTGATTCCTTTTCAAATGCATTATTTCTTGTTCCAGCACTAGATTACTTTGATGATTCAATTATCTTTTACTCTTTTGATTCCGCAAGCTTTTCTTTAAGAAAGTAGGAATTTCTATCAGGAAAATTCATACCATCTCTGGTATTTCCTGTGCTTCATCTCTAAGTTTATGAATCCCCCGGGTCGACAATTAAGTGTTGAGGAGTTTGCTTAAGTGCAATTCCTGCACCCAACATTTTGGCGCCGTTGCTGGGGAGGAAATTTGATTTGGTAAGAATTTTCTGTTGATGCAATAGGCGTAATTCTACCTTTATCTTTTTGTATTTTTTATGCAAGTGTGGTGAGCTTTATTTTAGCCAATAATTTTTAAAATCAATTATCTTCAGATCTGTTAGCCCCCCTATGAAATTTTTGACAAGCAAATAGGGGGCTAATTCATTGCTGATTCTTCAAGGAATGCCTTTCCCCTGAAAATCCATCCTCCTTGAAGTCTCTCAATTGTTGTGCCTAATACAAATCCCCCTCTGCTAGTAAACTGCTAAAAAGGGCCTGTCATTCCTTCCTTTACCTCTGCAAGATACATCATTTCCCCTTCTTTCCCTTTGTCCAAATTACCTTTCTGTTACCCTCTTTTAGCCTCTTTTGTCCCCCTTTGGCTCCCCTTCTATTTCCCCTTTTACCCCTCAAATCCCCCTAAAATCCCCCTTAATTTCCCCCTCCTAACCTTTGTTGGCCACTTTCCCCCCTTTTCCCCTTATCGTTTCCCTTTAAATCCCTGCAAAAGCCATTAAAATGGGCAGAAAACCCACTTTCCGACCATGTAATAGGGCTTATCCCCTTTCCCGCCAACCCCTTCAACCACTTCCCCACATGTGCCCCGGCGCTGGGACCAAGCGCTTAAGTCCTAGGCGCTAATCGCAATCGGAAGATCGGCGGGGGTCCCTTTCCTTTGTAATATCAAAAGCCTTGATGCAATTTATTTATAACATAAGTCTTGCGATGAGTTTGGAGCCGTTGATATGTCCCTTCGATCGAACGGCTGGGTGGTAATCGCAAACCCCCCGTCAATCACAATCGCAACTCTCATGGTGCACCCCCCGATTGATCGCATCGCGCTCCGATTGCGATCCTCCGATCATATCCTGACCGTTGATTTCCCTTCCAGATCCGACGGTTCTTCGCTAATCGCACCCTGTCTTCCGATCCCCCGATCGCTCTATCCCTCCGATTACACCTAGACCGTTGATCTGATCCCCGATCCAACGGTCAGCGCTCAATCACAACAGCGCTCCGATCGTGATCGCATCCCCTTCTCTTCGCCTTCCGATTTCATCCTGGCCGTCCATCCTCCCGCAGATCCGACGACCATCGCACTCCCATTTCCTCCAATCGCAAGCCTTCCCCACTGTCTGCCGATTCAATCCCAACCATCCATCTGTTGCACGATCCAACGGCTGTCACTCAATCGCAACCCCCCTTCCGATCGCAATCACAAGTCACATTGAAACAGCCCCGATCGCGATCCTCCGATTTGATCCCCGCCGTCCATTTTCCCTCTGATCCGACGGTCCTCTGCCAATCGCAGATCCCCTCCGATTGTGTTCTCCACCATTGATCTCCCCACCAGATCGACGGTCAGTGCTCAATCGCAGACCCTTCCCGATCGCAATCGCAAGTCCCTCTTTCCGTCTCCCGATTAAATCCTGGCCGTCCGTCTGTTACATGATCCAACGGCCATCGCTCTTCCCTTTTCCGCTGATCGTGAGTCCTTCTCTCTGTCTTTCGATTCAATCTGGACCATCCTTTTCTCCGCAGATCAACGGTCATTGCTCAATCGCAACATCGCCCCGATCGCAATCGGAACTTTTCGAATGTGTCACCCTTGCCCCCCACGATTGCGATCCTCCGATTTGATCCTAACCGTCCATCGGATCTAGGATCTAACGGTCAGGATCTAATCGACCTACGCCTCCACTGGGTCCCACTCTTTCATTCATCTCCGTCGCATTTCATGCATTTCGTTTGTTGTTGTTAAGTTTTATATATTGTTACGCCGGTCAATCTCCGCCATCGATCTCCGTATCCAGGCCTGAATCCAACGGTCTGCGCTGCATATTCACACCAAACCCTATTATCCGCGCTTTCCACCACTCCACGGCATTTTCATCGTTCTTTTGCACAAAAGCATTGTTTCCGCCACCGCCACACCACCGTTTCGTTCACCCTGCATTCATCGCTCCGTCCACTGTTTTCTTCGTAAGTTCGCTGTGTTGCAGAGTTTCTAGAGGATGGGACTGCCGTTGTTCAATGTACTACCTCAATGGTGAGCAGCGCAGTCAGGATCAAATCCAATGAGCCAGTACCATCAGGAAAGTCAAGGAATGGGGCCGTCAGGACTCACATTAATGGAGAGCAGAGTTCAAACGCCGAAATCCTTCCGGCGCCATTTAAAGCTCGAGCTAACTTGACAGAGGAAGTAATGAAGCAGCAAGGATTTTCAGTACAGAGCAGAGGGATTAATGCGTGACAACGAAGATTTTGAGCTCTGAAACAGAGGTTTAAAGAGGCAAAGCATCATTTTGAAGACCCCGAGGATCGATTCTGGAGATCCTGAACATCAATAAGAGGTAATATCAAGGTTTTCTTATCAGCAGAATGTTTTTCCATAAAGGACAGGTCTCCCATACAGTCTTTATTATGCGTCGTGTCCTTGAAGGAATTTATCGTCCCAACTATAGTTCAAAACGATCTAACATCCATGAGGCAGACTTCTCGGCAAGTTATTTTATTTGGATCAAATCACCTGGAGTACTACAGCCAAAAGGTCAAATCATATCCAAAGCAGATCTTTCTTTCAGGAGGAAGGTGACAAAATTAAATATACAGTGCATCAAGCAGAATGGGTCTCGGCCCTGCATTCATTGTTGTGTTTAAATGTAAAATTTAAGATTCACCTACCTCCTCAGTCGGCCCTCTGTGTCTCTTCTGCTATAAAGCACAGAGGGATATCATTGTAATGGTTGTTGATGCATTATCAGTGATCTGCAAGTTTTTTGTCCCGAGCCAAGTTTCCCGTGTAATAGTTGTATGGTAGGCTGAGGAATATGATGTATTCAGGCTGAATGTAAAAGCTTTGGGCAGTGATGTACCTGATTGGTATTGTGTTTAACATGATAAGCAGTTTTCATTGGATCCTGATCTACAGCAGTTGGTGATGTTTTTCTTATCTCTGCGTTCATTTCCATTTCATTTCATGTTCTTCTGACTGACATCTGAATGCATGACATAAGATTTACCCTTGTTAGGTACCTTATGTCCCAGCTCTCTCAGTCTTTAATGTTTTTTGCTCATATGTGTGTCTGAATATTGTTTTTAATGGACTAAACCAGTGTAGTGGATGATTATTGCCTGCTCTCTGATGTGCAAGTTGATAGAATCAGTGTTCAGATGTCTTTGTTAAGATTTAATTGAAAGAGGTTAGGAGCATTGGGAGGTGTAAAGCCTCTCACTGCCTCTTCATAACTTGCCCTTCATACAAACCTTTTCAAGACCCCTTGTGTTGCCTATGGTTTTGTCCAAGCAGGCCTGGAGTTAAATGACCTCTGGCCTGATCTATAGACGGAATCAGATGGTTTTCCATCCTTCATTCTCATTCCTTAGTGTTCCATCCCGCCAATCAGTCTTTGAGATCCAAATGCTCTAGATGACTAGCCCAACTGAAGCCTACACATTGAACATAAGTAAATCCTTTCTTGACTCCATTTCCCAATGGCCATGATGTTCCCTGAGTTATCTATCCTTGCCTAGCTTCCTTCTTTTCCCATCCTTGTCTTATGATGAAACCTTCCTTCCTGATTCTCAACAACCAAACTCAAACAATCAAACAATCAAACAAACAACCTTGAGCCTATAACTAGCCTAAAATCGTAATTGAGAACTTCAAAGACATATATCCTTTGATAATCATAGAGAGATCCCTCTCTGGACCTAGGAGGGCTAGATCCTAAGGTCTGAAAGTGGTTCTATGTTGTCTCATCTTTTGGTCTCTGTCAACCTGGCCAAAACATGGGAACACCAACATAATGGCGACTCCGCTGGGGACTTCTGAGTACATTTCGTCTTAAACACTCTTTAAACCTCAGAAACTTAGAACTCTGGCTAGGTTGATGGTAAGTCACACCTTTCTTGAATCAGCCTCCATTATTGAATATCCACCATACTCTTAGACAGAGCCTGGATAGGGCCAGGTAGCCTCCAGATCTCATCCTCTCTTCAGGGGTGACATATCTGGTAAACGCCCTCCCAGTCAATCTCTGGTTGGAGCTTGTTGCTTTAGAGGAAATTCATGAAAGGTGATAGTGCCTGAGCACTGTGGTGGACAGTGTACCCTAGAATCATCCTAAACCCTCCACCTGGCGACTCCATTGTTCCTAAACGTTAAAGACTCCACTGGTGATCAGTAGGCCTGCTGATTATCTCGGTTTCACATCAGACTCCACTAGGAGACTAGTCCCAAGCATAATGAAGACTCCACAGGGAGGCCAGTTCCCAAGACAACATTAACCACAGTAGAAATAACAAGTAGGGCTAAGCTGCTTGGCTTATAAATAGCACTCTGGCTCACAGAACCATTCATACAAGAGCTTTCCCCGATCCAAACCCACCTGAAGCAGTTGATAATCCTGAGAAAATCCTTAAAATAACACCTGTGAGTAGGAGATCAACTATTTCCAGCAACATTCATAGAGCCAATTCTGCACCAGAAGATCTTGCAGCTCTATTAGACCCTTTCTTCGACCTAGACCTCCAAAACAAATTACCTAGAACTAAGTCATTCAGTGTTTCAGACCAGCCAGACACTAGGGACAGCGAAACCCCTCCTTCCACACCACCTGATCTCCACTTTCTCCAAAACTTGGGGCTTTCTCACCCTAGATCTGCTCAACAGACTTCTGCTGGTCCTACCATTCCTGTCATCCAACTACCAGCTGCTCAAGCCAACCCTATACCTCATCAGAACATCATCATGGCAGCCTGGTATGCACCTCTAGTTTTACCTCAGCCTCTACTACCCTTACCAGATGATTATCAATCAAAAATCCCACACTTCCCTGCTAAAGAGCCTACAACTACACAACAACATGTAGATAAAATGGAGGACTCTTTCAACTATATGGAAGTTGATGATGAAACAATCAAAATGAGAATTTTTGCGCAGAGCCTGGGGGGAGAGGTTAAAAAGTGGTTTAAAAACCTACCTGCTGGTAGTATCCAAGATCTCCCTACTTTATACCAGACTTTCATCAACAAATGGGAAACTAGAGCAAACCCTCGCCAGCTCCTAGCAGAATACATGTCCCTTAAGAGGAACGTAAGGGAAAGTGTTCATGATTACACCACTAGATTCAACAGTATTTACAACGCTCTTCCCCCACACATGAAACCTCCGCAAGGTATGGCCCTGGCCAAATATCCTGATGGATTTGATGCTGACATGGCCTATGAGCTCAGAGATAAAGAATATACCACATTGGAGGATATGCAGAAAGGGGCAGTAAACATAGAAGCAAATCTGATTGAGAAAAGAGCAAAACTGAGATCTGAGAAGAGGGTAACATACAGGGATGATAATGTAGCCTCCACGTCTGACCCCAATAATGAACGCGTGTGCAGGGAAGTGGAGGAGATGAAACAAATGATGAAAACAATGGCTGTCACGGTTAGTAACCTAAGCAAAAATCAGAATCAAAATCAGAACTTTAGAAGAAACAACAACACCCCCAATAGACAGAAAGAGTCAGATCAGCAAGTCATTCCCCCTTTCCAAAAATTTCTTGATGAGGATGAGGGAATCATAGAGGAGTCTGAAGGGAATGTGATAAACATGTTCGAAATAGAGGACTCAATTCTGAACTGTGACTCAGAGGATGATCAGCCCTCATCTTCATATTGGGATGAGGAAAGATTAGAAACTAAAGAGTACAGACTTGGGTTCCAAGATGCCATGTTACAGGTCAGAGAACCATATGGGCTCAGGAGCAAAAAGAACCCAGACACTTCAAAAACCAAAAATCCTGAGGTGACCATCAAAAAGAGGCCTGAAAAACCTTCTAAAGTAACTGTTGTAAATGATAAATCAACAGCTGAGAGTTCTGAGAAAAACAAACAGAAAGGCAACCAAAACAATGAGAAACAAAGTCAACCAACCAGTAGCACTAGCACCTCAGTTAGTACTCCTGATAAAACTGTGTCTACACATGTACATAATGAGAAAACACAAACTGATTCAGCTACTAAGGTAGTTGCAAATAAAACAGATTTGAACATTCCCAAAAGCCATTCCACTTTCAATTTAGAGAGTGAAATTGCAAAAATCAAAATATCTGTACCATTATCTGAGCTGGCCACTCAGGATGTATATAAAGGCCAAATTATGAAAGTATTGAACTTAGGGGAAAACACTGATTCTGTAAATTTGAATGA
The DNA here is from genome assembly GCA_034641835.2 of Pinus albicaulis. Classification (NCBI taxonomy): domain Eukaryota; kingdom Viridiplantae; phylum Streptophyta; class Pinopsida; order Pinales; family Pinaceae; genus Pinus; species Pinus albicaulis. The sequence continues at coordinate 734,731,873 of CM076580.1, forward strand.
TGATCAGCCTGCCCTCTTGTTTGGTCCTAAGATTGAAGGTAAGTTCCAGGAAGGGGTAGTACCACCTTTCTATATTAGTCTCAACATTCATGATAAAATACTCCACAACGCAATGCATGATTCTGGAGCCTCACACAACTTGATGCCTAAGGTAGTCATGGAGAGGTTAGGCCTCGAAATCACCAGACCCTATAAAGACTTGTATTCATTTGACTCGAGTAGAGTAAAATGTCTAGGCCTGATTAAAGAGTTGTGTGTGAGCTTAACCCAGATTCCTGCCAAGTGTATGGTCATGGATGTTGTGGTGGCAGATGTACCACCAAAGTATGGCATGTTGTTGTCAAGATCATGGGGAGCCAAGCTGCAAGGCACCATGCAGATGGATGGCTCATATGCCACTGTCCCAATATTTGGCCAATTAAGAAGACTGTATAGAGAATCCCAAATGAAATTCCTAGTCAGTAGCCCCGAGAAACCTAAAAATTCACCGTTATATTCTGTGCATACCGACCTTGAATCCTTCATCCTTTGTAATGATGAATCCTTAGAAGAGCTAGAGTCCCAGAATAGGCATACAAATGAGAACACCGAGCCTATGGACCTCCACATAATGGCCACTCTGGAAGAATATGATCAGGAAGACCATGGGCAGCACACTGAAAATGAAGAGGAAATTAGCAACGAATCCTGTAGGATCTGTGGTGGACCTCTCACTCCAAGTGAAACAGAAACAGAACAAGAACAGCAAGCTAACCACCTCCCTGACATCCATGGCCTCTACGCACAACAAGATAGTTTACAACCTAGTATAGACCTCCCAAATCGACCTAATGGCGAACCCAGCTGTAAGGGAGAAAGCGAAGTGGAAGTAAACAAAGAACCCCTATGGGAAATGAACTTTGATGGGTCCTGTACTAGACAAAGCGCTGGAGCAGGAGTGTGGCTGCGTAACACCGAAAATGATCACGCGGAGAGCCACACTGTCAATTTGCATTTCAAATGCACGAATAACATTGCAGAATATGAGGCTCTAATCTTGGGCTTAAATCTGTTGAAAAAATTAGGAGCCCGTAGGATAGTTGTGAGAGGAGACTCTGAGTTAGTGATCAAACAGATGAATGGTGAGTATTCGGAAAAACACCCCAGGCTTAGGGCATATAGGAATGATACTCTAGATTTGCTGAAAACGTTCATTAAATATGATTTAGTATCCATTCCTAGGGGTCAAAACACTATTGCAAATGGACTAGACTGCCTAGCAAGCTCTTATCCTAAGGCCCCAGTTGACCAACAAATCATCATTCAGACTAAATTCAGACCTGCAGTGCCAGACAATGAAAAATACTGGCAGGTCTTTGAAGGAGACAAACAGATTGAAGATTTCCTGAAGGGCAGAAATGAGTTTGAATTTTCTGATTCAGACTCAAAATCTGATGACAGCTGCCCAGGTGAGGATTCCCCAGATGAACTAGAAACACCTAGCAGTATAGAAATAAATTCTTTTTCTGAAGAAACTGGAGATTCAGCCATAAAACGTGAAAACGCAGATAGAGAAGAAATGGAGGTGCTACAAGCCAAAGACAAGAACATACCAAGAGGCTTAGCACCCTTAGAGGACCTCTTTGATTTCGATGATGTTGCAAAGAAGCCCACAATAGAACATGCAGAATTAGATGTAGAAGAATGTAACATAGGCACTGAAGACAAACCCAAAATGATAAAACTGGCTAAGTCTATACCTGCAGACATGAAGAAAATATACATTGACTTGTTTAAGGAATTCATTGATGTGTTTGCATGGAGCTATGAAGACTTAAAGGCCTATGACACCAACATTATACAACATAAGATACCATTGAAGAAAAATCAGAAACCTTTCAGACAAAAACTCCGTAGAATTAATCCAAAACAATTGCCTGCAGTAGAAAAGGAAATTAAGAAGATGTGTGATGCAGACATTATAGTCCCTGTAAGGTTTTCTGATTGGGTGTCGAACATAGTGGCTGTAAGGAAGAAAACGGGGGAGATTAGACTGTGCATAGACTTTAGAAACCTCAACAGAGCCTCCTTGAAAGAAAACTACCCTTTGCCTAGAATGGAGCATATCCTACAGAAGGTAGTGGGCTCTAAAAGAATCTCCCTGCTTGATGGTTTTTCAGGATACAACCAAGTTCTGGTACTCCCAGAAGATCAACTCAAAACATCTTTTACCACTCCATGGGGCACCTTCATGTATGTGAAAATGCCTTTTGGATTGATGAATGTTGGAGCTACCTTCCAAAGAGTAATGGATATTGCTTTCTCAGATGAGATTGGACACTTTATAGTTATCTACTTGGATGACTTAACTGTCTTTTCTAAAATAGAAGGAGAACACTTAAAACATCTGAGGAAAGTTTTTGAAAAATGTAGAAGGTACGGTCTGTTCCTAAATCCTAAGAAGACTGTTTTTGGGCTGCAAGAAGGTAAGCTTCTGGGCCACATCATATCCGAAGAAGGGATTAGGATAGACCCCCAGAGATTTGAGGGAATACTTCAAATTGCACATCCAAGAAACATCAAGGAGCTACAGTCCTTCATTGGGAAGATCAATTTCCTTAGAAGATTTATCCCCAATCTTGCTGAGCATCTTAGGAAAATGACTAAAATGCTAAAGAAAGATGCAGGAATCAAGTGGACTGTTGAAGCCAAAAAATATTTTGAGTCAGTAAAGCTCGCACTCACTCAAGCCCCTGTCCTTATCAGCCCTGACTTCTCAAAAGATTTTCTGATCTTTTCATTTGCTTCCCCACACACAATAGCTGCAGTTTTGCTGCAGAAAAATTCGGAAGGTAAGGAACAGCCTATAGCCTTCTTTAGTAAAGCCTTGAGAGATGCACCCTTAAAGTACAACATCATGGAAAAGCAGGCCTATGCCCTGATTAAGGCCTTAAAAGACTTTAGGGTGTACATTCTGCATTCTCACACCATTGCCTATGTGCCAAATATAGTGGTAAAAGATATCTTGTCCCAAGACCCAGATGGGAAAAGGGGAAAATGGATTGCTACAATTTTAGAATATGACATTGAAATCAAACCCACCAAGCTGATCAAAGGTCAAGGCCTGGCCCAATTAATGGCTGAATCTAATCTACAGGCCCTTGATATTAACATGATGAATGCCCTGGATGAGCAGGAAGTATTATCCCATCCAACTGTTGAGGAGCAATTTCAGAACTCTCCTTGGTATGCTGATATCCTTTACGTGCTCACACACCTCAATGCCCCCCCGGAACTGTCCAAAACAAAGGCCAGATTCATAAAAATCAAAGCTAGAAATTACTGCATTATGAATGAGAGTCTATATTGGAAAAATCCAAATGGCCTTTTACTGAAATGCTTGTCTGAAATTGAAGCCGAAAAAATCAAACAAGAATTCCACGCTGGGGAGTGTGGAGGCCACCTGAGTTGGAAGGCCACTGCAAATAAGATACTCAGGGCTGGTTACTATTGGCCTACACTCTTCAGTGATGTCCATAAAATGATCCTTACCTGCCACAAATGCCAAATTTTTTAAGGCAAAAGAAAGCTCCTTCCCCTCCCTCTGCAACCTATCACCATAGAAGGTCCCTTCATGCAATGGGGCTTAGACTTCATTGGAGAAATCCACCCCTCTTCTTCTGGGAAACACAAGTGGATCTTGACTGCTACTGATTACTTCACTAAGTGGATTGAAGCCATACCCACTAGGAATGCCACTGATTCTGTCATCATTAGGTTCCTAGAAGACTTCATCTTATCTCGGTTTGGCTGCCCAAGGAAAATAATCACTGACAATGTTGCTGCTTTCGGATCCAAAAGAATGATTGATTTCTATCATAGGTACGAAATTGTGCTTGGACATTCAACTGCCTATTACCCCCAAGGTAATGGCTTATCTGAATCATCAAATAAAAGCCTGGTTACAATCATTAAGAAGCTACTGGAAGAGAATAAAAGGTCTTGGCATAAAAAGTTGATACATGCCTTGTGGGCAGACAGGCTCACTATAACGAAATCTATTGGCATATCCCCCTTCCAGCTGGTTTACGGGACAGAAGCAGTTTTTCCTACTAGCCTTGGAATACCAATGGTAAAGCTTATTCAAGAAATCAAATCACAAGAAGACAACATGATAAGGATAATTAATGAAACAATCCATCTTCAGCAAACAAGGGAGCAGGTTTATGACAGAGCTGTCAGAGTGCAGGAAAACATGAAGAGACAGTTTGACAAAAGAACCAAAGCAGCAAATTTCAAGGTTGGGGACAAGGTCCTAAAGTGGGATTCATAAAGACAGGATAAAGGCAAACATGGAAAATTCGACAGCTTGTGGCAAGGTCCCTTCATCATTCAAGCCACTGTGGGTCCTAATGCGTTTTTCTTGCAAGAACTTGATGGTTCCGAGTTGTTTGGGGGTCTTGTCAATGGCAGGATGCTCAAACACTATTTCTGCTAATTCTCCATTTCCAGTTTCATTTCCATTGTATATATCGTTGCAAATTTTCATTTTCAGCAAAAAAGTGAAGAAATTGTTCCAAAAAAAAAAAAAAAATAGAATGAAAGGAGAGGTTCAGACATGCTCAAAACATGAACCTCTGAGGCAAGAAGATCCAGCTCTAATATGCCCAAAATCAGATCTGGAGCAAAGGAAAGAAGTGACTCAAATATGCTCAAAACCTGAGTCACGAGAAAGAAAGAAGGATGTTTCACAGTTGCAAAATTCCATGCCTTCACAGTTTTGTTTTCTTCAAGTTTCTGCCCAGCAAGTCAGACTGTCTAATCCTGGCTTGACTGTGTTTAAATTTCCTGTCTTAGAATGTAGGTGAAGAAACCTGTTGGACAGTTTAATCCCAACAGGTAGTAGATTAGGTAGAGAAATAGATGAGGCCAATAGTCTAATCTGGCCTCATGGAGCAATAAGGGTAGAATTAGAATAGGTTTGTTTTTGTTTTGCAAAATAAAATGTAAAGGGTCTGCTAATTCAAATGCACCCAAGGGAAAATTGTTAGAACTCTAGTTTGGGTAGGTAGATTGGTTGGGAAAATGTTTTTGCTGATTTGTGTATCCGATATATTGTGGCAGCTAATCTAAAGAAAGAAGAAAGATGGCTTATAGCAGCAGGCATCTGGCCTACACCAAGAGATCGATTTCTGAATTCTTGACTCCTTCAAGAAGAAGCCATCCCAATGTGGAGCCACTGTTAGCCCCCCTATGAAATTTTTGACAAGCAAATAGGGGGCTAATTCATTATTGAGTCTTCAAGGAATGCCTTTCCCCTGAAAATCCATCCTCCTTGAAGTCTCTCAATTGCTGTGCCTAATACAAATCCCCCTCTGCTAGTAAACTTCTAAAAAGGGCTTGTCATTCCTTCCTTTACCTCTGCAACATACATCATTTCCCCCTCTTTCCCTTTGTCCAAATTCCCTTTCTGTTACCCTCTTTTAGCCTCTTTTTTCCCCCTTTGGCTCCCCTTCTATTTCCCCTTTTACCCCTCAAATCCCCCTAAAATCCCCCTTAATTTCCCCCTCCTAACCTTTGTTGGCCACTTTCCCCCCTTTTCCCCTTATCGTTTCCCTTTAAATCCCTGCAAAACCCATTAAAATGGGCAGAAAACCCACTTTCCGACCATGTAATAGGGCTTAGCCCCTTTCCCGCCAGCCCCTTCAACCACTTCCCCACATGTGCCCCGGCGCTGGGACCAAGCGCTTAAGTCCCAGGCGCTAATCGCAATCGGAAGATCGGCGGGGGTCCCTTTCCTTTGTAATATCAAAAGCCCTGATGTGATTTATTTATAACATAAGTCTTGCGATGAGTTTGGAGCCGTTGATCTGTCCCTTCGATCGAACAGCTGGGCAGTAATCGCAAACCCCCCGTCAATCGCAATCACAACTCTCATGGTGCACCCCCCGATTGATCGCATCGCGCTCCGATTGCGATCCTCCGATCATATCCTGACCGTTGATTTCCCTTCCAGATCCGACGGTTCTCCGCTAATCGCACCCTGTCTTCTGATCCCCCGATCGCTCTGTCCCTTCGATTACACCTGGACCGTTGATCTGATCCCCGATCCAACGGTCAGCGCTCAATCACAACAGCGCTCCGATCGCGATCGCATCCCCTTCTCTCCGCCTTCCGATTTCATCCTGGCCGTCCATCCTCCCGCAGATCCGACGACCATCGCACTCCCATTTCCTCCAATCGCAAGCCTTCCCCGCTGTCTGCTGATTCAATCCCAGCCGTCCATCTGTTGCGCGATCCAACGGCTGTCGCTCAATCGCAACCCCCCTTCCGATCGCAATCGCAAGTCACATTGAAACAACCCCGATTGCGATCCTCCGATTTGATCCCCGCTGTCCATTTTCCCGCTGATCCAACGGTCCTCCGCCAATCGCATATCCCCTCTGATTGTGTTCTCCACCATTGATCTCCCCGCCAGATCGACGGTCAGCGCTCAACCGCAGACCCTTCCCGATCGCAATCGCAAGTCCCTCTTTCCGTCTCCCGATTAAATCCTGGCCGTCCGTCTGTTACATGATCCAACGGCCATCGCTCTTCCCTTTTCCGCTGATCGCGAGTCCTTCTCTCTGTCTTCTGATTCAATCTGGACAGTCCTTTTCTCCACAGATCAACGGTCATCGCTCAATCGCAACATCGCCCCGATCGCAATCGGAACTTTTTGAATGTGTCACCCTTGCCCCCCCACCCCCCCCCCGATTGCGATCCTCCGATTTGATCCTAACCGTCCATCAGATCTGGGATCTAACGGTCAGGATCTAATCGCCCTCCGCCTCCGCTGGGTCCCACTCTTTCATTTATCTCCATCGCATTTCATGCATTTCGTTTGTTGTTGTTAAGTTTCATATATTGTTACGTCGGTCAATCTCCGCCGTCGATCTCCGTCTCCAGGCCTGAATCCAACGGTCTGCGCTGCATATTCACACCAAACCCTATTATCCGCGCATTCCACCACTCCACGGCATTTTCATTATTCTTTTGCACAAAAGCATTGTTTCCGCCACCGCCGCACCACCGTTTCGTTCACCCTGCATTCATCGCTCCGTCCACTGTTTTCTTCGTAAGTTCGCTGTGTTGCAGAGTTTCTAGAGGATGGGACTGCCGTTGTTCAATGTACTACCTCAATGGCGAGCGGCGCAGTCAGGATCAAATCCAATGAGCCAGTACCATCAGGAAAGTCAAGGAATGGGGCCGTCAGGACTCACATTAATGGAGAGCAGAGTTCAAACGCCGAAATCCTTCCGGCGCCATTTAAAGCTCGAGCTAACTTGACAGAGGCAGTAATGAAGCAGCAAGGATTTTCAGTACAGAGTAGAGGGATTAATGCGCGACAACGAAGATTTTGAGCTCTGAAACAAAGGTTTAAAGAGGCAAAGCATCATTTTGAAGACCCAGAGGATCGATTCTGGAGATCCTGAACATCAATAAGAGGTAATATCAAGGTTTTCTTATCAGCAGAATGTTTTTCCATAAAGGAAAGGTCTCCCATACAGTCTTTATTATGCGCTGTGTCCTTGAAGGAATTTCTCGTCCCAGCTATAGTTCAAAACGATCTAACATCCATGAGGCAGACTTCTCGGCAAGTTCTTTTATTTGGATCAAATCACCTAGAGTACTACAGCCAAAAGGTCAAATCATATCCGAAGCAGATCTTTCTTTCAGGAGGAAGGTGACAAAATTAAATATACAGTGCATCAAGCAGAATGGGTCTCGGCCCTACATTCATTGTTGTGTTTAATTGTAACATTTAAGATTCACCTACCTCCTCAGTCGGCCCTCTGTGTCTCTTCTGCTATAAAGCACAGAGGGATATCATTGTAATGGTTGTTGAGGCATTATCAGTGAATTGCAAGTTTTTTGTCCCGAGCCAAGTTTTTCGTGTAATAGTTGTATGGTAGGCTGAGGAATATGATGTATTCAGGCTGAATGTAAAAGCTTTGGGCAGTGATGTACCTGATTGGTATTGTGTTTAACATGATAAGCAGTTTTCATTGGATCCTGATCTACAGCAGTTGGTGATGTTTTTCTTATCTCTGCGTTCATTTCCATTTCATTTCATGTTCTTCTGACTGACATCTGAATGCATGACATAAGATTTACCCTTGTTAGGTACCTTATGTCCCAGCTCTCTCAGTCTTTAATGTTTTCTGCTCATATGTGTGTCTGAATATTGTTTTTAATGGACTAAACCAGTGTAGTGGATGATTATTGCCTGCTCTCTGATGTGCAAGTTGATAGAATTAGTGTTCAGATGTCTTTGTTAAGATTTAATTGAAAGAGGTTAGGAACATTGGGAGGTGTAAAGCCTGTCGCTGCCTCTTCATAACCTGCCCTTCATACAAACCTTTTCAAGACCCCTTGTGTTGCCTATGGTTTTGTCCAAGCAGGCCTGGAGTTAAATGACCTCTGGCCTGATCTATAGACGGAATCAGATGGTTTTCCATCCTTCATTCTCATTCCTTAGTGTTCCATCCCACCAATTAGTCTTTGAGATCCAAATGCTCTAGATGACTAGCCCAACTGAAGCCTACACATTGAACATAAGTAAATCCTTTCTTGACTCCATTTCCCAATGGCCATGATGTTCCCTGAGTTATCTATCCTTGCCTAGCTTCCTTCTTTTCCCATCCTTGTCTTATGATGAAACCTTCCTTCCTGATTCTCAACAACCAAACTCAAACAATCAAACAATCAAACAAACAACCTTGAGCCTATAACTAGCCTAAAATCGTAATTGAGAACTTCAAAGACATATATCCTTTGATAATCATAGAGAGATCCCTCTCTGGACCTAGGAGGGCTAGATCCTAAGATCTGAAAGTGGTTCTATGTTGTCTCATCTTTTGGTCTTTGTCAACCTGGCCAAAACATGGGAACACCAATAAGATCTTAATCTTTAACGTTATATCATTTTTGGGGTGTTGTAAGAACCCCCATTACTAATATGTGTGTGGAGATAGGGACTATCGATCAACCAGATGGACTTAAAGATGATAACAAGTATGAAGGTTCTCTCTCAAGCCCTAGTAGCTGCTGGGATCTTGATCTCTACCTCTCAGGAAGAAAACTTCTTGACAATAGTCAAGGACTTGTCCATTTCTCCACCATCACAAGAGGATTTAGAAGTCTCTTTTGAGGAGACAAATGAATCATGCACTATAATCAATGAAGGATATCCATTGGAACCTGAGAAGGAAAATTTCTTGACATATCTATTAGCAGATCCAGAATGTGATCAAGAGACTAATCACCCTAAGGAGGACAATCGACATGACAAGGAAGAAGAAGATGTGCAACATGGGCCAAATCAAGAAAGGGACCAAGAATACCATGATCATATCGAACATTGGTTCCGAACAATGACTTAAGTGAGGGAGTATTCTTCTCTTTTAAAACTATTGTTGTCATATCAAGTACATTGGTTGGTTCTTCATGCTCATGTACACTTTCAAGTTTGTATGATAAATTTGAGCATGAATATATATTTTCACCCGATCCGCACTTGGCTTCATTGGAAGTACTCCTATACATAAAAGGAAGTCTTCTGCCTCTTAGGTGAACTAGGGTAGGTGAATAAAATGCTATTAGGGTTTTTTATTTTTAAAGTGTAGTCACTAAAACTACTTTTGATCCGCATTGGTTGTTAACACACACATCTGTGACACATCTTGTTGAGTATGATTCACTCTAATACCTCATGATTTTTCAAAGTAACCATGACTAATCACTCTAAGAAGTTGTCATCTGATATATATAATTTCATTTTCCCTTAGAAGGTATTCTTGGAAACCCCCTATGGAGGACCACTCTTGTTAAGATCATATTAAGCTATTCATGAGGACACTAGCATTCTTAATTCAAGGAGTCTTTTAGTCATTATCTGGGATATATTTAATAAGTCTTTGGGGCAGGGGAGCTAGTCAGTAATGATTAGTCATTAAAAACTTTTCACGCCATCCCATAATCTTAAGGAGTAGATCTGTCTCCCCACTTACTAAGTAACCTTTTAGGTTAATCATAATCAGAGTATACAAAATATTTAGGGGAGGATAGGAGGTCTCGTGATGAACCGACCTACCACGATCATGAGACCTAGCATGCATGACATTACTGCTTCTGGTCACCAAGCCAGAGTAATGGCTTTCAACCGAAAACTTGGAAGACAAGAGGTCTCATCACAAGACGACCTGTTCATCCATGTTACTTCTTGTGATTGGCACTGCCATTAGTTGGTTACTAAGCCATATCAGTGGCCTTCATCTAAAATAAAAATAAGATAACTCTGAATCCATGCCTAGTAAGTGGGACACAAACATTTCGATGGGTCAAAATACACCCCTGCCGAGGTTATGGACACCTGCGGGAAGCATGGCTATGTCTGTGGTATTAAAGTTAATTGCATACTATGATTTGCTTGGCTATATTTCTCTTCCCCTAAACTTATCTTTTTTTTTCTTGGACAATGGTTTTAAAGACAATTTGAACATGATGCTTTGAGTTATATCTTTCAAAAATCAAGAATCTATAAGGATGTGGTACCCTTAGTAAAGGTTATTATTTGTGCTATATTAAGAGGAAATTTAGTTTGAATCTGGATGACAACAGAATTTAGAGTGTTCAATAAAGAGGTTGCTAATTAATATCATAACTCATTTTCACTTTCATGGTATTTAGAGTGATGAATTACTCAATGATGACTGCTCACAAGATGTTGGTTGGCAGAAATGTGTATTGATGGTGGTTGCCTCTAAATATGCGCTGCATAATCTAGAAACAAAACAAGGAATTCATTCGGGACAAGGTAACGGGACGTACTAGAGAAAGAGAAAAAAGATATGCTCAGAATCATCAAATAAATGGCGAAGCAAACCTTCCGTATGATTTAGGAAGTCATGTTAAAGTCTAGCCCACGTTTTACCAAAATTCCCTGTTGTTTTTTTTAGTAGATTTTATGCTTGCACCAGTGCAATCACGTTGTAATATACAGTAGTGCAAGTAGAAAAGTGCCAACAAAGCAACGCAGTTTAGGTGGTGTAAGAAGATCAGTGCAAGCATGCACCATCCTTGCAATTTGGTATTTTTTGTGATAAATTTTCTTGAAATTAGTATAAATAATCAAAGAGTCTAGCAAACACTTTGTTCTTGAAACAAAATTTATCTAGCGTAGGAAATGTGATCACATATAATTGTAGGAAACATCATTACGAATGCCCATAAGTGTTTTTAATCTTGCCTTTTGCAAGGGAGCAACAACGCGACAATTGATTTCCTTGCATGAGGACATGCAAGAAGGTCAACATGGGGGGATGTTGGGCCTCTGTTTTGCCTTGCTTTATATCACCTTTTACTCGAAATCACTCATGCTTTTGTTTAGCTTGAATAGTCATTGTCATAGTTTTGTGCATTCTCGAAGATAATAAAGTAAGTATTTGCTATTCCTTTTTTTTAATGAGATTTAAACATTAAAGGCATATTTAATAATAGTTCGTGTGTTTGCAGGTTTACAAAGTTGGTTATATGCCTATTATGATAGAGGCAAAGTTCCTGCACCACACATTCTTGCACTAGTACCGGTAGGGTTCCTGCAGAACACATTCCTGCACCAGCATTGCAAATTAATGTCTGCTCAAAATCCGCATAATTTCTAAATGGCCAAGTTTGACCTCAGTTTTTATGCAAATGGAGGTGAATTATGGAAATCCGAGCAAATGGGTTTTTCACAAATATAACCAATTACCCATAACCGAAACCGTTTCCTGAGATTCAAAGTATTCCAAAAGTTACAAACATGTCTTTGAAGGACTTTTATAAAAAAGACTGTTTTTTCCAAAATTCTAGAAAACACAGTCAACAAGTTTCCACACTGCCAACTTCTGCCTCGGTTTTTGTGCAGATGAAGGTAAATAAAGAAATTCCGCGACATGGGTTTTTTTCCTAGTATAGGAAATTGAATAATATTTGGGCCGTTTTCCAAAATACGTAATGGTTGAAGAGATACAAAGGGTGCTCTGGAGGCAGTTTGTTAAAATTACCAATTTTTCTAGAATTCTAGAAAAATCCCAGAATTGGAAAATTCGTATTAAATCTCTATTCTTTTAATAGAGGAACGGTTTTACTGTTATACTATGCAATTAGACTTGGTTAGGATTCAATCCCCATAGTCCTTGTAAAGGAACAACTTGTTTTAATCATTATGAAAGATTATAAAAGGAGGAATGATGCACGTAGAAAAGGGGAGGGTGGGGGAGCGACGCTACAACAGTGTCGTTGTAACTTTGTTTTGCTGGTATCACCCAAGTCTGGGCTAGAATATGTATTTCATGATGTACTTTGCCTTTGTGAATGAATAGGAAGAAGGAGCTCCACCTCATGCTTTTCAAATCTTATTTGTTCCTTTAAACAAATGAGTCTGATTTGAGTTACTGAGCAACGTTTCTATTTGAAAAGGGAAATGCGTTGGTTGCCTAGGGCCCAACCAACCCAACACGTTTACCCTATTTTCTGTTCTTCTAATTTATGTTTATACTGCTAAGTGTGATTTAATGTGAAACACATGAATTCCTGTTTGAATGAAAGCAGATCCGCAGTGTGAAGTAGTTAGAATTTATTTTCCTGCATCTGATTTTGGTTTGGTTTTCCCCGCCTGGTCCAAGCAGGAGAAATAACCCTGCACCAGTGCACATTGGTGTGCTATTCACTTTCTGCAGTTCCGTTTGATTTGGTTTCCCCGCCTTGTCTAAGAAGGAGAAATAAACCTGCACCAGTGCATGTTGGTGTGCTATTCATTTCACTAAGCCTTTCTAGTTTACTTCCCGCAATTTTCTTGCTTTCATTAAACAATTTATGACAGAATAAATGATATGGATTTTTTCTTCATTTATGCACTCTGTTAAAATAAAAAACATTCATTTTTATGTGTGCAATTTGATTTCCTAGTATAATAACACTTGCAGTAATTAAACACTTATTTCAAGAATTAAATGCTAAGTGCAAGAAACTATGATCTAGTACAAGACATAGTTTCTTGCCACGAGATCTGAGTGCTTTGTACCTGGAAAATCTCAAGCCCTTGCATGAAGTAAAAATCCTTTGGTAAAGACACCATTTATACCTCCTGCATAAACCTCTGTTCCTGCACTAGTGCAAGCAGACTGCGATAGTGCAGGACAAATTAGTGCAAGAAGGAAATCTCTAAAGAAGCAGGTTTAAGGGCCCATTCTATGATACTGCCAAGTGTCTATGCTAAATAAAAACATAACACATACTCACTAATTAAAAATTGATCAGTTGGAGTGATTGCCTTTTTATTTTGATTCCTTTGCAAATGAATTCTTTCTTGTTCCAACGCTAGATTACTTTGATGATTCAGTTATCTTTTCTGCAAGATTTTCTTTAAAGTAGGAATTTCTATCATGAAAATTCATACCATCTCTGGCATTGCCTGTGCTTCGTCTCTAAGTTTACGAATCCCCCGGGTTGACAATTAAGCGTTGAGGAGTTTGCTTAAGTGCAATTCTTGCACCCAACATTTTGACGCCGTTGCCGGGGAGACGATTTGATTTGGTAAGAATTTTCTGTTGATGCAATAGGGGTAAGTCTGCCTTTATCTTTTTGTATTTTTTATGCAAGTGTGGTGAGCTTTATTTCAGCCAATAACTTTTAAAATCAATTATCTTTAGATCCTAATATTTAACGTTATATCATTTTTGGGGTGTTGTAAGAACCCCTGTTACTAATATGTGTGTGGAGACAGGGACTATCAATCAACCAGATGGACTTGAAAATGATAAATATGAAGGACCTCTCACAAGTCGTAGCAACTGCTGGGATCTTGACCTCTACCTCTCAGGAAGAGAACTTTTTGACAATATTCAAGAACTTGTCCATTTCTCCACCATCATAAGAGGATTTGGAAGTCTCTTTTGATTTCCCTGACCAGTCATCTAAGGAGACAAATGAACCATGCACTATAATAAATGGAGAACATCCACTAGAACCTGAGATCGAGGAGTTCTTGACATGTCTATCAGTATATCCATAATGTAATCAAGAGACTACTCACCCTACGGAGAACAATCAACATGACATGGAAGAAGAGGATGAGCAGCATGGGCCAAATCAAGAAATGGACCAAGAATACCATGATCATATCAAACATTGGTTCCGAACAATGACTCAAAGGAGGGAGTATTCTTCTCTTTTAAAACTCTTGTTTTCATATCAAGTACATTGGTTGGTTCTTCATGCAAATGTACACTTTCAAGTTTGTATGATAAATTTGAGCATGAATATACATTTTCACCTGATCCGCACTTGGCTTCATTGGAAGTACTCCTATATATAAAAGGAAGTCTTTCTCCTCTTAGGTAAAGTAGGGTAGGTGAATAAAATGCTATTAGGGTTTTTTATTTTTAAAGTGTAGTCACTAAAACTACTTTTGATCCGCATTGGTTGTTAACACACACATCTGTGACACATCTTGTTGAGTATGATTCACTCTAATACCTCATGATTTTTCAAAGTAACCATGACTAATCACTCTAAGAAGTTGTCATCTGATATATATAATTTCAGTTTCCCTTAGAAGGTACTCTTGGAAACCCCCTATGGAGGACCACTCTTATTAAGATCATATTAATCTATTCATGAGGACACTAGCATTCTTAATTCAAGGAGTATTTTAGTCATTATCTGGGATATCTTTAATAAGTCTTTGGGGCAGGGGAGCTAGTCAGTAATGATTAGTCATTAAAAACTTTTCACGCCATCCCATACTCTTAAGTAGTAGATCTGTCTCCCCACTTATTGGCTACAATATACAAAATCTGCAAAATGCCGGAGCTGCTGGGTAGCAGCTGCGACTCAGAAATAGAACTGGATGGAGATGGTTGAATATGATGCTCAAACTGAATATGCCTCCTCCAATGGATTTCTAAAGTGAAAGGTTGATCCCCTCACTAAATATCTCCCCCTCCAAACAATCTGTAAAAGCCCCACTGAAAATGCTCACTAGAAATAACGCAATCACTAGATGAAACTGCATTGTAGGGGCAAGGGAATGAGTTAGCCTACTACCAAGATATGCAATAAGTCCTGAAACCTTTCTCACTAGCTTCCCAAAGGAATGGAGACTCCCTCCTCTGAAAATCAGCTTCGGAAATGGTGTTGAGGTCCCCCACGGCAACACCCTACAACCCAACGTTACACTTGAGCAGAAATAACGTTCTAGCTGGAGGAGGTGGCTTTGGCCTTGAGCCAAGAAGTGTGGAGAATGAAGAACAATCCCCCAAGAGGCCTCTCAAGAAGGAGAAGGAATCCTAAATAGGAATTCCCCGGCAACTCTGTTGAACAGCAGGAGAATGCACAATGTCTGCATAGACAATGAAATCAATAATCCATAGCATGAGAAACAATGGCTGCCTTGCCCTCCTTTTAAACAAGTGAAGGCCCCCTCTCCATGGGTCCCACTCCTTTTAGGCTTTCCTCCACCAAATAACCCTCTTCCCATTTATACTGCGTTGTTTCTCTAAGTGTTCTCCACCTCTTATCCCAACGTTGTTGACTTGGTGAAACTTGACCTTGTCCTCTTGCAAATGACCCTGTTCACACATGAGGGTGTGAAAACCAGCTCCAATGATGATCCCCTTTCATACTATGAGGGATTTTATTTAGATTATCATTATTCATGGGCCTCCTTACCCATTTATTCTCCTCCTAGGTGAAATCAACAAAAAATAATATTCCAAATTATTGTAGGAAAATTTTGGAATATTACAGTCCTCCCCTCCCAAATGTTGCTTGTCCTCAAGCAACTATAAGGATAGGACTGGAAAGCCTCCTCTCAGGGCATGGAGTCTATGATGTGTTGAGGAACATCTTCCTCATGTGGATCCTCCATTCCCCAAGCAATCATCCATGTAAAATGAGTTACCTCCCAACATGGAAACTCTTGAAAGTCTTCTTCCACCTTTGGCTCTGGCAATGTAGGTGGGCTGAAAATCTGATATTGGTAGAAAAAATAGCCTACCCCATGCTGTCCTCCTCTCCACTTATGATAAGTGTAGAGTGTATGCTGATCCTGGGCTGCAATGATATTTCCCTCAAATGGCAAGATGGAGATTAGACCTCTAAGGATCTCTCCTCCAACGTTATAAACATGTTGGCCCAAATCACATCATATGTGATGAGTTGGAAGTCATCATCATATGGTATCACATTCCTCATATGGCTCACCTCATAAGGAAACAAATGTGCTGCTGTAGTGGCCATACCGTCTCCCATGCTTCCTTTAGAACATGTAGTGCAAAGAGTGTGGGAATTCTCTCCCTCCAAGGACACATTCTCCCAATGTGTCTCCCCTCCAATCATGCTCCCAAGGAAAGCTTTAGGAATATCAACCAAGGGAACCACAAGGAGAATCATGTTGGCTGCCATGTCAAGTAAGGGAGAAGGACAATGGTCCCTCAAATGTAGCCAGCGCAGTTTGACTCTCAACTGCCATAGAAAATGAAATGATGGGTGGCCTCCCCACCATTTGCTTGCTGCCCCAATCTCCTGGAGAAAGTGAATGAGGTAATGTGTAATGTGAGTATGTTCTCCATAAGAAATCTCCTCCCCATATCCTCTTAGGGAGTGATCATCCATAATGGCCTTATGTAGACCATAAAATCTAGAAGGAAGAATATTCCTTCTTTGAGCAAATCCCTGCACATATATGGTTAAGAGATGCATACATATAGACAATTTACTATGCAAGTCAACAATACTCTTACCATATGTTTTGCTCATATAAATGGAGTGGCTCATAGAAGAGTCTCCCCTCATCCTCAAAGGAAAAATATTTGACTATGCTAACTCCTCCATCTTCTCATGATCCATGGAGTGCCTCCTCAACTTCTTCAAGTGGTTCCTCCCATAAGAAGGAAATAAATGTACTGTGGCATTCATGGTTGGCCCATTGTTTCTCCTGAAACATACAACATGTAAAATAGGGAGAATCATACTCCCAATGGGAATCTTCATCTTATAGCCCACTCTCCAAACAAAACTTCCCATGGATATAAACATATCAGCAATATATGGAAGCAAAATACAATGAGAACAAGCTGTCAAATGAAAACCAGAGAGTGAATCATAGTTCCACACATGGAACCAGTGCAATGCATACTTTGCCTGCATCAAAAAGAATGATAACAAGTGCTCTCCCAGCCACTTGTTTGTTGCCACAATCATTTCATAAGATATAAACATGAAGGTACAATGAGGTGTCAAAGGTGCACACCAAAAGTCATGTGGCCTCCCCCACAAACCACCATTAATATAGCCAAAATCAATGCTACAAGTAGCTACAAGTACATCATACAAAATGCAAGAAGGGATGATCCTTATTGGTACAACATGCTACTCAGATAAAGGAAAGAAGTACAAAAAATTATGTGAAATGATACCTCCTCCATCATGTACTTGAGACCTTGAGATGAAATGGCTCAACTGAAAATGCTCCCTTACTCCCAATGAGTAGGAAGGTGGCTGTGACATCCTCACTATCATCATCCAGGCTATGCATCTCTCCATATGCTGAAATATATCTTGCTGAATGCCCTCCCAAATGAACTCCTCTGCCAAGGCCAGGTATGCATCAAAATGCATGGAGAAGAAGTCCTCATGTGATGCATGCAACAACTTCTCCTTGAGACTAGAATTTATAGTCAAGAAGACTCTGTCATGTGAATAGATGACCATATCATCCACCATAAAATCATCATCTCCATCCGGGTCATCGAGAACCATGCATGCACCAACATCCTTGGAGTACTATAATAAGAGCTAAGATCTCCAGTAAGGATCAATCCTCCTAAGAGACAACGCTGGTGATCTGGCATGTGAAGCTCTCCTACTGCTACTGTCTACTTCTTTGACATCCCCCATGCCAAATTTCTCCTCCAAACTCTTCACCTCTCCAAAATCCAAGAGTGGTGAATCCAAAGACAAGATGTATTTCATCAATAATAGATCTGGTGGCCTCCCTGGTGGAATGCCTCTATGCAGTGAGACATCAATGTCAAGAGTGGAATGTACATATGGTTGGGTAGCCTTGCCCTTTCTTTCACAACGCAATACAATCTGCCTCCTCTTTGCACTAGCTCTCTGAAATAGAGAAGGGTGTGTGTCTCTCATCACATGGTGCTGCTCTTCATCCCTACCTCCTCTTTCTGACTGCAATGTTGGATAATCATGCTGCTCACTGATTATGCTTGGACCTACATGTATGAGATCATGGGGAATTCCTTGCAAAGATGCAAGAAACCCTCTAGTTGGAGCAAGAGCTCCTCCTTCCTCTGCATGAGGTGCTAGATCAAATCTAGAAATGACAGCGATGTTGCCCTTAGCCTCCTAAACATGATTGGGCAACCCTCCAATGATTGAATCCTCTTTTGGAAAAGGGATCTCTATGTCTCCTTGTGCCAAAATACAAAATGAAGGTCTTGCCTCCAATAAAGTATCATGCAAGATATCATCCTCCTTCACGGTTCTCTAAAGTGATTTTGAGTCTATGGTTTCTTACATCACATGCAAGGGTTTTGTTTGTTTAGATGTGTTTGTTTCCTCCACATGTGTTTCAGAATTCTTCCTACCAAATATTTCCATCAAAGTTCTAATGAACATTGCATAGGAAGAATTATTTGAATTCTTCAAAGTAAAGGACTCAAATAACCACCATGCATAGACCTTACCTCCAAAGTGCAGCGCTGCTACTCTAATGGCTTCATCTTCGGAAATATTATGCTGCTGCAGAAAGGTGTCTAGATATTCCACCCAAGCCCTAGCTGAACAAGTAGGGGAACCATCAAAGATAAATAGAAGAAATCTATCCATATTATGCTGCTTGTCCCTCCTCATATTGACCTTGCAAAACTCCGGAAAAGTGACATGAGCTCTAAAATTCTGAGTTTGAGGTTCATACTCATGCAAGAACCCACTGAGAGTTCCCCTCTCAGGCATTCCTCCTTCTCCTTCTCCTCTTATGGAAAATCTAGCCATGTGACTGCGTTGTACCTCATAGGGTGTGGCTGCATGCTCACATTCCCTATAAGAAAACCTAGAGTTTGACTCAGTTTCAAACCCTCTTGGAGATCGTGTACATATCTCCCTCCTTATCTTCTCAAATTCTTCATGAATGCTCTGTATAGATTTTGGAAGAAGCTTTGTGAGCTTATCTTCCTTTTTCTCTCCACATAATGGAGTCTTCATCTTCTCTCTCCTTGATAGCTAGATCTCACAGGTTGAGCCAGAGATCATTCTTTGATACCACTGTAATATCCCAAATTATGGAAATGCTACAACAATGAGAATATCTCAAGATATTCTATAGTCAAAGACCCGGCAATATGCAAACACAATAATGGAGTAGCAGTGACACTCAACTCATAAAAATGTGATAAATATCCATAGCCATCTTATTAAATAATAGCAGCAACAAATGAATACAATATCTAGAGAAAAAATGTTACTCAATATAGGCAACGCTCAGCCTCAGGAAACAAGTACATAGATCATGATAAAACACTGCTACACATATGTGCCCAAGCTATGACTACGCAGTTTTATAAGAGCATATGTCAAATACATGGATATACAAATATATTGCCCATACAACATTGGGAGTGAAGATCTCAGCTCCCAAAGGCTACTTCATGTCAATCCTGGAAGGATTGGCTACAATATACAAAATTTGCAAAATGCCGGAGTTACTGGGTAGCAGCTACAACTCAGAAATAGAACTGGATGGAGATGGTTGAATATGATGCTCAAACTAAATATGCCTCCTCCAATGGATTTCTAAAGTGAAAGGATGATCCCCTCACCAAAGATCTCCCCCTCCAAACAATCTGCAAAAGCCCCACTGCAAATGCTCACTAGAAATAACGCAGTCACTGGATGAAATTGCGTTGTAGGGGCAAGGGAATGAGTTAGCCTGCTGCCAAGATCTGCAATAAGTCCTGAAACATTTCTCACTAGCTTCCCAAAGGAATGGAGACTCCCTCCTCTGAAAATCAGCTCCGGAAATGGTGTTGAGATCCCCCACTGCAACACCCTACAACCCAATGTTACACTTGAGAAGAAATAACGTTGTAGCTAGAGGAGGTGGCTTTGGCCTTGAGCCAAGAAGTGTGGAGAATGAAGAAAAATACCTCAAGAGGCCTCTTAAGAAGGAGAAGTAATCTTAAATAGGAATTCCCCGGCAACTCTGCTGAACAACAGGAGAATGCACAATGTCTACATAGACAATGAAATCAATAATCCATAGCATGAGAAACAATGGCTGCCTTGCCCTCCTTTTAAACAAGTGAAGGCCCCCTCTCCATGGGTGCCACTACTTTTAGGGTTTCCTCCACCAAATAACCCTCTTCCCATTCATACTGCGTTGTTTCTCTAAGTGTTCTCCACCTCTTATCCTAGTGTTGTTGACTTGGTCAAACTTGACCTTGTCCTCTTGCAAATGACCCTGTTCACACATGAGTGTGTGAAAACCAGCTCCAATGATGATCCCCTTTCATACTATGAGGGATTTTATTGATATTTTCTTTATGCATGGGCCTCCTTACCCATTTATTCTCGTGAAATCATCAAAAATTAATATTCCAATTTATTGTAGGAAAATTTTGGAATATTACACCAAATAATCCCTCTAGTTCAAACCTTACAATTAATTTGATGGCACTCATTAAAATTAACACCTCATTGCTCATTTTTCAATCCATTTTTAATTTTTACTATTCTAAAGATAATGAATTTTCTCATCTGCTAATATTTTAAATATTTGTTCAAAACCTAGTTTCATTATAAAACTTATGACATTTCACATTTATTTTGAGTTTTTTTTTACTAGTTAAAATAAAAGGATACTTTGATTTTATAATTTAAGGTTAATGATCTCTATAATACATCACATTTCTCTTTTCTCCTTATTTCATCATTGCATCATGTTTTTTATCATCATTTAAATGCCATAGAATTTTCAATAGTATGATTATGACTCTTTCTTATTTCTTTATACCATTGTCCTTCAAAATATAAGATATTTTTATTATAATTTTAAACAATATTAAGAATTTTTAAACTTATTATGTTATTTATCTTATGCTTATACAATAAATACCTACTCATAAGCATATTCTCACTAGGTTGAAGTCCAATCTATATAGGAAAGATTGAATATAATATTTTTCTTAAATTGTAAATTATAAATTTCATTAAAACATAAATGGATTATTTTACACACACATTAGAATAAATATATTAATTTTTCATTAGGTTTTAAAATGATTTATGTTGAATATTTAGTTTATAACTTTTATAAAAATAATCTATTAGAAGAAGACAAAGAAAAAAGAAGAAAATATTTTGGAAATATGTACATATGGCATGATACTATCATCACCCCAAGGGTTCCTATGGTGACAAGGTGCTTTTTGGATGCACCATGACCCCTCGAGCATGCAACACCAACATGTTTCATTTTTTCCTCATTAAGTACAAAGTTACTCCACCTGGACTACACCTCACAATAAGTTTACTAATATAATCTTTATATCAATGGTTAATTAACATAATATCATAACCCTTATATATAGTGAAAGTAATCTTACTATCTCTTCTAATTCAATTAATATTTTATTCATTAGGCATACATGAGCATTATATGAATGATATTAAACCATCAAAAAATGCATCATATTTTAAAATTTCACTAATGAAATCCTACTTCACCAACTGATTATAATTCTTCTATTTGTTAATTACTGAAAAAATTATTTACAGTGTTACATAGTAAATATCAAAATCCAATACAGTGCAACCTACAAAACATAAAATACTGCGGAAAATACAATGTAGGAAAGATAGAAACACACACACAAGTACACCATTATTTTTGGACAATCATCCCCAGAAAAACCCAACTTAGGAAAACTGCTGCCAGTTGAGGGATTTATTATTATGCAGTAGTAATATGAGTACAAGTCGTTGGATTCCCAAAATTTCTATCCAATACAGAGAAATACCAAGGAAAGAGATAGTGAGAAAATATCACTCTATTACGGCCAATCCGACACTAATCTGGACCGGAGAAGAGTTTCCTTGTGTTGTCTCTATGCAGCGACTACATCAGTCTACATTGTCCCTACGTCATATCTCTATAAACTACGTCACCTCCTCATTCTAATATTCTGCTGACTGGACACCTGACTCTATTGCCCTCTAGACTCACACCCCAGCTTTCGGCACTAGATCTCGACTGTCTCCTAGAAAAATAATGGACTCCTGCTAAAACTCCGCATTGCTTCTGTGTGGCACTGCACAACCTCTCTGTGACTCACGATCTCTTCTCTGCCTTGAACTCACCAGATCTGTAAATCTTCTTTCGGTTTACTATCTCTTCCCCTCACTCCAATGAAATCACTAGATCTATCTCTAACAACTCAGCACTGCTCCTCTAAGAATTCGATCTCCTAAAAAAATCGATTTCTGCAAACCTCAACTTTATTCTCCAATTTCCCATCGAGCTCCTTATTATAATCTCTCATTGACATATAAACAACTAATATTAGATCTTAATCGATTACTCAGATTAAAATGGACTCGATCCATGCATTTATCTAGAATATTTGCAATTGATTTAATTAATACCCTTTAATTAATCAAATTTCCTAATTTTATACTTAGGAATACATTAAAAATAATTAATTATTTTAATTAAATCATCTCTGGGTGGAATTTTCCCAAACGATTTCTAGGTATTGGATAATGCATGTGTCTTAGCCTCTCTGCAAAATCTCGAGGCTAGAGGACATCCGATGCTACAAAAATAAAAACTCCCTCTTTGTGAGGAAAGTGCTCTAGTGTTGTAACCTTCTGAAGCATCACTCTAACTCTATATCACCTCCTACTATGTTGCTGATGTCTGGACTCACTACCCACAGACTACTGTGCAAATCTGACTCAGTGTTGCATCTGCGTTATTGCTATCAACTACTACATCTGCATTGCAACTCTTTTTTTTTGCCACTGCAGCATCTGTAACTGGCTCTCATCTATTCTTTCTGCAATTTAAGAGATGTCCATCATACTGAACCAATTTTGTTCATTTTAATGTATATATCAAGCGAGTCCTAATTGTTTCTAGTATCTGCACTATAACTAAAGCCTTTGCACAACTACTAACTTTGCACTGTGACCACTTCACTCCTGCCAACTCTGCTCTACATTGCTCAGTTCCTAACATAGCTATCCACTACATTTGTCACTCCGGCACCTTACTGCACCATATGTGTAATATTCCCAAATGCTTCACCCGCAGGTAAGTAATTGATAAGACTGACCCCTAATCTAGACAATAATGGAAAGAACGGTGAATAAATCAACACACCATGATATGAGACAAATGTACAACCATCTTATTAAACATATCATCAAATAATAGGCACAATATCTTGAGGATCAAGTCACTCAAGAAATAAAAAACAAGCCTCCACAAGCAAAATATGCCAATACATGAGAAAGAGCTGCCATACTAATGCCTTGAGCTATGACAGCACAGTTTTAGGGAAGAAACTACTGCATAAGGATAGATAAATGTAGATCTACTGCTATATATCTCAAATAATTCTAGGAGTGAATATCTAACCTCCTAGACACCTTTCCAAAAGGACCCGGGAAGGGTTTCTGGAAATACACCCAAATACAAATGGTGATCTACATCCCTAGGACTGAAGAGTCACTGCAAACTAAATCTCATGAAAATATAAGGCTGAATAATATAGATCT
Organism: Pinus albicaulis; assembly: GCA_034641835.2. Taxonomy (NCBI): domain Eukaryota; kingdom Viridiplantae; phylum Streptophyta; class Pinopsida; order Pinales; family Pinaceae; genus Pinus; species Pinus albicaulis. The sequence continues at coordinate 734,755,735 of CM076580.1, forward strand.
GATGTAGATATCCTCAAGGGTATCCTCCAATTAAAGGTTGAACCCTTCACCTATAGGAAAACACTCTAAAAGAGCCAATAGATCCTCCTCTGAAAATGCCCTCCAAAATAATGCAATTCTCAGCTGAAACTGCATTGTAAATGATGGGAAAAGGTTGGCCTGGTGAAAAATATCTGAAATGTGCTCATAATCCCTCATTTTTTATCTCTCAAGAGAATGAATCTTCCCTCCTATGAAAAACTAGCTCAGAAATTGCATTTCTCAACCCTCCATTGCAACACCCTGCAACACAACACAATATTTTTCCGAAACTGCGCTGTAGCTGAATATCGAAGCTTGGCCAAAATTTTGGATATGTGGAAATGATAGATCAATACTCTCCCAAGAGACCTCTCAAGGAAAGAAGTGGGATTCCCGACCGGGAACACCCTGAGCTAAACAGCTCCAGCAATATTATCTAAACAGCTGAAGAGAGCAACAATCTAAACAGACATATCAAAATAATAATCATAAGATAATCCCATATGGATGCCATCCTCTTCCTTATAAACAATGTGAGCCTTCTCACCTTGGGTCCCACTCATTAGGTTTTCCATCATTATGGAATTAATCCCCCTCCAAAACTGCGATGTCCCATCATGAATTCCACTCCTCCATAATAGTGTTTTTTGTTTTGGTCAAAGTTGACCTATTCAACATGCTTAAGCCCCTTTTCACACCTAAGGGTCTTCAATCCAAATTTTATATGACTATCTAAACTAATCCACATTCACACTATGTTGTCTCCATTGATGATTCACTCCCTTCATACCACTTTTTTGACTTGGTCAAACTTGACCTTGTCAACATGCATTAGTATTGTTCACACATGAGGGTGCTTTATCCAACTATGAATATGATCCCCTTTCACATTAAGAGGTATTTTATGCCTACTAAAGAGATTTATGGCCCTACCTACCCATTTATTCATCTAACTACATGTCAAAAGAAAAATTAATATTCCAATTACTTGCATTCTAATTTAAGAATATTACAATATGTCATTGGTCCATCCTGCTACTGCTGCTATGGGCTCGCATAGCAAGGAATTGATCCAAGAGGTGGAATCCTTAAGGATCATGCCCATCCTGTAGCTCTATGGGGCTACAAAACCAAATCACCCCACACCACCCCTGGAGGTATATCAATGAGCATGGAAATTTCTTCCTACAGTCTAGAGGAAAGCCTGTCAATTGCTACGGATGCAGCCTGTTGATCTTTCCTCTCCTCTGTGTCCCTCTTTCTGAGCATACACTGGGTAGCATAGTGACTAAGTTCACCACATATGAAGCATTTTTTCTTCGAAACATCCTTCTTTATTCTGCGTTTCTCCTACTACCCCTTTGATATGGGGGTTGTATTCTCATCTTCCTTCACCAATATTTTCATTCCATTGTTGTTGTTTCCTTCCATGTTTCTCTTTTCCATGTATCACCTTAGATCCTCTTGCTAAAGATATGCCCACATCCTATCCCATTTTGGAAATTTTTCTCTGCCCAAAATAATTTGGAAAAATACTTTCCATTCTTCTGAGAATACATTTAGATCTATATGCACCATCTCTATAACATGAGGCACTGACCCTAAAACATCCAACTAATCTCCCTATGGTATATTTGTTCTCCCTTATACATACGTGTACTCAATTTTTCTTCCAGATACATCTTCCGGTGCTTAGAAGATCCCTTGTACAATGTGGCAAGGGAGTCCCACATATCTTTGGTCATTCCCAAGGTCACTATGTGATATAAAACATGATCCCAAACTCCATAAAGGAACATCCTCCTCGCCTTATCCATCTCTTTATTGTACGTCTTGTTTTGATCTAGATCTGTGGGGAAAACCACCATATTATTCATCTAGGTTTGGAGATCAAACTCATCCAGAAGGAAGGAAATCCTTGCCTTCCAGATCAAATATTTAGATGCTCTCTCTAAACGATCCTAATCTCTAAACCTATCTGATTCCATATCTCCAAAAAAAAGAAGTCAAAATTTTCCTCTATCCCTTTGTGCAGTTTCTAACTGCCTCTACGCACTCCCTATTGGTGTGAGCAAAACTACTCTCGACTACTGCTGCTCTGCATGGAAAATTATAATTTCCCGGTTATAAATTATCTAAGGACAAAATTCCCTCAGTGTGCTCTTCTTTCCTTCTGACGTTATTGTGCCAGCTACTGTTGCAAAATGACTATGTCCCATCTGAATAACTGCTCTGTGAGGAAATTTTTGTTGCTGCTTCCTCTGCCTCTAAATTTTTTTTATCCAAAAATTTTGTGCTCTATTGACTCACTCAGAGACACAAATTTCCTAAAAAAACTTCCCTGCTGGCCTCTCGACTGCACAACCTCCTAGGGTTTCGAGAAACTACCTACATAGTGCCTTGAATCACCATCTTTCCTTCTTCCATTGAGCTCTCTACCTTCTATCTGCACTCTAATACCATGTGAAAATTTCATTAATGAAATCCTACAACAATAAATTATTATATTTCTCCTGTTTGTTAATTAATGAATTAATTATTTACGATGTTACATAGTAAATGTCGAAATTGAATACAATGCAGCCTACACAACATAAAATACTGCAGAAAATACAACACAGGAAAGATAGAAACACACACAAACAAGTACACCACTATTTTTAGACAATCATCCCTGGAAAAACCCAACTTGGGAAAATCGATGCAACAGCTAATGGGTTTATTATTATGCAGTAGTAATCTGGGTACAAATCGTTGGATTCCCAAACTGGTTATCTGATACAGAGAAATACTGACAAAATATATAGTGAGAAAATCTCACACTGTCACGGGAAACATGACACTGATCTGGACTGGAGAAGATTTGTCTTGCGTTGTCTCTACACAGTGACTACATCATCCTACATTTTCCCTGCATCACAACTTTATAAATTGTGCCACCTCCTCCTTTTGATCTTCTTCTGACTAGAAAATCGACTCTCTAGCCCTCCAAACTCACACCCCGACTTTCGGTGCTAGATCTCGATTGTCTCCCAGCAAAATAGCAGACTCCATCAGAAGCCTTGCACTGCCTCTGCATGGCACTGCAAATCCTCTTTGTGACTCTTGATGACTTCTCTTCCTTGCACTCCCCGTACCTAGAAAAATTCCTTCAGTCTACTATATCTTCCCTTCACTGTAACAAAATCACTGGATCTCTCTCTAGTAACTCAGTGCTACTCCTCTGAGAATTTGATCTTCCGACAAAATTGATTTCTGCAAATATCAAGTGTATCTTCCAAGTGCCCATGAAGCTCCTTATAATCTCTCATTAACATATCAATGACAAAGATTAAATATTAATCGATGGCTCAAATTAACTTAGACTCGATCCACGCCTTTATCTAGAAGATTCACACCCAATTTAATTAATAGCCTTTAATTAATCACATTTCCTAAGTTTAGACTTCGGAATACATTAAAAATGATTAATTATTTTAATTAAAATTTCATCTCCGAGTGGAATTTTCCCAAACGATTTGTAGGCCTTGGAGAATGCATGTGTCTTAGCCTCTCTGCAAAATATCAAGGCTAGAGCACATCCGATGCTACAAAAATCAACATAATACACATGCACAACATATATAAAACAACTCTTTCACCTTCTACTATTTATTATGAGTCATAAATACAACAGTTCCCCAAGACAATGGCTCGGTTCATAGAAGTACATATACAAATTCACACAAAACATCATAAATCTAGAACTTGTTACACTTCAAACCCCCTTCAGGTTGCCTTTCTAACCTTTGGACCTTAGTCGGGTCATCTCACACCCTTAAGACCTATTTGGACTATTTTGCATCCTTTAGACCCTGCTTGGGTCATTTTGTCACCCAAGAAACCTTACTCGAGTTAAGTCATCATCCAACCTAGCTACAACTTAGGTTGGCTCTACGTTTTCTCTTGTATTTACGACTACAAACTCCTGAACTTCCTCCTTGTATCATCTCCCCTTTATTTTTCTATGACTCTTTTGTAACTCATCCCAACTTCGTTTGGTGTTGTGTGACTTCTATTTTGTCCCATCTCCATTGTATCGCATGGTTATATATATTTTGCAACACCTTCCTGTTCAATTCTCCTCTCGGTCACACTTAGGTCAGCTTGTCTCATGGGCCATGCACCTTATATCATATTGACCTACATTGTTCCACCCTTTCTTCGCATGAAAATTATGTCTTGCCTTACCACTTGTCAATTTTTCCCATCCATCATCTGAATATCATCTTGGTCTGATGCACCTTTGGTCGAATACACCCACTCAAATGGCTCTTTAGTTCATGTAATATCCCAAAATGGGTTTTTCTAGGTCATAAAGTCAAAGGGACTATAATATCCCAAGATATTTTACTAAATTTGTATAAATTTACTTAATTCCCAAAATATGCCATAAAATCAACATGCATTTAACAGAAGATTGCCATGTAAAATTAAACACATAAACATTGCAATCCAATACCACATAGAATAGGAAGAATATTAGATTTTATTATAAATAATAATGGGGTTTACATATGAATCTAACCCAGAAAGAGCTGAGATGGAAAACAGGTCAACAATACAAGCTGCTGCACTGCTACACGAAGATGGCCTCCAAAACTAAACTGCTGCACTCTCCCTCCGGCAAAAGCTACCACTGAATCCACTGAAGAACGTGTTGAAGATCTGAATGATCCTCACTCCAATATCCCTGAAGCTTTGCGAAACTTCTAAATGAATTCTCCTCAAAGAGAGTTGGGTTTTTGTCCAACACTCACAAATCACTCGAGGGTTTCCATCCTGGGGCTACGCCTGAAGTAGAGAACCACGTCTCAAACCTCTCATACAAGAAAATGATATGATCCAAATATATCTCTCAATGACTTCCTCCCTTTCTTTTATATAACTCTTGGGATCTTCTAGAGCATTATTTATTATTATTTTTATTCATGGAGCATTTTTTCCTCTTATTAAATTATTCCTTTTTAATGCAGAAAAGGGTAAATCAGCTACCATGCCTCCTCCGGTCACTGAAACCCATGTCCAACCATCCCACCATGTAGGTATCCTCATCTTGGTTCCAATGAGTTATTACACTAAGGTGATCCCTCATGAATTCCTCCCGGAATGCCACCTTGAGCGTAATCAGCTGAGTTAAGCCCAAAACTAAATCAAATTTCCGAAAGTTGTCGAAATGCACCGGAACGAAATCCAAATTTCTCGGATGATGGAATATATCGAGTGAATGCCACCAGACACCAAGGACATGCCTCAAAAATCCTCCAAAAATCCCCTGGGCCCGCTAATGACACCAACCTGTACCTGTGACCGGTCTGCTCCTAACTCTGGAAGTCTAACCTAACCCTGTCGTAGGTGACGCCAAAAAATGGAATATTACAAACCTTCCGAACCAATATTTCTTGCCCTAAAAAAATTCAAATATGTGGGCCACCCTATTGGCCTGATGTAACTAAGACCCAATGCCTGGATCCCATACAAACCCCTGGGTTCTGCTATGCACCTATGTCAAACCACCTGAAATAGACCCCTCAATGCTAGGATCCCAAACTGATCTCTCACTATACTAGTCAACAAATAATCCTCCTGAATCCCCACACCACGATGGCCAATCATCGCCCAAGTCCCACGGCTCGGATTGCACAATGCCTCTACCTGTGACTGATGCTCTAAGAGGTGAAGACCACGTCTCCTGCTGCATTGTATCAATGACAGTGTAAGCTTCCCCAAAAATTGTGTACTAACTCATCACCTCTCTCCAATCCAAACCCTGAATAAATCCAATGCTGATCCTACTCTCTTGAAATCGGGATGGAGTGTTGAACAAATGATGACCTGTGCCCCACTTCCAGCTGGAATCTGTAACATATGCAATGCCTAAGAGCCCATGCTCTGTTGTGCTCCCTATGAAGAAAATTGTACAATCAAGAGGGTACCAGCTTATGATCTCCTTCCAATCTATCCTGGAAGAGGAATCCAATGTAGCGTCAACTGCATACGGGACATGCCTAGAGAACTGTCGCCAGCTCATAATCAACTCACACTGCTATGTTCTCTATGCCAATGAAATCTTCCTGCAAAAGAAAGCCCCTCTCTCTGTAATGGGCCAAAATGGGCAAGATATACTACAAGCCCCGTCAATGTCCTCCTGAAGAGTGCTACTCCCTAAAAGTACTGCAGCTCTTTTGACTACATGTGCATCTATCTGCACCTCATCAATGTGTCGGTCCAAAGATGAATTCTCCACCATCTTTAACAGCTCACCCCTCTCCTGATCAGGAATGTAATGCTCCTGCTATCTGCTAGCCCCCTGTAGGACTATCCCATCAACCTCCAACATCTCCAGAGGATATGGATCTACAACTTCCTTCACCGTACTTGGTGTCTGTGCATCTAGTTGCTCCTCCTCAGTGGCTAACCCCAAGGTTAGCTGCATATCCATCATAGACTCAATGTGAGCCTCCATCTGGATCTCCCCCAAGGGACTATCATGCATGATGTACATAGTATCCTCCTCTGCTGACCCAGGCTCCATCATATGCTACTCTGACTGAATCTTCCCAAGCGACTCATCACCCAGAGTCTCTCCCGTAGAGTCCCCTGACTACTCACCCTGCACACTAGAATACAGCTTCGGCCTACTTTCATCATCTCTACATGAATTCTCTCGCTCCCCAGAAGCGTCCTCAATTGATCCCATGGACTCATCTAAAGAAGATTCCTCACCCTGACATACAGAAGGAATGCCCTTTTGTTCTACCTCTGCCACATCAGCTGCATCACTCAAGCATGAGTGATCAAGCCCCCAAGGTTATTTGCAAATGAAGCAAAGTCCCTTCCTCCTCAACTCATTTCTGCTGCCTGATCCACCAAACTAGAACAACTCCTCCTTGGTCAACTGTCTCCTTAAAAGCTCAATGTTCTGCTCAACTATCCCTTGGGCTAGCTCATAAGCAGTGGGTGAGACCAACTGCTCTCTCCTCCAAATTCTCAATAACCTAGGCTGCAACTCCCAGCAAATGGCCTCATAGATTCCCATACATGATTACGGTATGGAATGCATGTGTGCTATGACTGTGTCAGAATGATGTCTCCTAACGTTGTATAAGCATTGGAACATCTGGAGAATCAAGCCATCACACTCAAAGTCAAACATGATCTCATGTGTCTGGGTCATGGCCATGACTTCTAAAACCTTAAGCTTCCTCCCAAATGTAGAGCTTGCACAATTGTCCAAATCCTAAAAGGTTCCTACTATTAGTCTGAAAATTCTTTTCATAATGTCATCATTGTAGGGAGGGAAGGGTGTTGTTATCCTCAAAATATCACTGAGACAAGAGGCTATGTTATGGAGTTGTACTACCATTGCATCAACTAATGTTTGACAGAATGAGCTGTAGGTTCACTAAAGAAGCCATTTCAGACCTTCAAATGATAGGGAGACATTTTATTGAAGAGCCATTTTCATACATCAGAATTTTTGGAAGCTCCACTCCCTCGCATGTTCTTCCTTTATATTTTTCAGATAAATTGATGGCAAGAGAAGTCGCTTACCAAACTGTCAGTAATGGACTCACTAAATCTTTGAAAGACAGTGAGAAGTATTTATGGCCAAGTTTCCCAATTTCATGTGGTACATTCACGCTCAACAATTTCTTTCATGCATCGTGTTATCAATCTAGTAATTCTCAAGTTGTGTGAATTTGGTTTTAGTCAAATAATTATAGAGGTAACCACAAACCTACTTCAAAATTCTAGGATCTAGCCTTCCTAGGGTTCAAAGAGGGCTCTCTCTTTAAAGTTTAAATTTGTTTAAATTTGTAAATATTAGGCTAGTTATGAAAGTGCAGCTTTGGTTTTGTTTTGGTAGATTTGGTGGAAAAAATCACTTGAAAGGATGGATAGTGGGAAATATATTTGTCTATTGGGTTATGGAGTCAAAATCAAGAAAACAAGACTGCGATCAAGGGCAAAAAAGGTCAAATGTCTTCAGGGAAATATAGATAACCCTTAGATATCTTGGAAAGTTGTTTTTGTGAGGTGGTATGATCGGGATAAAGGGCACTTAAGAATCCTTAAATCCAGAAAAAGAAGTAGTAGGAAGAGGTCAAACGAGAGAGGGAGAAATTAAGGGTTCCCTACACTGGAAATCAGAGGAAAACATATAAATGATAACTAGTTAAAAACAGGGTGCTATTAACAAATCCTGTAGTAATACTCCTAGTTATACATTCAGATTTAACATAAACATAAATGGATACATGTAACAAAGAAAGGAAACAATGACAAGTGAAGAAAATACTTCACTCCAAATAGCTCATCATAGGAATACTGAAGTATGATGCCAATTTGCTTTGATCCAGCCTGCTACTCAAAGTTTTGACACACAAAAACTTTAAAGTCCAAGAAGAAATGACTATAACAATCCCAACAATTTTATTCCACACAAAATACTTCTAAAGATGAAGTATTTATACATAATGTTTTAAAAAATATCCTAGAATAATTCTAGAAATAATCTTTGGAAAATAAAATATCTTTACAATAATAATAAAGACAGCAACTTAACAAATCAACAAGCTATCCTATTTTATCCAAAATACATAAAAATAGTTTTGCGGATAAAGCAACTGGCTACCTTGGTGTCCTCCTTGCTGGCTTTTAGATATTTTTTGAATCTGATCTGCCTTGTTTGATACTCTTTCTCAGATACTCTTTATTCACTGGTACTCTTTAACCCTTATTCAAAAATTGTTTACTGTTGTAAATAAAAATCTGTTTTGACTGTAATTCTGAAAATAGTTTTATCTTCCTTTCATCTACTTGTTTTTATCCCACATAGTAAATATCTGAATTCTTGCCAATCCTCATTTTTAGGAATTTGAATATTCTTTAATTTCCTAAAGTTCTCATCAACTTCTATGTATCTAGCAAAGGTTGGCTTGATGATAAACAAGTGTTTGATCTCATACTGTAAGTAAAATAAATCTTCAAAACTCTTAAGTAACACTTTTCCTATTGGGATGCCTTGACCTGTTGGTTTATTTACCTGTTCCTTGGTAAATTCTCTTATCTTCTTATCGTAGTAATTTTGAGGCATCAATTTATCATTAATAACCATGATATCAAGAAGTCCTTTTTGCCTCCAACTTGTGAACTTAACCATGAACCTGGTTATGGAAGTATTCATGCCTTCACATTTTTCTTCAAGTTGCCTCAATAAATTTCATTTTGTTGTGACTTTCCTCATTTCTAGGATAGTTGCAATTATGTCTGTTATTTTGAGCTCTTCTAACTCCTGTCTATTTTTTTTGTTAAGGAAATTGATTAGCCTTATTGCTTGCTCCGGTTTATTAGCCAAATCAGTTTGAGTCTTTTGAATTCATGCTTGGGCTGCTAATAATAACTCTCTTTGCTCAAAAATTACCTGAATTGAAGGCCATACATCATGGATGGCTTCAATGATATTATTCCAAAGGTAATTTTTGATGTATGATATCTGATCCTTCAGAGTTAATTCTTTTTGCAAATTTTTCAACTCTTCACTCAATCTGCTGGCATTTTGTTCATGTATCTTAGCATTTACCTGAGCTAATTTATTTGACTTTTCAAGATTTTCAACCATTTTTGTCAACTTGTTAATCTCATTTGTCTTTAAAGACATCTCTTCCATTGCTTTTACTATATTTTTGGCATCATCTGTAGGCTGTATTGCTATGGTAGATGATTCAGTGGCTGATGTAGTGGAAGAAGTCACTAGCACTGCAATAGCCAGTGGTTCTTTGGGTGCCAAATTTTCACCTAAAGTTGAAGGCACTGCTGCAGTGATAACTGGAATGACTATAGGTATCACTGTTTCTTTCACTATCTCCTTTTCTTGGACAAGTTTTTCCATCTCTATTTCCATTTCCTTAACCTGGGTTGTGTAATGTTCCAAATTTGAAACTCTGCAATGAATAAGCTATATAATGGTCCTGTTATGATGAATAAGCTTAAAATATGCATAATAAATACATATACATCATTTTTAGCTACAGAAGCAATTGGTACTGCGTTTCATGATCCGGAAAGTGGGGAAAAAGGGGAGTTTATGCCTTAAAAAGCTTATTTTCAGAAATGAGTGAAAAATTAAGTAGGGGAAACGGCTGGATATGATAGCTTATGTCATGAGGGACCTATTCTCCTAATTTCAGCTCAAACTAATTCTTCTAGCTATATTAAACAACTCCTCCTTTCTCGACTAGGCTAGAAAACACTGATTTCTCATTACTTTACTAAACAGAAATTTCTAAATACAGTGAGAGCGTAATTCCCATTAAATTTTCTACAGAAAATGATAAAATAATACTGATATGCAACTTGTATTGATCAAAAAATATAGAAATGGATATTTACAATCTTATACAGTAAAACAAGACACCCAGCAAAGGTTTCCGGCAAAATGTATGAATAACAAGCAGCACTCCAGAAATAACGCAGTTGCTGCATCTCTATATTATATATGGTTGAATATGAAATGAAATAGCTGAATAATACATAAATATGGCCAAAATCCTCTCTAAAAAACTCCCGGAGGGAAATAAGCCCCTCCTCTTACAAGATGAGCACAAAATCAAAGGGTGCAACACTGCTGCTACTACCCCTGCATCAAGGACGCATTTTTCTGAAGTAGAATATGCTATGGCTGAATGTGAAGGAATGGACTCAAGAAAAATGCTGAAATGAAGCTCATATCACTCCCCTTTGATCCCTTAAGCAAGCTAATCTCAAGAGAGGATGAAATTCCTGCACAAGAATTCGTTGCACTAAGCAGTGCAACAACTCCGGCTAAACAACTGAAGCATGCAAGTGGTATCAAGACCAAAATAGCTGAATACATGAATGATATCCCTTTGATTCTATGCCTTCCTTTTATCTTTGGTGAGCCTCCTCACCTCGGACCCCACACAATGTTGAGGTGACTTCTTCATGAAGCTTCCTCTTTCAAAATTGCGCTGCCCTAGCTTGCTTCCCTCCTTTTGTGGCTGCACTATTGACTTGGTCAACTAATCCACCTCTAATGCCTCTTTCACAGTAGGGATATTATATCTAGTTTACATATGTGTGCCTTAGGCTGATCCTTTTTCACATTGAACCGGTTTACTTAGGTGATCTCTTCCTCCTCAAGAATGCATGTTGACTTAGTCAAACTTGACTATGTCCTCATCTATTTTTCCCCTATTCACACTTGTAAGTGTAAAATTCATCTCTTGAAGTGATCCCCTTCCTTATTAAGGTGGAAATTATTCATATTTTATTATTCATGGGCCTCCTTACCCATTTATTCCTCTTCTAAAGTGAAAGTAGAAAGATCTAATGTTCCAAATTGCTATGTGCAAATTTGGGAACATTACAGTCCTCCCCTCCCAAATGTTGCTTGTCCTCAAGAAACTGCAAGGTTAGGACTGAAGAGCATCCTCTTCTCCCCTACAACAACCTCACAAGATGAAATCATCTAAATATCAAGGTGTTGCATCATCAACATCTCTCCAAGTTGCCCCTCCCAAGTGTATAAGCCATCCAAATAGCTGGCATTATGTGACAGTGGATCATCCATGGAGGAAAAAATGGGTTGTTTGAAGGTCCTCTTAGGGCATGAAGGCTGATATAGATTGGGATTCATCATCCCCATTTGAATCTCTCCTCCCCAAGCTATCAACCAAACAAAATGAGCCACCCTCCAAAATGGTAACTCATGAAAATCATCCTCCACCTGAAGCTCCGGAAAAATAGGTGGGCTGGAATTTCGGACATGGTAGACACAGTAGCCTACCCCACGCTACTTTCCTCTCCACTTAAGATAAGTGTAGAGAATTTTTTGATCTTTGGCTACAATGATGTTTCCTTCCAATGTCAAGAAGGAAGCTAGACCTCCAAAGGTCCCTCTCCCAGCGCTATGCATCAAGTTGGCCCAAACCATCTCATAAATGATGGACAAGAAATCACCACGATATGGCATCCCATCCATCTCATGGCCCTCCTCATTAAGACAAAAATATGTTTTTGTAGAGGCCATGTCCCTTCCCATGCTCCCCTTAGAGCATGCAATGCAGAAATTTTGGGGATGCTCCTCCCTCAAGAACACATCCACTCCATCTGTTCCTCCTCCAATCATGCTCCTGATATAGGTAGGAATAATATCAGCAAGTAGGATCATGATCAGCATCATAATGAGAGAGATACTGAAGGCTTCACATGGTTCCAGAAGGTACCAAAAGTCTCCCAAGTGGTCACAGCACAGTCCTCCCCACTGCAGCTTCAAACAATGGTATGGAAAGTTGTCTCTTGACAAATGGCTTGTTGTATAAGTCATCACACCCACTATTAAATAGTAGATGGATGGATATGTCAGTTTAGCACACAATAAGTAGCCACATACTTGCGGGCCAGATCATACAGTAGATGGCTGTCTCCATCATGATGGCTGGCGAAAAATAGACCATGGAGCCTAAAGAGAAATTTTCCCCTTTGGAGAGCAATGCACTGCAAGGAAATGGTAAGAGTATACAAATATTGTGTTGAACAATAAATAAGTGCAAAAATAGAACTCTTACCATGTGATGGAAGCAAGATGGTGGCAAGATCCATAGATGAATCCTCCATAGTGGTATGGCATACCAATCTGAAGAGGAATGAATCACATTCTCCATGAAAATTCTCCTTCTTATGCTTGGACATCCAAGTTAAGGAGAACATACCACAGCAACCAATGAGTCCATCCACCACTCTATCAATCTCTCCTCCTCTAGGCCCACCAAGTGCATCAAATATGAAGTGATCCTGGGAACACTCCATCATCAAGTTCATGCCGCAAGGTGACATTGTTGTTGGCTCATGCAAATAGGCCCCTACCAACTCATAAATACATTCTCTGACATGTTATACATCAAATGATCCTCCCATAATGTTTCCATCTCCTCCCATTGCAACATCATGCAAAATGTGAGAGCAACTTTGTCCTTGCCCTCTCTCAATCCTCCAGAGCAACAAAGGTCTTTGCTGCCTCATCATAACTCCATCATACAACTAATATAGTGAAAAAAAAATGACCTTATCATCATAATGCATCCACACTCCTTGTTGCCCCATGATGCAAGTATTATGCCAAGTATCCTCCTCCCTCATACCCTTAGAAGAAGGATATGCCACATGATGGCCAAACTCTCTCAAGAGTAGCCAATGCAGTCTTGCCTCTTGCTGCCCAGTATCATAGAGTTGCAAGTAAATTTCCAGCTTCTTGCTCTCTATCCACATCCACCTATCCATCAATAGATGCCTCCTATCATTCTCCACCTTGGCACTCCTCCAAAAGAGGCTACCATCCTCCCATATCAGATTTTTCTCCTTGCATTCCATGAGATGTTGAAATGCAACTCCTTGGAGAGCTCCATGAAAATATCTCTCATCAATGATTATCTTGAACCCATAAGGATCCAAGGGGCTTGAAGGCAAAGTATCTTTTCTGCTACTTCTTGACAGCGCTGTAACCCTCCTCCACAGTGTTCTGGCTATCTTATTTTTCTTCTGCATGAATTTTTTGGAGCAAAGTTCAGTCCATCCCCCAAGAATTCACACTCCAACCTCATGGGTTGTGTGTAACTCATTAGTGATACATGAGTTTGATGGTTCAATTCTCCCTTGAACCCTTCAAGCTTGCACAGCGCAGTGCAATCCTGCTGCTTTATCTCAGCAATATCATTTGATCCTGGTTCCATAAAATTTTCTGAAATGTTAAGACATGGAAATTTATGCATACCTCTATGAGTCTTTGGGGCATCTTCTATGGCTGCAAGAGGTCCTCTCTTCAATGTGCTAGCTGATCCAACTACTGATGTAGAAGGATACTCTGTCAAGGCTATGGTAGCACTGGCACTTGCCTCCTCCCATTGTGGTGTGGGTCTTCTCTTCTATAATATTTCCTCATCAAAGGTTCTGATCATCTCTTGAGTGAACTTAGAAAAAGAAGTCACCCTTGTGTGGCTTAAGTGACTACACCACCAAGCATTGGCTTCACCCTCCAGGTGCAGCGCTGCAACTTCTGCTACCTCCCTCTCTCCCACTGAATGAAGTATGAAGAATGCCTCAAGATTTTTTTCCCAAGCTCTTGCTATAGTTGAACCATCAAATTTAGACAATAGGAATCTATTTCCTTTGATCTCTCCTTTGCTTCAAGATCTTTCCTCTTCTCTTAGTTGAATAAACTAAGGAAAATCTAGGGTCTCTTTGAAAGCCCTAGGTTGGCATTTGTATTTTTCCAAATATCCACTTAGGATATCATAATCTAAATGGTCTCTTTTCTCTCCACTTCCTCTATAGGAATAGGAAGTGTGTGCATCTTCTTCTACTTTTTTAAACCCTCTAGAGGTTTCTCTGCAAATCTCTCCTCCTTGAAACCCTTTTGGAGTTTCAGTGCATTTATTTTCCTCTTTCTTCTTGGATCTGAAAATGGATGAGATTAAGCTCATCCTCTCCATCATTTTTATCTCTACCTTTCCTCTTTTCTCCTCTGATAGCTTGATCTCATAGGCTGTGCCAGAGATCATGCTCTGATACCACTGTAATGTTCCAAATCTTAAACTCTGCAATGAATAAGCTGTATAACGGTCATGTTATGATGAAAAAGCTTAAAATATGCATAATAAATACATAGACATCATTTTTAGCTACAGAAGCTGTTAGGTCTCTATAATAAGCAAGATTGGCAAAATTCCGATCACAGAGTTAACATCATTTCAACCAACTTTGGGATTCTAGGATCTAGCCCTCCTGAATCCGGAGAGGGATCTCTCCAATATGTACAAAGATGGATTTGTCTTCGAAGTTTAGGGTAATGATATTAGGCTAGTTATGAAGACCAAGGGTTTGTTTGGTTTTTTGGATGGTTGAACATAGTTGCTGTCTGAGGTGGAAAGATCTATATGCAAATAGGTTCAAAAGTGAGAAGTTGCAAGCAAAAAGAGTAAGCTTTGATCAAGAAGAAAGATGATGGCAGGTTTTCAGTCCATTGGGCTATGGAGTCATAAGAGGATTTAATTGAAACAATCAGGTCCAAGAGTGGTCTATGGGGCAAGTCATCTATGCCTACGGATCTCTTTAAAGTTTGATTTATGGAATGGAGTGATACAATAAGAAAGGGAAATGACAGATGCAGAACAAAGAGCAGCCCAGGATCTGGTAAATACTTTGAAACTAGCCAGCCTTTGACCAGGCACTTAAGAAAAACATAGAAGCAAACTAGGATCTGGTAAGTACTTTGAAACTATCCAGCCTTTGATACACTTCTGATAGAAAACATATAAAAAACAAAAGGGAAACTCAAAGATAACACAGAATGGTCTAAGATCTGATAAGTACTTTGAAACTAGTCAGCTTTTAACACATCCTAAGGGAAACAATCAAATAGTTAAGCAAATAAGAAAGGGACTCAGGGCTAACCTTAATTTCCTCAGTTCATCTTCACACAACATATATTGAAAGTAACATTTAAAAATAACATTCAGCTAAGACAACAAGACGAGGGAACGCCAACATCCCTGTACTTAAACTGAATTAAATCATTTTCAAATAACACAGTTGAAAGAAAACATTTAAATAAAGGTTTTTCAGCCAAAGAAGGTTACTGATATACAGTCGGTCCTAAACCTGTTTAAACTGTTCTTTATAGTGGAAAATGAAACAAATTGAAAACAGAAACAAAATACAAGTTACAGTGAGAATAACATCACCATCAGCATAGACCAGGATCCCATAAATCAGCTTGTATTGATGCTTCAAACCAGTTACAATCTTCAGATCCAGTGTTTTAATCCATCTCTCTTCACAACCTAACCTATCTGTTACAAGCAGAGCTCCAAGAACCAGTGAAATCCTATATACAATCAAGAGTTTTCAGCTCAGTGACAATTACAATGCTTCAGCAATTACCTTAACAACCAACCCCTCACTCATCTTCTATTGAAGTATTTATAGAAGGATGAGGAGGTGAGACCTGATAAAAGATCTCAAACCAATTAATACAGTCATAAATGTCTTTCTTGGCCCTTGGGGGATCAAAGAAGAAATTATACAGGTGTTCCACTGCATTAACTGATTTACATTTATAAAAATAGCTCGGTGGGAGCTTTGTTTGACATTTGAGGCTATGTGTACAATATGGGTTACTCTGCGGATTTCTATTAATAAATTTGATGGCAGAAGTAATTTCTTCGGCTGCTTAGAGGCATGATATCTGATTTTGATCAATAAATTCAGTTCTTGATGGAATACTTCGAGGCACAGGTGGCGCTTTAGTTGGTGGGAAGAATCAATTTTCTTCCATTTGTGGCAGTGGAGGGTCTTTCTGATAAAACACTTTAGATTTTCCTTTAATCTGTGTTTTAGATCCGGGGATTAGGCGTTTGATAACTATATTAGCTTTAATCCCCACAAATCTGTCCACTAATCTGCTGTTCTGGTTCATTTCTGGTCTTCAATCTCTGATACTCTTTTTCTGCATTGATCTTCACGGTTTTTCTGTCGTGTAGGGCTGCGCAGGTCATATAAGGCATCAATTCCTAATAAAACATCAATGAAACGTGATATTAAACCCTGTGCATGATTTCCTTATGTATTCGAAAGCTGGAGGATCGTCATCCTCGGCCTGCGAAAATTTCTTCATTTTAAGCGAAAAAACCTTAAACCTGCACAATAAAAACAAAATGAGGAAATCCTGCGTTTATATGGGTAAATCTGCATCGGAGGGCGTGTGGGAGAATGAGATGATCGAAGCCATTAATCGTGCTATGATCGACGGTCGGGAGCGACTTGGAAAGTCAGCGGCGAAGGAGGTTTGACGGGGCCATAGAATCAGGAGGACGAATAATAGTCGTCGATCTGCAGAGATCGACGGCGGAGATTGAATCTTGGACACGCGATGGATGGGTTAACGAGCGAGCATGTCCATTAAAGGTCGAGCAAGTGAGGCGATCGGCAGCCGTCGGATGGGAAGTCCCAGATCGAACGGTGAGGGTGGATTCCGCTGCATGGTTATGGTGTGAAGTTTAACGCACGAAATGAGGTGATAGCACGACGGTTTTGAAATAGCGGTAGGGACACGTGTCGGCCAGCGTATGGAATCGCTGGCCGACAGGAGAAAACCATCGTGGCTCAGAAGGTGGTGCGAAATGGAAACCAGTGGTTTCTTGACAAACGACGCAGGAGAAGGGGGGATCCACCTGGTGAGATGTGCTCTGCTCCGTCAGATCTGGGGAGCAGATCGACGGTCCAAGTTGATCGTGAAATAAAACATGTGATTTTAATTATTCCCCGTTAAACTTTATAAAATGGGTTTTTTCGAGTTTTCAAAGGGAAATGAACGGAGGAAAATGGTATTTTTCGGTTTAGCGCCTAAGGACTGAGCGGTCAGTCCTGGCGCTCGGGTATATCAAGGAAAATGGCCTGGGGGCTTAGCTTGAAAGGGCTAAAATGCCAAAAACACATAAAATATGTCATTTATATGATTTCAAATGATTTTTCAGAGGAAAAAGGGCCCGATAAGTTAAAAAGTGAGTTTTTAACCTTGGGAAGTGGAATGTGTGGAGGGTTAAAGGGAAAACATATGTTTTTGTGGGGTTATTATGAATAAAAGGAAAATGGAGAATGAGGTAGTTGGAAGGAAAAGGAAGAGGAGAAAAAATGGGAAACACTGCAGTATTTGACTTGGATTTTTGCAGGATATCAGGGGTTTGGAGAAGGAAATAGGTATGAAGATCTAACCAGCAACATGAGTTTCACCAAAAGACTTCAAGCACCAACAAATTTAGGACTGAATTTGTTTCTTGAAGGCTGCAAAGAATATTTAGCCACCAGCTGATATGATAGGAAAAATATGGGTGGCTAACAGAAGCAACTGGTACTGCGTTTCATGATCCGGAAAGCGGGGAAAAAGGGGATTTTATGGCCTAAAAAGGTTATTTTCATAAATGAGCGTAAAATTAAGCAGGGGAAATGGATGGGTATGATATCTTAGGTCATGAGGGACCTATTCTCAGAATTTCAGCTCAAAATAAAGCTTCTAGATTTATTAAACAGCTCCTCCTTTCCCGACTAGGCTAGAAAACATTGATTTCCCATTACTTTACTAAATAGAAATTTCTGAATACAGTGAGAGAAAATTTCCCATGAGGCTTTCTATATAAAATGATAAAATAAGACTGATATGCAACTTATATTGATAAAACAATAGAGAAATGGAGATTTACAAGCTTATATAGTAAAACAAGACACCCGGCAAAGGTTTCCAGCAAAATGCATGAATAACAAACAACACTCCAGAAATAACGTAGTTACTGTATCTCTATATTATACATGGCTGAATATGACATGAAATAGCTGAATAATATAGAAATATGGCCAAAGGCCTCTCTAACAAACTCTCGGAGGGAAATAAGCACCTCCTCTTACAAGATGAGCACAAAATCAAAGGGTGCAACACTGTTGTTGCTGCCCTTGCATCAAGGAGGTAGTTTTCTGAAGTAGACTACATTGTGGCTGAATGTGAAGTAATGGTCTCAATAAAAATGCTTAAATGAAGCTCATATCACTCCCCTTTGATCCCTTAAGCAAGCTGATCTCAAAAGAAGATGAAATTCCTGTACAGGAATTCCTTGCACTAAGTAGTGCAGCAATTTCGGCTAAATAGCTGAAGCCTGCAAGTGGTCTCAAGACCAATAGATGAATACATGAATGATCTACCTTTGATGCTATGCCTTCCTTTTATATTTGGTGAGCCTCCTCACCCCGGACCCCACAGAATGTTGAGGTGACTTCTTCATGAAGCTTCTTCTTTCAAAACTGCACTGCCCTCACTTGCTTCCCTCCTTTTGTGGTTGCGTTGTTGACTTGGTCAACTAATCCACCTCTAATGGCTCTTTCACACTAGGGAACTTCAATCTAGTTTACATATTTGTTCCTTAGGCTGATCCTTGTTCACATTGAACCGGTTTACTTAGGTGATCTCTTCCTCCTCAAGAATGCATGTTGACTTAGTCAAACTTGACTATGTCCTCATCTATTTTTCCTCTATTAACACTTGTAAGTGTAAATTTCAGCTCATGAAGTGATCCCCTTCCTTATTAAGGTGTAAATTATTCATATTTTATTATTCATGGGCCTCCTTGCCCATTTATTCCTCTTCTAACGTGAAAGCAGCAAAATCTAATGTTCCAAATTGCTATGTGCAAATTTGGGAACATTACAGGCTATCAATTGAAGAATTAAATTCATCATTTCATCTTTTTCATTCTGTTCCTGTATGATTTCTTTTGTCTGAGGATGCTCACTTTGAGGAAGTTTGGTTTGTTTCCTCAAGGCTGCTATATCCTCATTTTTCTTTTTCACCAATGCTTCTACTGCTTTGATGTTAGTAGGATCATATCCTACCTGCAATACTAATTCTTCTAAGGCTTTTATCCTTAGATCCTTGGCATATAATGAAGCTTTGTCCATCTTCATTTGATCTTGCATATTGGAGAGGGCATTTTGTAGCTTTTGAGCACTCATATATTTTGTTGTAACTATGGAATACAACATCTCTGAGCTTTGCATGTGAAACTCTATTTGATCTAATTCATGGATACTGTATGTAGCTACTTCTAGATCAACTTTCTTATAGTCAGCAACTGTCTTTGGAACTGATATTGTGGGTTGTAATACTAACATAATCAATTTTTTACTTGAGTAATCAAATCCTAATAGGAATCTGTTTTGATTACCTGGCTTTTGTTTCAAGAACTGAGAGTAAATTTCAGTTTTTATTTCCTCATTCTTCAGTTTAATTTACTTATATTTCTCCTTAATATCTAAATCCTTTTCCTCAGCTGCCTATGAGGAAGAAGCTTCCATGTTTTTGTTTCTTTCCATTAACTATGTGTCTTCATTATTGAGTTGTTCTTCATTTTGATTTGGCTCATTGATAATTGCAGTAGCTACATTTGTCTCTGTAAAATCTATGTTAGTATTTAAAGGCTCTATTTCTTCAGCATCTATTGTCACTTTTCCTTTATCTGCTGTATCCAATTTAGGCCTTTTGTTATAAATTATCTTGAACTTTGTTTCTATTGTAGTCTCTACCACATCGGCTCCTTATTCCCTTATTCTTTTGGTGGACTTATCTGGTTGATTTGCAGTCTCTAAGGTATGACTAGTATTACCTTTGCTCATTGCATCTTGTTACACAGCAATTTGTTACCGTCCCTAAAATTCCCCGTCCCACACATTCGATGGCTTATTCCATGACGTGTGAGCAGTGACATGATCTGAAAACACTTTCATGGCATTCCCCTAGACATGGACTTTCATTCCCCTGAAGACATCTCCTTGTGAAAAACCCTAAAAATAGCCTTTTCATCCTTGGCGTAACTAGCCAGTGTTATACCCGCACCAATGGGGGAAATACTCCAAAGAGGGCGCTCCAATTGGCGCTCTGTCTCAGAGTCGCACTCGCGCCAGGCTTAATAAAGGGTGTTTTTTAAAAATAAATGGCGGAAGATTGACTCCAACCAACTCCTGAACTGGACTCTAAATCGAGTTGGGACATTTGGCTCCAGTTCTCCATGTAGAGGAAGTAGTTTTCCACCTCTCATGGAAGCTTCCTTGAGGATAGGGCCAATCCCATGATTGTAGGGATCCCAACTCCCCTTCCACCATCTATATAAGCTTGCCATTTCCCTTTGCAAGCTAGTCTCCAAGAATCTCCAAGAGCCTTCAGAATGCTGCAAGAGCTTTGATAGTCTTCATAGTGCCAAATCCATAGCAAGGAGATTGACAATTGAAGAGAGAGGCTTGTCCCCTTTCTTGACAAGCTTTACCGAGACGTATTCCACTGGCGACCCGTCGAAGGAGAATTCAGCGTCAGAGCCAGGTTGTATTTTCCTTTGTATGAATTAATGATAAGCGACTATTGGTTATGGTTCCACTCGTTTTGTTCATTATGATCATGAGTTGTGTCCTCTCTAACTGACGCATAATTGTATATATTGGATTTTACGCTTGTTTTTATTGTGTTTCTTGCATGTGCAGGTGTTCGATCGCGACGAGTGTGAGGTTTTTGATCTACCGAAGCAAAGGAATGGGAGCGCTACCTTCTCTACAAACAACAGCGTTGGATTCGAGGTAAGCCTTCTTCGCAAGTTGGTTTATTGCAATTAGGGACCCGCACCATAGCATGTTACGATTGTTGCTAGACCCGTTCTGGGCTAGTAGGGATCGCCTCTGTCCACAGAGGGGATTTACCTTCACAAAAAATTGGCGACTCCGCTGGGGAGTTAGCTTGTTGTTTGCTTTATAAACTACAGACGGAGCCTGAAGTTAGCCAGATAGCCTTCGAAACGCTTTGCTCTGCATTAGCGAAAGTAGATGAATCCTACTTCAGTCAATCTCCGGTTTAGTTTATGAACTGAACACTTGGAGTATTGTCTTGTCTTTCGGTCGATTCTTGAATTTGCTTGCTTGATCAGCTCTTTTGGCTGGCTCTTTTCGTGAGTTTGGCTTTTGGTTTGAGATTCAACATCACTGGTCTGTTCCTTGGATTGCTCTTTTTTGTTTTTCCATAGTAAACTTGACTGGCGTGCTTATTAGCCTGACAGTCGTGCCAGTGCTGTGAAGTGCTAGGGTTTGCTTAGTTTTGAGCTCTCTAAGCCTGATCTGTGATTTTGGTCTCATTTTTTTCGACTGCTTGAGTGTTCTGGAGCCTTTTTTGACTGACTGTGACCTTCATCCTGTAGAGCTATAAAAAGGGTCTCTTTCACCTCTAATTACCTCACATTAATATGTCAATCCGGGAGCGTTTTGTTATTACAAAGAGTGACTCAATCTGAGGCTATCACTTGTCAGAGTAATGCTAGTAGTACAGTGCTTAAGAAATACAAGAGTAAATGGATGCTTCTCTGTAACTAAATTACTTCAAAGAATAAATCACACACTCAGAAAACTCAACAACTTATCAGTCAAGGGTTCGGCAGTGATAACCCATCCCTTCGGAAACTGATGGAAAGGAAACTAGAGCATAGACCACGAGCCTGGGAGCTAGACAGTGACTTCCAATGCTCGCTACAGCCTTAGATCATCTCTCACGCCAAAACAACAAATGCAATTAAATGGAACAACAAATAACAAAATAGAACAGTAATTAAAGAATTGAACAGCAAATCTAAAATGGAACAGCAATTGAATAATCTAAGTCCCGCGGGTTGTAACCAAGCTTATCTATTAACTCACATACACTCTTCGCAACCAAAATAACATTCTTTCACTCTTAAGGTAAATCACGCAAAACACACTAATGGAACAACAATAACTATTGATGAATTATAGAACAGCACTGATAAATCAGAAACGCACACAACACACTGGAATAACAATCTGATCAACCTGAATCAACAGGAATACGACTGTGCTTCCAAATTGAACACTATTATTTCTGAATCCAACGATTATGAAGAACACTACCTCAAACGAATGTATGACACGAATGTTCAGTATAACAGCTCTGTAACAGAACAGTAAGAACATGAAATTAACTCTTGAAAAGATTAATAACTTGATGCGGAGTCAACTCACGATTCTATCTGTAAAAACCTCAATGATTCAATCTTTAACAGAGCATGTAATATCAAATTATAAAGCATATCAAATCACCAAATAACAATGATAAACAAACCACGCGGAAATCAAGTCGTAATGGTACATAAGCAAGTGTCCTTCGGGGTCGGGCCCTTAGCCTCCAAGGATACACCGCTTTAAGTTAATCCAGACGCAGAGATGAAATAATCACCAAGATTTTATTAATGCATCGGTCAAGAATACAATGAACCAGTTCTCAACGAGACTTAATAATCAGAGCTGATGTTTAACAGAAAATTACATAAAAGCGTATTCTTCTTATTCTTAAGCTAACAGTGCTGTCCCTTTATATAAAGGCGATGGCGGAGATGTCCAAGTAACAAGATAAATAAAGCAGCGATCCCTCAGGATCGAAGATCCTGAGGGATTCGCCAAACTGTTAATTCTTCATCCTTTCCTTTCTTTTGCGCCGAGCTGGTGTCTTCTCCTTCTTTTCCGAGCCGACTTGCTTTAATCTGT
Organism: Pinus albicaulis; assembly: GCA_034641835.2. Lineage (NCBI taxonomy): Eukaryota > Viridiplantae > Streptophyta > Pinopsida > Pinales > Pinaceae > Pinus > Pinus albicaulis. The sequence continues at coordinate 734,778,952 of CM076580.1, forward strand.
TTAGCCTTGTTTGCATTCGGTTCACCTTCAGAGGGACAGCAGTTATCTCGACTTTGTCTCTTCCTTTGGAGCGGAAATTCCTCGTTTTCTCCTTTTCCTGTACAAAAAATAACCATTATCAGCGGTTAAGTCTTGCATATCAATTCTCATATGTTTTGTTATAGTTCCTTATTATTTTCCAAATTCATGATACAAAAAGGTTTACAAATTCTACTAAAAAGCCACTGAAATAATCATCAAAAGCATACCTTTTTAGTACTCCACACACCCCCCTGCTTACCTTGTTTCATGTCCTCATGAAAACATTGTAGTTGACATGCAAGGCAGTGAGAGAATATGCTGGAGAAGGAGTCTCATGCGGAGGTCTACAGCCATGATGAGTGATTAGATAGTCAAAGAACTGACCTGTTTGCCCCTCAGGCATCTCATACAGGGCTTGGTATCCGGGTGCAGGGTGCCAAATAATTGGAGTGCGAAATCTATATCCTAACCAAGATGACCCTGCTTTCAGAATGCTCTCGCCATAGAGGTTCAAACGGTTGGCAGCTAACTCAAAGTTCTCATACTTAAATGGTTCCCTGAGCTGGATGTTTGGATCAGAGATTTGGTACCGAAATTTGGCTGCATTAATGGCCAGGTCTTTGATGGAAAGAAAATATTCTAAACTCTCTCGAATGAGTGCCTCATGCATGGGTCCTAATGTTTCATAGACACCCGGAGTCTTTATGAGGTTTCTATGAGCTTTCCACAACTGCACTGGGTTCCTAGGCTCAGCCCTTACCCGTAAATCTAGACCATTTCCCTGACTCTGGAAAGTATCATAAGCTTTGAGCCACTTAATCTGATTAACCCCGAATGAAATGAATGCTTGTAATTGGATGTCTCCAATGAAAGGGCCAGGGTTTAACTCAGTCTCCTGATTTAGCACAAGGTCATGCAAATAAAATTCACACAACAATCTCTGGACTTTCACTCCATAATGTTTACAACAGTCTATAAAGTCATTGACAGTGTTGATTTGTATAGGGGCGCCTGCTTTAACAGCTTTTATTTTTAATTGTAAATACCGTTCTAATAAAAACAGAGCATATTTTTTAGCAGGGGCCCTACATGCTAAAACATCATTGTATAAAGAACACAAGGTATTCATCTGCTTGATAACAGTATCTAGTCTACGGGTTACCTGTGCAACTTCCTCTTGTTCCTTTTTCCACCCTTCAATGGCCTGGCTTTCGGACTGACTGACGTCCCTTAGTTGTTGCTGTAACTCTTCATATTTTTCTCGGGGAACCGTTTGCTCTCTAAGTTGTTCGGCTTCTTGCTGGGCTTGCTTCACCATCTTATGCAAGGTTTTTGTCTTCGGATCTTTTTTCCATAAGTCAGTAGAGGCCGGGAGTTTTACCTGAACTTTCTTATGATGTTGTTTGGAGTTCAGAACCCTTATTACCCCTGAGGGTGGTGCCTCTGTCTGGATTTTCTTGTCGCTGGTCCTCATATCGTCCCTTTCTATTTTAACGCGTATATCAGTCTGTTGCTGTTCCTCAGCAACGTTTGGAACGACGGCTGGATTTTCAGTAGGGCTTTGAGCAGTAGGGCGATTGTTGGCCTTCTTTTTCTTCCCTCCAGTCTTTCTTACCCTCTGGTTTGCTTTCAGAACTCTAATTTTCTGTCTGAGCTGGGTTATTGTATTCAATAATTTCTGTCGTTCCATTCGCAATTTCTTAATTTCCACCGTTTCATTAGAAGGAACAGCAGGCTGTCTGCTGCGGTCTGGACCATGACTGGTTTCTAGATCTTTCTCTTGGGGCGCTTCCTCACTATTCTGCTCTGGCTGTTCTGGGGTAGGAATCTTGACTGATTCTGTCTCTTCTTGGGCAACTGCTTTTTCTGCTCCTACTCCCTCTGGAATTTCCTCTGGTATCTTGGGAATAGATTGTTCCCGTTCAGTATCTCTCATCTCTTCTTCATCATGAACAGGAAGATTCCCTTTTTCTGACTCTACTGCATGTGATTTTTCAAATGCGTTTCCTTCTTGAGTTTTTTCGTAGAGTTCTGCTGAATTAGAAGGTTGGCCATACTTACCCATATCGGCCAAGACTGCGGCCAATTCGTCTTCTCCCATTGGGTCTTGTAATGGGCTACCTCCCTGCTGTCCCATTTCCTCCTCCTGTTCAATTTCTGCTTCTATTTCTGTTTCTGAACGCTCGGCTGCTTCTTCTTCGGATTGCTCGTCCTCAATTACCACTGGTTGGCTGGTGCTTTCCTGGAGCTTTTCCAGCCTTCCTCGCATCCGAGCTAACCGGACTGATTTTTTGGGCTTCTCTATCCTTCCTCGCATCCTAGGTAACTGGGCTGATTTTCTGAGCTTTTCTAGTCTTCCTCTCATCCGAGCTAACCGGGCTGATTTTCTGGGCTCCTCTGGCTGCTCGGGTGCATTACTGGCATGCTTATGTTTTGCCGATTCCTGGTGTATCTCTGGTCGTTCTGATGCACTAGCAACATGTTTTTGTTTTACTAATTCTCTGCGTTTTGCCGGACGTTCTGGTGTGCTTGTAGAATTCTTACGTTTTTTGGATGGTGCTGTCAATCCCCCCTCAATCATTACAATCAGCTCTTCCCAGCTGCTTTGCTAGGTGAGGCTATGACTAACTATTAATCGTATTAACCCATGGTGACTGACAACTGACTCTACATGCTGTGCCTTTTTTATGCTTCATGCAGCATCATGCAGTAATGAATTCAGAAGTGCAGGTAGGTTTACAGAGCATTTCTGCTTTAAAACAGCTAAGAGTTTAAGATGTCGTGGTCTTACCACGTCTTTCCTTCCTTCGCAGGTGATGTAGCTCTGCACTTTTCTTTCTAATTCCGTCCAGGGTTCTCCTAGCGTTGCTGGCAGAATGCCCTTCCCCTTAATTGTCAAGCTCTGACCTTCGTCCTAGAAAATTTCCATGATCTTCTGTAATCTTTCCTTCTTTAATGTCCATACTGGTCCGGTGGCTGGTAGTCCCGAACATTCTGCAATTATATCGTCGGTGGCTACTATCCGCTTCCCCCTTACTGTGGAGTGATCATCTTGCAGGTTCTGCAAAAATTCCATCGCTACTGTTTCATTGGGCTCCTACAGGCGACTGAGATAATTCAACCAGCCTGCTCTTTCTAGGATCTCTCGGGCAGCAGCGGAGATTGTCAACTTCTGAGGTTCGCTTCGAATTGCCCTTCTTCCCATGGTTTTACTGCGGATTCTCAATGGAACAACAACTACTTGTGCTTTTTGAAACACGGAGAGGGTGATAATCGCAAAAAAAACAAAACAGAGAGTATGCAACAATGCAACGGAAATGGATTATGAACAGCAACTTGTGAAAAAATAGAAATGCCATGCCGTTAAACCGTGCCAAACCGTCGTACACTATCTTTCCCGAATGGTGAGCTGACACGTAATTCAAGGAATGATGAGGTTAACCTCCCCCCCCCCCCGCAATGTGATAGGATGTCCCAGCCGGCAAATAAAGGAGCAGCACCCGATCTGCAACCGAGTCAGAAAGGAACAGCATATGGAATTATGCCATGTTTAGGAGGACAACGAATTACCGAAATCGAGGCAGAGAGTTGATCGCGTATTATGTAAGAGGCTGCTGTGTTATGATATGAGGCTGGTGGATAGGACATCTATCGTACTTGCCAAATCTCAAGTGGTCATGGTCACCGCCTTTGCCATGATTGGTGATTATAAATGTTCATGCGATGTATAAATCGGGAAATAATATATGATTAGTTCCTAGGATATAAGAAACAAAAGAGTATTAGTATCTTACCCATTGGTGTAACCAAGGTGACTTCAATACCATTAACAGTGCTCTGCTGCCGACATGTGTCCATAACCTTGGGCCCGAGTTGTTTTCACCTCGGAACCATGATCCTTTGTGTATACTTGGGAATGTTGTTATGTCAAAATGTAGACCATTATCTTTGGCTTGGTGACAGTTAACCATAATGCCATTCCTGAGGAAGGAGGCGAAACGTGGGCGGGCATTTCGTGAATGAGACCTCCTGTTCCAAGGTTTGTTTATTTGATATACCTTTTGGACCATATCCCTGGTGTGGTGGCCATAATGGGAATGCCACTTCACTTCCATCCTCATGATCATGGTAGGCTGGCTCTCGATGAGACCCCCTATCCTGCATTTGACACTTCACATATCATGTTCACATATTTTTTCTTTTTTTTATAGAATACTTTTCCTTATTTATACACAAAGGGTGGTTCAACACTCCTTAAGAGTAGGAATGGTGGAAGAAGTCTTATCATCTCAATAGGAAGATATAAGCTCTTTGCTCTTATTCCCAAGTAATAATAAAAAAAAAGGTTTAAGGGGATCAGCATGATAAAGATAACCAATCAGGGCAAAATTAGTAAAACCATGTCAACAAAAGGTAAGAAATAAGTATGTCCTTCCGTTTGTCCTCTTACTAATGCAGAGCCTTATAGATATAGCGATTTATGGTTTGCAAATTTCGGTATGTTGTGATTTTATATTTCATTGCACAAATACATAGCTGTATCTTAAAGACTAGAAAGAAGACGGGCAAGAAGCATCCTCAATTTAGATCAGCAAAAGGAATAAGCTATTTCACAAGGAGAGCAAAAGTATGCTAGTGGTGTTCCTTTGGAAAAGAAACAACGATGGATGATAGAAAAAGGGACAGCAAAAATGCAAATGCCGTTCCTTTGGGAAAAAGGAACAGCAAAAATAAAAATACTATAAAAACACTCAAAATGCCATTCCTTTGAAAAAGGAACAACAACAATAAAAGAACGCTGTTTCTTTGAAGAAAAAGGAAAAGTGGTAACAAAAAGGAACAGCAGAAAGCGTAACAATGCCGTTCCTTTGGAAAAGGAACAGCAGAGATCCAGAATGCTGTTCCTTTAGAAAAGGAACAGCAAAACAAGCAAAACAAGCAAAGCCAACAGCATAAAAAAACACGCAGATGCTATTTTCAGAACGGCAAGAATCGAACTTTGTAAAAGAAAAGGAACAACAAAAAAAATGATAAGAAAACATTTAATGCAAACTTATGTACAAGAACCACTCAAAAACAAGAACTTATGTACAAATTGTAAAAAGAAATGAACCCTTCGGTGTTCCTTTGGAAAAGAAACAACGACGGATGATAGAAAAAGGAACAGCAAAAAAATGCAAATGCCGTTCCTTTAGGAAAAGGAACAGCAAAAAAATAAAAATACTATAAAAACACTCAAAATGCCATTCCTTTGAAAAAGGAACAACGGCAATAAAAGAACGTTGTTTCTTTGAGGAAAAAGGAACAGTGGTAACCAAAAGGAACAGCAGAAAGCGTAACAATGCCGTTCCTTTGGAAAAGGAACAGCAGAGATCCAGAATGTTGTTCCTTTAGAAAAGGAACAGCAAAAGGAACAGCAAAACAAGCAAAGCCAACAGCATAAAAAACACGCAGATGCTATTTTTAGAACGGCAAAAATCGAACTTTGTAAAAGAAAAGGAACAGCAAAAAAAAATGATAAGAAAACATTTAATGCAAACTTATGTACAAGAACCACTCAAAAACAAGAACTTATGTACAAATTGTAAAAAGAAATGAACCCTTAATGAATTACAGGTGAGGAAGATTTCTCTTCCTCTCCTAAAATCTCCATATCAGTGTCTCAGCGTAGCTGCTGGCAGAAGGATTCCTGAGTGAGTGGTTTGCGATAGAGACGGACTCGGTGGCCATTTACTTTGAATGCATATCCAGAACCGTCAATGGTAATTAGAGTAAGGGTTCCGTTGTCATGCACCTTCTGGATTTCGTATGGTCCCAACCATCGAGTCTGAAGTTTTCCAGGGAAGTCCCGAAACCGAGAGTCGTATAACAGAGCCCAGTCTCCCTCGTGGAAGACTTTGTTTTTGATGAGCGCATCATGCCATTTAGCTCGCTGCTGTTGAATCAATGCTGTATTTTGTAGTGCAGAGAGCCTAATTTCGTCTAATTCATTGATCTGCTGTAGTCGATTGATTTGTGCCTCGCTTAGATCTAGGCCAACTTCCTGTGCTTTCCGTAATGTTTGGATTCCGAATTCTATGGGAAAAATGGGTTGTTTTCCAAACACTAATTGATAAGGTGAGTAACCGGTGGTGCTCCTCCATGTGGTTCTATAGGCCCAGAGTGCTTCAGGTAGTCGGGTAGCCCAATCACGCCTATGTGACGTAATGGTTTTCGTTAGGATTGATTCTATTATCTTATTGCTACTTTCTACCTGCCCATTCGCCTGTGGGTGATATGGAGTAGTGATTTTATGCTGGACGTGATAATTGTTGAGTGTTGCAGCTAATTTATGCCCAGCAAATTGTGGTCCTCCATCCGTAATTATTTCCCTGGGAAGGCCATAACGTACAAATATATGGAACAGGAACTGTATGACAGAGTCCTCTGTGGCTCTTGGCAATGCTTCTGCCTCAACCCATTTGGTGACATATTCTGTTGCCACCAAGATATATGTTTTCTGATTTGATGAGGGGTTGATGGGTCCAACGAAATCAAGAGCCCATCGCTCGAATGGTTCGATGACTAGCTGTGGTTTCAGAGGCATCTCATCAGCTTGACCAGGTCGTCCTTCTCGCTGGTAGCTGTCACAGGCTTGGAAAAACTTCTTCGCATCTTTGAAGATCGTGGGCCAGTAATATCCTGTCTGTAATACTTTATGCCCAGTTCTGCGCTCAGCGAAGTGCCCCCCACATGGTCCATCGTGACAGGCTTTTAGGATGTCAAAGATTTCATCCTCTCTAACACATCGCCTGATATGCATGTCTGCTCCTGTGTGAAACAAATAGCCCCCAATCCACGAGAATCGAGAACTTTTCTGAATAATCTGCTTGCGCTCATTAGGGGTTAAATGTTTTGGTAGTTTACCTACTGCGAGGTAGTTGGCAACATCAGCATACCAGGGTGTTTGAACGGCAATAGAAAACAGGTGCTCATCCGGAAATTGATCTTCAACTGCTGCTGCATCGCTTGATTTTGGTATTCTCGAAAGAAAATCGGCTACAGGGTTTTCTTTGCCATGCCGGTCCTTGATTGTGATGTCGAATTCCTGCAATAAAATTAACCATCGAGTTACTCTGGCATTTGTGACAGGCTTATTTGCTAAATATTTTATAGCAGAATGGTCTGTATATAAGATAACGGGATAGCCTGTAATATAATGTCTAAATTTATTGACAGCATGTATTACAGCTAGGAATTCTTTTTCAGTAACAGTGTAATTTAATTCAGCAGGGGATAAATTCTTGCTGATGTAATAGATGGCATATGGTTTTTTATCCTCTTCCTGTCCAAGGACTGCGCCAATAGCTGTATCTGAGGCATCAGATGATATCTGGAATGGTAGGTCCCAGTTTGGTCCTCGAAGGACTGGGGCTGTGGATACGAGCTTCTTTAAATCTTCGAAAGCATGGTCACATTTTTCCGTCCAAAGAAAATCAACATTACCGGTTAGTGCATATAAAGGAGCAGCAATGTGCGAATAATGCTCTATAAATCGTCTATAATAACCAGAAAATCCAAGAAAGCTGCGTACCTCTGTTTGAGTAGTAGGAGTGGGAATGAGCAAAAGTATTTGGATTTTGGCCGGGTCTACCTGAATGCCGGCTGCCGAAACATAATGTCCTAGGATAAGTCCTTCAGTCATCATCATGAAACATTTTTCGTGGCTTAAGCAAAGCCTGGTAACAATGCAGCATTGTAGGAATTTTTCTAGGGTGTCTAGGGCTCGATCAAAATCATCTCCATATGGTGTAAAGTCATCCATGTAAACTTCAAGTCCATCATTTATTAAATCTGCAAAAATGCTAAGGATAGCCCTTTGAAATGTGGCAGGAGCATTACATAGGCCGAAAGGTAGAACTCGATAGGCAAATGTTCCCCAGGGACAAGTAAAAGTAGTTTTATCCTGGTCTTCAGGGGCAATCTGAATCTGATTGTATCCACTGAAGCCATCCAGGAAATAAAAGAATTTCTTCCCTGCTAAAGTATCTAATACTTGATCTATGAATGGGAGAGGAAAATGATCTTTCTATGTTGCCTTGTTTAGTTCCCTATAATCCACACAGATTCTCCATTTTCCATTCTTTTTTGGTACCACCACCAGCGGAGAGACCCATTTACTATCAGAAATAGGATAGATAAAGTTGACATCTAAAAGTTTTTGAAGTTCAGCTTTTACCACATCCTTTAGATGAGGATTAAGTCTCCTTTGTGGCTGACGAACAGGTCTGGCGTCTTTTTCCGTATAAATGTGGTGTGTACATAACTGGGGATCAATTCCTTTCATGTCAGGGTAATCCCATGCAAATGCTTCTTGATATTTTGTTAACAAATGGATGAGCTTAGTTTCCTGTTCAGGTGTGAGATTAGCATTGATGTTTAAAGTTTTCCCTGGTGCAATTTCCACAGTTTTACTATTTGCAACAGAAGTAACAGGTATCGTTTGGTCATGCGTATCTTTCAGAGGATCTTCCTCCAAGTCATTATCAAATGTTGCTTCTATCATGTGACACTGTGTGCGAGGTTCAGTTTGAGTAATGAAATTATTAATGGCATCGTCTTCTGTTTGGTCTTTAAAATCAAGTGCCTCTTGTATAGTTAATGGAGATCTGATGTTATCAGTAAGGTATGATACAGGGTGCTTATTAGTTTTGATTATTGTGACACTTGGCTGTGCTGGAGGATATAGAACTAAATTTTTGCTATTCGGTCCTCTGGTTATGGTCATATTTCCCTGCCGACAGCCAATGTAGGCATCGGCAGTGGCAAGCCAAGGCCTACCTAAAATTAGCGGATGTCCATCAAGTCGGGTTTTTGGATTAATTATCAGGAAATTGGTTGGATACTCCCAGGATTCTACAGAGACCATGACATCATGTAGAGTACCCTCTCGTCTAACCATAGATCGGTCAGCCAATTCCAACAGAGTAGAGGTGGGTTCTACAGATGTAATGCCGAGCTTTTGGCAAGTAGTGGTTGTTAAAATATTAATTGCAGCCCCTAGATCAACTAAGGCATTAGACAGGGTCTGACCATAAATTTGAACAGTTATAATTGGATTCCCTGGGTCTTCATATTTAAGGGGTGTTTCTCTCCCAGAAAATAGGTCAGATAAAGTACCGACTACTTGGACTCTTGGATTATTTGTTATATTCCTCCTTGGTTTCTTTATGCACAATTCTTTGATAGTTTTTGCGTATATGGGAATGTCTTGAATGGCTTGGAGGAATGGAATTTTTATGTACAAATTTTGTAATTCTCCCAGAATGTCAAAGTCAGGATATTGTATGGGTCGAGGTATGGCTAATCGTTCTGGGAACGGAGGAGAGGATGTGGTTGCTTGATTATGAGTTTGTTGCTTATTTACATCCTCTTGTTGTAACTGATGTTCTCTTGGTAATTGATCTTCAATATGAACTGTTTTATCTCCCTCAGTTTCAATTATACGTCCAGATCTTAACTGAAGGTCATTGCACTCCCTCAGGTCGGGTCCTATTTCTGGTGTTTCTATGATTTGAATAGATTGGACCTGTCTGTTGTTTGGATTGGGATCGGGTTGGGCTGGGAGTTGCGGTCTCAGGTTATACTGGGGATTTTGTTGTAAGGCTGGCAGAGTAGGTTGAGGGAGCGGAATAGTTCCAGCTGGGTGGTACATCGGTCTTTGCCAGCTTGTCTGCCAGGGTGAACTTTGTGAAGTAGAGGGAGTCCATTGTGAAGGATATGGGCCATTTTTCCAATATGGTGGAGTGTAAGGGAAATTCGGCCAACCAGATTGGCTTGTTTGATTCAGCCATGGATTTGAAGAAGGAAACGATTGTGGTGACCAATTTGTAAATGGGGGTTGAGATTGATTTTGCCACATACCATATTGTTGAGCATTATACTGTGGGGGTTGAAAGAAAGAGGTTGAGTCTGGAAACATACCAGGTTGTCTCGGCTGCCACTGGCGGCGCTGGTTGATCGAATTCACCGATTCTGGTTCTTCTTCCGCTTCCTTATATACCGCTTTCAATCCAGGAAGTGAGGGGCAGCTCTCCGTAAGGTGATCTTTTGTACAGATGGCGCATGTTTGGACTTTATCCAGTGGACATTCCTTGTGGCTATGTTTTTTTCTGCATCGGGGGCAGAAGATTGCCAAATTCTGTTCTGCCTCCAACTGCTTCTGTTTAGCCCGCACAATATCAAGTTGTGTAGTTAGTGTCCCCATAATATCAGTTTTAAAATTTTCTAATAAATTTCCAATTTCTGCACGTGTTACTCCTTCTGCTGATACTTTGTTATCTCTTGCAAACCGATCATATTCTGTCGGTTTTATCCTTGTGCTGCCTCTCGAACTCCTGATACATAAGTCAATGATGTCAGCAAAATTCTCTTGATAAATGTCCCCTTTTCCCATAATGTTTAATGTTTCAATCCATTGTTCCTTCATACCCCTTATTAATGCAGCTTTTAACACATTATCAGGTAAAGGTAGCGATGCATAAGGAGATCTTTGTAGATTGTACTGAAAACGTTCCACATACTCTTCCAATGTTTCATTCGGTCTGGCTGACATTTGAAATATTTCGTCTTTTAATTCTCTAGACCTACAATAATCCTGATATTTTTTAAGAAGGATTCTTTCATTTGATCCCAATTGTTGATAACCCCACCACCTAGCCCCATAACCCATCTTAAAGCAGCCCCTTTCAATGTAGAGGGAAATAATTTCAATTTTTGGGGATCGGTGGTGTAATCATACCCCCTACATAACACATCGAATTCGAATAAAAATGCATCCGGATCTTCTGATGTGAGACCGTGAAATGTAGGGATATGCTGAAGAGGGATAGCTTTCATGGGTGCATTAGCTGCAGAATCCACTATAGGATATTAACACCCTAGAGGTTGGTTGGGATTCAACCTCCACAGAGCAGGGGCGTACTACTTAACAGAGACTCACACGATCATGCACAGTCATAAAAACGAAATCGAGTAGAATGAGAGGTTTACCCGTTGGTCCTACGTTTGAAGTAGATCCATGTGGAGTTCAAACTCCCTGCAACCGTCCTTCCTCTTTCACCTGAAATACAAGAAGAAACCAGCACAAAGGACAAGTTGTACAGTATATTTCTACTCTATATGTTAGTGAGATTCATATAAAACATTAAATAAATCATCATGAATGCTTGTATAACAAATATTCTTCATACATCAAAGCATACACTAACACGTTTATTTTGGGAACAGCATGATACTTCTGTATTATAAAAATAGTACGTACAAAAGTAAGTGGAGAGATCACCTGATCCTTCCAAGGCCTTCGCAGACCGTCGTCCGGATCCGTCCAGCCCTTGCCTCGCTAAGACTCCTTCCAAATGAGTGCATACGAGATAACATATAAAAGGATGTGTATCTCAAGGAAACAAGGGTTTCCTGAAATGAACTGGGAAAGTGCAGGAGGCACGGGGAATCAGACTTGGATAGGGAACCAACAGAGTATAATAATAATAATTCTCTCTCCCCTTAGGCCATACATATGAGGTCTTTTTATAGTCCCTCCAAGTAGTTTCAGCAGTTGGAAACAGTTGGCCACGGGCTGGGGTGGTTGAACTACCTGAGTAACCATCAACCCAGCGCGAAATTAGGGATTTTTATATATATTTTTAATCATTTAAATGGCATACGCGGAAAAGGCTAGCTGTACTCGCGTATACACGCGGAAAAACACGGGCATAGTCGCGTATGGAGGATTTTACACTGTTTTTAAGTGAATTTGTCCAAGTCTGTAGGAATGGGTGCCCATAAAGCCATAAAGCAATCATGAATCATGTCAAGGTGAGAAATGATGCTATAACAGATGCCCCCTAATATATGAGGTCATAAGGGGTACATGATGGCCGAAATGTATTATGCACATAGAAAGAACTTCGCAAGGACAAGAGAGGACTTCACCAGATTTCAGCCTGCTAAAAACCAATGAAAGAAACCAGAGAGTCAACTCATGCTGAGGCGGGCATACCCATGCTCAGTAAAAAATACATCATATATATAGAAAGTACTGAATAGATCCAACATGTATACAAGTATAACTGAACTGAAAATACATAGTGAATCATCTGAGCAGGGCCCGGAAAGACAAGTCTGTATCAATGTCCAAGTATCACATATAGAAAGCTGATCAAAGATAGTGCAACTGGATGTCTGATCAAGTAACCGAATCTCCAAGTACCGGATCATAAGAGGCGGATCAAACGGTACAATCACGCAACTCGGGGATCAACATATAAGATGCTGCTGTGCTGAACTGCAACATATAAGGGTGGACGGCAACACTGGCAGAAACTGAAAGAACTGTCAACAGTGATCCGAGAAATGCCGATGCAACCCAAGGTCTTCACCGATCACAACGGCACAATTCTACACACTGGGAATAAATGAGCTGAAGTCGACCATGTGAGAAATCGTTGGATTACCGGGCAATGATGTTTCCCGTTAACCAACGTGAGACAACCCACCGATAATGATAATGAGTGTCAAAGTGCCCCAGTACAATATGACAAGTGTGAATGAATGAGTTGAAGTCGAACACTTGAAAGAATCTACCAATCAGGAGGCAATGATGAATCCCCACTGTCGATAGCGAAGAGTCTGCCACTGATGACTGCAAACCCTAAGGTACCGACAAAAAGACTCTAGACCTTATTCCCAGAGCAATGAGTCGGAGTCGATGGGAAAAGATCTGCTGGAAGGAAGGCATTAAGGCATCCCACATCAGTCCAGCGTGAGTGTAACCCGCAGGCCAAGATTTGGAAGGAATCGGACGAAGTAGAGTGGCGGAACCAAAACCGAAGTACGTTTTCGACGTGCACAAGATGAAGCTAGCACACGGAAGAAACCCTCTGAACCAACCAATAATGAAAGCTGACACAGAGGCGAGAAATCCACCGATAGGGTCAAATGGAAATCAAGGTACTGCACGAATCCCAAGTGTGATAATGTGTGCTGACGTCGAACAAAGGGGAAACCACTCAGTCAAAGACCCATGATGATGATCAAATGCTGAGCACGAGGTCACCTATCAATGATGGAAATAGGCCCAAGGTGCGGCTCTAGGTTTGCTCTCAGAGCAATGTGTCGTAGTCGATAAGAGACAAACCCGCCGGAAAGAAGTCAATGGGGACCTTCTCAAACCAGCACGAGCAGAAGATCAAAACATATGATGTGATAGAACATGATACTGACAAGACCGGGAAGGCCGACTGAATAATGAGTCAAGAGACACCGCAGAATGGCCGACTCAGGCTAGAATTCCCTTGAACAAAAGCACGACTCTGTGATGACCATGGCAGTAAAAAGTGACACTGTATAAGTCTGTCTTGCAAGAGGCAAAACAAACTCTCCATATGATTGGAAGAGATAACCAACCGGGGGAGAACTGACAAGTGAAACATGGTAAAGGCTGAACCTAGGTCACACTAGAACCATCCCAAATGAAGGAAATATATATAAGTATATGTGCTTTGTTCAAGGGCGACAAAATGACTCTGTACTGCCATCAAAATAACGAAGATACATCCCGTTCCCGCTCTTTTTGTTATATTTGATTTTTTTGTCTTTTTCATATAATAAGCCTGAAAAGGAATAAAAGAATGCTATGGTACAATGGATAGAACGAGTATCAAGAAAGTAGATGCACTAGTTCCTTGGTTTGGAACAATCCTATGCTCAATGCAAGGTGGCGAAAACTGGTCAGTGATACTCAGAGGAACGTTCCATCCATGGGTACAAAGGTGTCAAGTCGTGATAGCTAAGTGCATGCAATGGTTAACTTGTACAGAAAGTCAAGGTCAAAAGTTGGCTTAAACATCGAGTCCAAATGAAGCCGGCTAAAGGCCAGAATAAACAAGCAACCAATATGCAATGCAGTAGTACAACTTAACGACACCAGGGAGCCTCTAGGGTATAAGCCAGAAAAAGATAAGTGATGAAGGAGAAGAATGAAGCTTCAACACGAAAGACATGGCGGGACTAAAGAGGACTCCCGAGCCTACATAAAAAGCAGCATGGGCAACAAGTGATAGCGAGGAACTAACTAGGAAGCCCATGTAAAGGAAGGCTCTACCATCAAGTCATGATTTAAAAAACGGCGAGTGAAATGGGTGTAGTACTCATGACCTGATGGGATCGACCCTAAGGCAAGCGATCAGTATGGAGGCTAGAATGCAAGATGCAACGGAAAGTGATTCCCTAACCTATATGCCAGTGAAGATCATATACCTGCCATGAAGAGTCTGAACACATGGGCCAGAAACCGGGAAAAATCTCGAAAATGTCAAAATGTACCTGAAATATACCAAACTGGGCACTTCTAAGCAATCGAGTTATACAGCATAAGACAGATCGAAAAAATAAGCACAAGAAAATTTTTGCGAAAATTTTCAATTTTTTAGCCATAAATACACAAATTACCTCTCAATTGGTTCATTATTGCATAGCTGATTTGGAAAAGAGCTCTGGAGCTAAAAACTTGTTTCGTCAAATCAACAACAACCGACCGTCAGAATTCAGCGAAACTTCAGGTAGGCTCCTTATTCATCCCGTTGATTCATTTTGTCCGTTTAAAATTTAAAATTAAGTGGATTTTTACCTGGAAACCCTTATTAAAAAACGCGTACCTGCGCATACGCGGGTTCAAAGAAGGAAAGTCGCGTGTATACGCGACTGTGTACAGCGAAACTAGCGTATGCGCAAGTCCGAATTTCAAAAATGAGTTTCTAATGCAAATTTTAATGAATTTTTTCAGGATGACAATTTCATGGAGGGAACGCGAGCATAGTGCAATAGACCAAGAGGTCATGGAAGATCGCGCAGCACAAAATGTCCTCCGAAACTGTGGATTATTCAAATTTTTCAAGATGCCCAATATGAAAAGTAATGTGAGATTGCTTGAAATGCTGGTAAATTATCGGGAACCGGATCAGGATTGTTTCATCATTGATCAAATGCCACTACGCATAGAAGTGGAAGATATATACTTCATCACTGGACTCTCCAGAAGGGGAGACCCAGTGGATCTGCACGGAAGGCCCCTGGGAGGGTTAACCGTGGAGGACTATGTCCAAATCTATTCCATAGAAAATTCCAAGAAAGTTGGCACACAGATTGCAATCAGAGATATCAGGGACTTGCACATGAAGATCCTCCTATTCACCATCGGCAGAGTGGCAGGATCTGCCTCACTACATCAGGCGTCCAGGACGCACATGAGCATAGCTGTAGAGTGCTTAATTCATGTGTATGATTGGTGCACTGCCCTGCTACTGAACATGAAACAACAACTGACCTCCATTCGCAAAACACATACAAAACACTTTGGCTATGGAACCATTTTGACTACATTCTTCTTCGAGAGAGTTCCAGCTCTGAGACCCAAAGTCATCTCAACTATCAGCAGCCCTCGGGACCCAAGAATTGCCCGTTGGGCAGACATGATGAAGAGACTGGGGGGCAGCGAGGTACCCCGCACCACCTGGGATGATGAGTTCTTCTTATGGTGGAGAGAACAAATCATCGCAGTGGATGACTACCCCTATGCCGGGATGGATTTCCGAGGAGATCCAGATCTAGTACTTCCACCCGGTACAGCATGGGGAGCAGTCGGTAAGTTTTTTCAAAAATTTTAACTTATATGATTTTTTTTGGATTTTTCAAATATGTATGAAAAATGAAAAACAAACATGTTTTTGGATTGGGTTCATAATGACTGACAAATGAAAAATGATCATGTTTCAGATGTTGGACCAGTTCGTCCTGAGGGCCTAGCACGTCACAAGCGCCGCAGGGGTGAGGCGGAGACAACGGATTCTGACAGGACCCTCCAGGCCGTGCAGAGAAACTTGGAGGGACTGACCCGCCAAATCCCTCTGGCTGCTGTGGAGGACTTGCCAGAAGCCGTCCAGAGACGGGTTGTAGAAGTACCCCGGGACTGGGTTAGACTATTCCGCCGTGTGGCCACTGCAGTGATGTTCTATAGGAACGCTGGGCAGGGTCCTCAGGAGTAGACAGATTTTACATATTAGATGACTGTATATTTTTTGAGACTGAACATGATGGGGCATAAGCCCAAGTTTTGTACGGCATTGATGGATCCAAAATTTTGTAAAGTTTTTTGACATACCGATGATATATATACATCGATGTTTGATGTGATGTGATAAATGTATCAAATGTATGATGTTCTTGATGATTAGATTTTATTGTATTGAATGATTAATATGCCAATCTAAAGCTTGATTAGCCAATGAGTCAGCAAACCAATTGTCAGCTCGAGGAATATGAATGAATGTTAAAAATTGAAATGACCTTTGTAACAAACGTACCCTCAAGAACAATCGTAATAAAACTGGATCTCGTACCCGATAAGTGTTGTTCAACTACGACACCACCAGCTGAGAGTCCAAGAAAACTACCAACGAATCAACACCCAAAGATATTGCCTCCGAGAGTAGATGAATGACTGCAGTGTATTCTGCTACGTTATTGGAAGCAGGACCAATGCAGACCCCTCTTGATACCAACAGCTGACCGGAAGGATAATGAAGCACCCAAGCCGCGGAAGCTAAGTTCCGGTTGTGTCTACTAGCACCATCGGCGAAACCAAAATGACTCATGACATCAACACAACCTGCCAAAGCAGATCAAAAACATCACCATCTCATCAAAAATCGAAAATCAAACAGATATGTACAAGACAAAAACTACTATATACAAAGCAAAATGTCGGGGCAAAGCCTAGGCATAATACTTCTTCAGATAGAGCCCATTTCGGGGCTCCGACAACTCATTTCCTTCAAAGTCAACCAAGGTATACGCTCCTTTCTTTAGGACCTTTTTGACGATATAGGGACCATACCACATCGACTTAAACTTTGCTGCCCCCAAGGCATCTTTTTCTTGGGCATAGACCAAAACAAGGTCACCTTCGGAAAAGACCCTAGGCTTAACCGCCTTATCGTACTGGACTTTGACTCGGTTTTTATGCGCTTCGTTCAACGTGGCGGCATCTCGACGCTGCTCATCAAGATGTTCCAGATGAAGAAGCCGCTCTGCCAGACTAGAAGTGTCAGGAAGAAGCTCAACAGCCATTTTAAGGGAAGGAATCTCGCATTCAATGGGAAATACGGATTCTACCCCGTGGACTAACTGAAACGGAGTAAAGCCAGTTGCAGTTTTAACTGACGTCCTGTACGCCCAGAGTGCAGGATATAGCATAATGTGCCAGTTGGATCTATGTTTATCAATCGTCTGTTGAAGAATTGTCTTCAAGGACTTATTCACGGCTTCCACCTGGCCATTGGCCTGAGGATAATATGGAGATGAATGCTCCTGCCGAAAACCCAATTTAAGAGCCAACTCAGCCATCATACTGTTCTGAAAGTGACTGCCATGGTCAGTGACAATCTCTCTAGGTATACCGAAACGAGCAATGACTTGGTTGAAGAAGAAAAGAGCTGCAGTCTCACCATCGTTCCCAAAAGTAGGCATAGCTTCGACCCACTTCGTAAAGTAGTCCACTGCTACGATAATGTACTTGTGACCTTTTGCCGAAGGCGGGTTACAAGTAGTATAATCCATACCCCACTTTGTAAAGGGTCCGACAGTAACGACTGGAAAAAGCGGAGCTGGATGAGCGCGCATTTTTCGAGTATACATTTGACAAGGATAACACTTCTTGACCGATTCAATACAATCTTTGAAAATCGAGGGCCAGAAGTAGCCAGCACGCAAAATCTTTTGGGCTGTAGCAAGCCCTGATAAATGACCCCCACAAGCTCCACCGTGAGAATCATTGAGCACAACCTCAGCTTCTTCGAAAGTTAAGCAGCGTCTTAGGATTGAATCAACCCCTCGACGGTACAAAGCATCACCAATAATCAGATAACTTTTAGCTAAGTGACGCAGCTTACGACGCTCATCTTTCAAAAAAGAAGAGGGAAACTTCGCAGTCTGGAGATATACAATGATGTCCCCATACCAAGGATCTTGTGGAGAGATCAGAAACAAGTGTTCGTCCGGAAAGGACTCATCATAGATCATCTCCTCTCCACAAGGCAACTCGGAGATCAATTCCGCAAAGACTAATGACTTCTTGGATTTGGCAAACATGAACTCTAGATCAAATTCCTGTAATATCACAATCCATCTATTATATTTGCCCCCAATCACTCGCCTGCTGAGGACAAACTGAAATGGATTGGCAGCTGCCAAGACATAAGTTTTGCGAAGAATAATATAATGTCGGAGTCGCTGCACAACATGAACTGCTGCTAAGGCTAATTTTTCTATCGGGGTGTATCGCAGTTCAGGTCCTACCAGTCCTCGACTAAGGTAGTAAATAACATGCTCGGCCAGAGCATCATCCTCCTGAACCAGAACCATACCAATGGTAGATTCTGCTGTAGCCAGATACAAAAGAAAATCTCTGCTATAATCGGGTGGACTCAGTAAAGGAGCAGAGGTCAATGCCTTTTTCAAGGCATCGAATGAGCGTTGAGCATAGTCGTCCCAAAGAAAAGGGACTCCTTTCTTCAACAGTCTCATATATCCCTTTGTATTCTCAGCATAGTTAACGATAAACCTCCGAAGAAAGTTAGACTTCCCTTGGAGACTTTGAAGTTGACGGATTGAAGACGGGGGAGGCAACCGAAGTATTGCCTCAACCTTGAAGGGATCTACCCTTATCCCTTCACTAGACACGATAAATCCCAATAGCCGACCGGATGTTACCGCGAAAACGCACTTGTTCGGATTCAAACGAATTTTATAAAAACGACATCTCTCAAATATTTGCCGGAGGTGTCCTGGATGATCCATCCTCTTTCGAGAATGAGCAGCCAGATCATCTAAGTATGCCTCGATGATTTTCTTGATGTCGTGGAAGGCGTAAGACATGGCCCGCTGAAAAGTAGCTCCAGCATTTTTAAGACCAAAAGGCATTTTCTTATATGCAAACGTACCCCAGGGACAAATAAATGCGGTCTTATGTTGATCTTCTGGACGGATAGTAATTTGATTATAACCAGAAGAACCATCCATGAAGGAAAAAATTTCGTTACCGGCACACTCATCAATAATCTGATCAATGAAGGGTGTGGGGTAATTATCTTTAGGACACGCCTTATTCAGGTCTCTGAAATCGATGCACACTCGAATTGTTCCTTGCTTTTTATCAACAGGAACGGGGGTTGAAACCCATTCAGTCAGAGGAACTGGGAAAATGAATCCTGCCTTAAGCAGCTTTTCAACTTCAGCTTTGATAGCTGCTGCCTTCCTAGGATTAACCGGACGAAGTTTTTGCCTGACCGGCTTAGCGTTTTCATACGTCTTGATCTCATGCTGGACGATAGATGGGTCTATGCCATGCATTTCCTCATAAGACCAAGCAAAAACATCCCTATACTCTTTGAAGAGCTCGGTATAGATTTGAACTTCTTCACGGGAACATTCAGCTCCAATGAAAACGTTCTCGATAATGTTGGGATTCCTGGAGATGTTCACCGGGATAGTTGGAGAGATCACAGCCATGTTCCCTTCAGCATAAACATGTGCTGGTGCTAAGGGGCTCAAGACTGGGTGAACAGGTCCAGGAGACTGAGGACTTGGAAAACTAGCTTCGACTTCGCTCAAGTCAGGTAGGAAGTAAGACCGATGATGCAAGTCATCCCACGGTCTCTCTATACCTGTCATTGCTTCCAGGATGGCCTCTTCAGATGGAAGAGTAGTATCTAGACAATCCTGGGCAGAAGAAGAAGTAAGCGTCCAAGCCCGAGCCACATCACCATCCAACTCTTCCGGCAAAAGAGGAGCTGGATCAGACTCTGCAGTGTCAACAACAGACTGATATGCAATCTCAGCTGCAGAAATCGGGAATGCCATTCCACCCACTTGCCCTTCCTCCAAAGTGGCAGTTGGGGAAGGTAAGGTCCAAGGGTCCGAAAAATAATGAGTTCGAAAGAACTCTCTTCGAAGGGGAGCCTTGGAGGATGAAATAGCATTGATAGACACCTTAGGAGGAGGAAGATCAAAAGATCGCATCAGGGAAGAATACATTCCAACTCCCAGATTCTCGATAGGTGCCTTAGTATTGTCCAACTTAGGGACAGATGAGTCAGGAGGCGCATCCAGGTCTACAGGAGGACAGTCCAGTTGATCCACCGTAACTATCCTCCTTTCGTGGGGGAAACATACTATCCGAAATAGTGAAGATGCAATGGCATCCATATCATATATCCAGTTCCTCCCCAACAGAAGGTTGTAGTCCAAGGCTGCATCTACTACCTCAACCTCTATGTTAACGGTTTTTCCCCCAACACAGATGGGCAAAGCCGGGACAATACCATGGGGCCTATGAGAATGGACATCGAATGCAGTAAGAATAGTGCTAGATGGAACAGCTTTGGGAGATCCTAGTGTCTTCTAGCATGCGAGAGACATCACGCAAGTAGAAGCACCCTCATCAACGACCGTGCGAAAGATATTAGTCTTCCGGTACGATGATTTAATATGGAAGGCCATATGATGAGGTAGTCTCTTCTTAAAATTCTTCATATCAAAGGTAATCAGAAGAGAATTTTTTGGATCTATAGCTCCAATGGCAGTGAGCAAAGCACTGCGCTGAGCCGGACAAGACTGGAGTACCTCTAAAGTTGACATAGCACAAGGACTCTGCGCCAGATCTTCTACAATCGAGTAGTTCTGGGCAGCCTTCATGTTCGGATTAATCGTTGACCGCTTAGAGGATGCCTTCGGTATCCGAGGCATAGACTCGACAGTTGGCTTCGTGATATGAAGCGGCTCAGTAGCATCAGGAACTTCCTTAGCTTTTGAAGATTCCTCTCCGCCATAATCACGGGATCTCGTAGCGACATCCACGTGAGCACTCATCATAAAGATATTCGATGGAATTTCCCCTTCCTGAGGACCTCCAGAGGAAGCCCCAGGATTTTGATTCGCGCCAACAATTAATTGCTGCCCTTGGGGAAAAGGGTTTGTTAACACAGCCTGGGAACTAGAAGAACCTTGCTGAGATAACAGGCGCTGAGCATCCTGAATTTTCGGGCAAAGATGCGTGAGATGGTCTCCAGCACAAAGCTTGCACGGAAACTTAACTTTCTTTTTCTCCTTTTGCCCTTCACCAACACGCTCGTTGGTCTTATTCGCATTGCCCTTCCCATTCTTGCCCTTCTTCTTGTTATTACGTCCCTTCTTCTTCCCATCGGACTGTTGATTTCCTTTGGGTTCAGAAGATTGGACAGTATTAATGGACAAAGACTGGGAAGGTGAAGAATCAGCAGGCACAGCCTGACCAGAAGAAGCAGATTGTAAAGACAACTGCTGCAATTGAGAAAGCAGGCTGGCTGCACTACTACTGACCGATCCGACAAGTCCGTCACCATGCGGGCTAGGTTTGGGTTTCGAGAGATCCAATTTGGAGCGAGGAGCATTAGGCAAATACTTGTAAAGCATGCCAGACTGAGAATATATCAACTCTAACTGCTGGGCCCTAAAGATGGCCTGCTCCTCGGAATATACCCCTGACATGGATACATCCTTTGAAATATCTGACTGAAGCGATTTCAAAAACCACTCGAGAAGGAACTCACCGGGAATATGGGCTTTAATTAGCCTCTTCCTTCTCCTCCATTCCTGAATATGATCAGAAATGTGAGTTGCCTCATCCTGCTTAAAATTAGCCAGGAGTTCGGTCCCAGCCTCATATCTGACAGGCAACTGGAAATGGTTAAGAAAAGTGACAGCCAGTTCTCCAAATGTGGCGAAACTGCCCCCAGTAAGCTCTATATACCACTTCGCGGCGTTTCCGGTTAAGGTGCGCTGAAATAATCTCAATCTAATCGAATCGTCGATCAGAGAGTTGGATGAACACCATAAGTGGAATGTGGTGACGTGGTCTGCCGGATCTTGACCATTCTTACCTTCAAACTTAGGAATGTCTGAAGGAAGTTTGGTTGGAACCGGAGGCCAACCCGGACTATATCGAATCGGGTCATTAGTTAACTTCGCCAAGTCTCGCAAGTTTAACGTTGCCAGAAATGGTAATCGCGGCGGAGCCTGAGAATTCCATCCTTGATGGGATGGATTTCCCACATTCTGAAAAGAATAGCCTGGATTTGATGAGGCACCAGGCTGCCAGAAAGGACCCGTAGAAAACGGAGAAGAACCTCCTCCCCACGCCGAGTTACCAAGACCCAGACTAGTTCCCCCCGCCGAAGTATTGACCGAAGATGTAAGCCCCTGGTAGGGGTTCCATGCATTAGATAGAGGAGAAAAATACTGATAAGCACTCGATGCAGGGAAAGAAGCATTCCCTGGATGACTCGCGATGAACTGATTCCCTGCCCCCGACGTTGCAAACATAGGATTCCACCCCATAAAAGTAGTCGAACTTGGCCCCTGAGCCCAAGGATTGAAACTTTGGGTCTGGGACGTAAAAGGAAACGACCCTAAAGAAGGATTGGGACTAGGAATATGCCCAGTCCCAAAGGGGAAACCCTGAAAAGAAGCTGATCCACGAGCCATGTTGGACATGGGCGTAGATCCAGCTGCACCGGCGGTAAAGGAAAAAGAGGGATTTCCAGCAATGGACATCCCTGAAACAAAGGGACCAGATTTAGAAGCATATGCTTGGGTGAACCCAGAGCCAAACATAGCAGTGCTAGAAGCACTCGAAGATAGAGCAAGAGTGCCCCCTGCCTCGACAGAAGCAGGGGTCTGAATGCCCGCAGCACTCACGGTAGAAGCCGCGTTCCCAGTCGTGGACATCGAAAGATAAGAAAGATATGGAAGATCCGGCGGTCTCTCAGACTCCGGTCCGACGTACTCTATAACAAACGGATGATCAAGAGGAAGAGGAGATGGACCTGTAGCTGCAGGCTCAGGTATATCTTCTATCTGAAAATATTCCTCCTGAGGAAACAATACCCTCGAGGTGAGCGAAACGCTCCTCTCGGAACCGACACCGGAATCAGCAATGAAACCTTCAGACCTTAGTGGAGGATCTCTCTCCACAGCGTCAGACTCTACAGGGTGAAAACCACCCGCTAGATCGCTCCTACGCCTTCTCGAAGAAGGCTCTGCACTCTCGGGAGATAACCCCCGGACTCTCCTCGAACGTCGAGGCGCTTGATCAGCCACTTTTACAAATTTTTTATATTAGACTCAAGAAAAGTGAAAAGCTAGGCAAGCTAGGAGCAAAGAGCACTCACTAAAATCAAAACCCTGAGAAACAGCAAGCAAACAGCCTCCAAGTATTTCCGCTCTGGGTGATGAGGACCGGACACCAAAATACAGGAAAGCGAAGTATAGGGCCTTCCGAAAGCAGTCTGGGATGATTAGGGCCCAGAACAACTAGCGAAGGTATCAGAAACAGTTACGCCGACCTCCTAACAACAGCCTTTGCCGGCTCAAGCACCCAAGCTTCGTAAGGGCACCCCCCAGAAGTACTGCTGGAAGTGATGCGACGTCTGCCTCAGGTACCACAGGTATTCCCCCCCGCAGTCACCTGTGTGGAACCTAGGAACAGCAACTATGGACACCAATCCGTATCAGAAGCTGGGCGGAACGGTCTTGAGGTTAGATTCAGCTAATCTGAGGGGGGGTATCCCTCTTCTTAACCTTCACTTCCCCTCGCGCTTGACTCTCGGATGAGAGCTTTCCCAGTCCACCTCACGGAGTTGGATTTCGCTCAATTAATAAACTTCTATGTTTGTTTGAGCGGCCTTGGAGAGTTAACTCTCCTCCCTCCTATTCCAAGGCCCTACAACCTAGCTAGTTGGTGATTGACACTTAATAAAACTTGCTAGTTGATTTTAGATTAAATCGCTTATTTTAAGGGCTGTTGTATTAAGTCATAAGGATATGGAGTTGAAACCAATGATGTTCTGACGCAAAAAAAATTAATAAAAACCTGACTACATGCACATGCAGTTCTTTGTCTTTCGATGAAGAGCAATTTCTATGTAAGTTCTACGAGGCTAAAAAATATATTTTTCTTTTCGAATTACAAACTCACACGCACAAAAATTAAGAAGCTAACTAAATGATTCAATTCACCTAATGCAAATGACCACTAGCATGTAAATTCTAAGATGCAAAAAAGTCCCTTGAAACAAGGTGAAATTTCCCAAAAGGCTCCTTCAGTTTCAACTAATCTTTTTGATATCCAGAAAGCCAATTCTTGCGAACAAGAACTCTCAATATAAGACACCAAAATACTCAACAAGAAGAAGAAGAAATCAAAAGACAACCTCCCTTCACAATCAAGCTAAAAACTAGAAGCAAGAAATTTCACTAAAGTCCCAAAAGATGAAGCCAAACGAAAATGAAAAAGGCAACAACAAAAACGAAAAACAAGAAACAATGTTTTTTGAGTTTTTGATATGCAAAAACAAAAAGCAAAACAAATGTTTTTGGGCTTTTCATTTTTATAAAACAAGAGTTTCAAGAAAACCAAGAACAACTATCCCAATCCAAGCCAAAACGAGACCGAATTTCAAGCATAAACTTCAGCTATGCCCCCAAACCTTATAAGGCTAATGATAGCAAGATCAATGAGAGCAACGGAAGACCAAAAACTCAATCAAACAGCCAAGAGAAATAGTGCAAATTCGTTGCAACACAAAACTCCAAAGAAACAAGAAAAGATCTTCGAAAATTGCAACAAAACTCTAGCCTACGAAACTCAAGAAAACCAATCGAAAACAAAGCAAAGAACGCAATGCAAAGCACAACACAAAGACAGGAGCGAGTCAGTGAGCAGAAGCTCTCTGTTCTGGTAAAGCAGAACAGCCAAGAACGCTCAGAAAGCGATCTTGGAACTCAATCCAGGAGTGCTAGCACCAACAAGAACACTTCGCCAAAAAGATCAATTTTCGGACAAACGAAAGAGAACCAAGACTTAAAACCACTTCTGTCACACTCCAGTAAGTACAGAGACTCTGCAGACACAGGCCTCCACAGCCAGAAAAGACCAAAAACACCAGAATCTTGAAATTTCAAATTCAGCCTAGGTATACGCGACCTTGCAGTTATGCAACAGGCGTGTATACGCGTCTGTGTTGAGGGAAACTCGCGTATACGCGGTTCCTTCTACACAAACTCGCGGGTATACGCGACTGTGTGCAAGAAAAACTGCGTATACAAAGAAAGATAATGAAAAATAAAAAGTACAAGCCTGGGCAAGGTATAAAAGCTTCAGACTGACTGCAAGAAAGCAAACTGGACTGTAAAAGACAGAAAAAACTGTTGGTATCCTACCAAACAGCTGAAACAACCCAACAAGAGAATCACAAAAATGTGATCCCCAGCGGAGTCGCCAGTTCTGTTTCGGGGATTTAACACCCTAGAGGTTGGTTGGGATTCAACCTCCACAGAGCAGGGGCGTACTACTTAACAGAGACTCACACGATCATGCACAATCATAAAAACGAAATCGAGTAGAATGAGAGGTTTACCCGTTGGTCCTACGTTTGAAGTAGATCCACGTGGAGTTCAAACTCCCTGCAACCGTCCTTCCTCTTTCACCTGAAATACAAGAAGAAACCAGCACAAAGGACAAGTTGTACAATATATTTCTACTCTATATGTTAGTGAGATTCATATAAAACATTAAATAAATCATCATGAATGCTTGTATAACAAATATTCTTCATACATTAAAGCATACACTAACAAGTTTATTTCGGGAACAGCATGATACTTCTGTATTATAAAAATAGTACGTACAAAAGTAAGTGGAGAGATCACCTGATCCTTCCAAGGCCTTCGCAGACCGTCGTCCGGATCCGTCCAGCCCTTGCCTCGCTAAGACTCCTCCAAATGAGTGCATACGAGATAACATATAAAGGGATGTGTATCTCAAGGAAACAAGGGTTTCCTGAAATGAACTGGGAAAGTGCAGGAGGCACGGGGAATCAGACTTGGATAGGGAACCAACAGAGTATAATAATAATAATTCTCTCCCCCTTAGGCCATACATATGAGGTCTTTTTATAGTCCCTCCAAGTAGTTTCAGCAGTTGGAAACAGTTGGCCACGGGCTGGGGTGGTTGAACTACCTGAGTAACCATCAACCCAGCGCGAAATTAGGGATTTTTATATATTTTTTAATCATTAAAAATGGCATACGCGGAAAAGTCTAGCTGTACTCGCGTATACACGCGGAAAAACACGGGCATAGTCGCGTATGAAGGATTTTCCACTGTTTTTAAGTGAATTTGTCCAAGTCCGTAGGAATGGGTGCCCTGGTGTAATCATACCCCCTACATAACACATCGAATTCGAATAAAAATGCATCCGGATCTTCTGATGTGAGACCGTGAAATGTAGGGATATGCTGAAGAGGGATAGCTTTCATGGGTGCATTAGCTGCAGAATCCACTATAGGATATTGTAATGTAGAGGTTTGAGCATTTGGCTGGTTTTGAGCCATGGGATCGAATATATGCCAATAACCTTCTGGGATATCTAGGAGGGTATTCCTAGGTTGAGTGGGAACGGTTTTGACAGGGATATTTTTAATAACGCTTCCTTTATCTGGAATAATGAGAATTCCTGAAGATTGGACTCCTTCAACAATGATTTTCGCAGCACTCCCCTTATCTGGGCTATCTAATGGTTGATTTGTTTCAACAGGGGATTTTGGTTCCTTGGTTTCCCCTGTTTCTCCTTCTCCTTCACAAAAGTTGCTGGAATTCCCTTCCTGCAATAATTCTGGAGTAGAATTTTCAATTTCTTGAAAGTCCTGCTCTTCAGTTTGACTATGCACCTCAGCACAGGCTACAGATGGTGATCCTGTGGCCTGAAGGGAACTAGTAGGTGGTTTAGAAATGTTTTTATTGAGGCCTACTGATGGCTGAGATTCTATTTTCTTATAGATTTCGTCTATGAAGGTCGTTCGGCCAAGGGTCACTGGCCCCTTAGCTTTTTCAGGCTTGGATGGGGGTTTGATGTTTTTTTCTGGTCTTTTCTGCTTAGTCATGCACTCAAATGAACTACCAACTTCTATTCAAACAAAGCAAAAAACAACTCTGTTAGGAAAGCGGACAGTGGAGCAGGGTTTTTACATGCTCCGCACGTAGGTTCTTACCTTCTGTTTTTAGGATCCAACTCCTCCCTAGCAGGCTCGTACACTACTCTGAAAAAAGACAAATGGCTACACTCTTTCCCCGGCAACGACGCCAAAATGTAGAGCTATAAAAAGGGTCTCTTTCACCTCTAGTTACCTCACATTAATATGTCAATCCGGGAGCGTTTTGTTATTACAAAGAGTGACTCAATCTGAGGCTATCACTTGTCAGAGTAATGCTAGTAGTACAGTGCTTAAGAAATACAAGAGTAAATGGATGCTTGTTTGTAACTAAATTACTTCAAAGAATAAATCACACACTCAGAAAACTCAACAACTTATCAGTCAATGGTTCGGCAGTGATAACCCATCCCTTCGGAAACTGATGGAAAGGAAACTAGAGCATAGACCACGAGCCTAGGAGCTAGACAGTGACTGCCAATGCTCGCTACAGCCTTAGATCATCTCTCATGCCAAAACAACAAATGCAATTAAATGGAACAGCAAATAACAAAATAGAACAGTAATTAAAGAATTGAACAGCAAATCTAAAATGGAACAGCAATTGAATAATCTAAGTCCCGCGGGTTGTAACCAAGCTTATCTATTAACTCACATACACTCTTCACAACCAAAATAACATTCTTTCACTCTTAAGGTAAATCACGCAAAACACACTAATGGAACAGCAATAACTATTGATGAATTATAGAACAGCACTGATAAATCAGAAACACACACAACACACTGGAATAACAATCTGATCAACCTGAATCAACAGGAATACGACTGTGCTTCCAAATTGAACACTATTATTTCTGAATCCAACGATTATGAAGAACACTACCTCAAACGAATGTATGACACGAATGTTCAGTATAACAGCTCTGTAATAGAATAGTAAGAGCATGCAATTAACTCTTGAAAAGATTAATAACTTGATGCGGAGTCAACTCACGATTCTATCTGTAAAAACCTCAATGATTCAATCTTTAACAGAGCATGTAATATCAAATTATAAAGCATATCAAATCACCAAATAACAATGATAAACAAACCACGCGGAAATCAAGTCGTAATGGTACAGAAGCAAGTGTCCTACGGGGCCGGGCCCTTAGCCTCCAAGGATACACCGCTTTAAGTTAATCCAGACGCAGAGATGAAATAATCACCAAGCTTTTATTAATGCATCGGTCAAGAATACAATGAACCAGTTCTCAACGAGACTTAATAATCAAAGCTGATGTTTAACAGAAAATTACATAAAAGCGTATTCTTCTTATTCTTAAGCTAACAGTGTTGTCCCTTTATATAAAGGCGACGGCGGAGATGTCCAAGTAACAAGATAAATAAAGCAGCGATCCCTCAGGATCGAAGATCCTGAGGGATTCGCCAAACTGTTAATTCTTCATCCTTTCCTTTCTTTTGCGCCGAGCTGGTGTCTTCTCCTTCTTTTCCGAGCCAACTTGCTTTAATCTATTTAGCCTTGTTTGCATTTGGTTCACCTTCAGAGGGACAGCAGTTATCTCGACTTTGTCTCTTCCTTTGGAGCGGAAATTCCTCGTTTTCTCCTTTTCATGTACAGAAAATAACCATTATCAGCGGTTAAGTCTTGCATATCAATTCTCATATGTTTTGTTATAGTTCCTTATTATTTTCCAAATTCATGATACAAAAAGGTTTACAAATTCTACTAAAAAGCCACTGAAATAATCATCAAAAGCATACCTTTTTAGTACTCCACACATCCTTTTGTTGTTTTCCCGTTTCTATCGATTTTACATATTAGCCCTAGGGCATCTAGGTGCTATTGTGCGTCGAGCCTCGCTTGGGAGTTTTTGGTTTATGTCTGTTCAGTCAGCTTTGTGATTGCTTCTCTACACTCTTTTTGTGGTTTTCTATCATTTTATTGCGTTATTTGAGTGATTGGATTCTTCTTCATTCGAATTCCGCTTTGTCTCGCTTTGAGCCTAGATTACATGGTTCATTTGAGTCTTGGAGATTCTGCTTGAAGTGGTGAGTCTGGTCTTGGTTGGGAGAAATTCTTTGTTTTTTCATTTTCAGGCGTTGGCACTTGTTGTCAGTTAGCAACCCGCGCCAATTTTCCATTGGTGCTAGTTTTCAGTGAGCAACTCACGCCAGTTGGCGCTAGTTGTCAATGATAAAGTCGTGCCAATTTCAGGGTGTGTGAAAATTGAGATTTTTTCCCTAAATCCTTCACCAGTGTGTCTTTCCCTTTCGGTCTTTCCTCTATATGAGCATAGATTACATTGCTCATTGCTTGAAATGTCTTCTTTCCATGATTGCTTGATGTAAAAGGGAATGAATGCCTTGTTTTGATCTCTTTCTTTGGAAGTCCTCTTTGTGTTTGACCTCATATGTCTTGTCGCCTTTTGAGGGATTTCGTTACAAAGTGTTTGAAACAACGATTGCATTCTTAGTGTTTGTTTTCATCTCTTTTGCATTCATCCTTCATTAAGAATATTTGCGTTTATTTAGTTTTCGTCTCAAA
This sequence comes from Pinus albicaulis, assembly GCA_034641835.2. Taxonomy (NCBI): domain Eukaryota; kingdom Viridiplantae; phylum Streptophyta; class Pinopsida; order Pinales; family Pinaceae; genus Pinus; species Pinus albicaulis. The sequence goes on from CM076580.1 coordinate 734,808,647, forward strand.
GTGTTCTTTTTGTTAAAATACATTAGATCACATTGCATTGAAAAGTATTGAGATTTATCATTGAACTTAGATCACATTGTTTAATGATTGAAAGCTAAAAATTTCTTTGAGTGTATTCTCTTTCATTAAAAGCATGCATTAAGTAGATTCTCATTTCATCGAAAAATGCATTGAGTGCATTCTTATCATTTGAAGAAAAAGGAAATGGTGCATAGATTACAATTGCGTAGTTTTCGAAAAAGAGGATTTTGCATAGATTACATTGCATTATTCGCATCGTTGAATGTTTGAAATTAATTTTGGATAGTGAAAGCCATATAGCTTGGAAAGATTTTGTTTGCAGTGTTGTTTTATGTCGCATCATTGTTTGAAGCTCTTCCCTTAACTAGATAGCATTCATCGAATTGAAAATATTTCTTTTCTCATATAGCTGCATATAGGAGATTGTCATATGAAATTCGGTAGGGCCTTGAAACCGAGACATAATTGAAGATAAACATTAAAATTTATTGAATTAACCTAAGGAAGCATTGAAACACTAACGAAATATTTAGTGGTCTAGGCTAGAGACGTGTTCCGGCGTCGTTAAACCTAGTAGCTGTTATTCGCCTCTTGGCTTTAGACAGCATTAGTATGGACTTGTGCTCCCCGTACCGTCGCGTATATAAAGGGAGACCCCACTAGGTTTCTATCCTTTATCCATAGGAAGCTGAGTCTGCCGCCCTATACCTATGATACACTGGACACAGCATTCGGGGAGATTGCCTGCATGTACGTTCAGTCCTTGGTTGATTTCTCTTTCATTTTGAAACCAAGGTGTATATTGCAGTTTAAGGTTATTTCTTACACCCTTTGCCTAGCAGTCCCGAGCAGTCATTTTTATCTTATCTGACTCCTTAAATTTGAAAATATCACCAAGCGCTTGTCCTTTCACGCTTGCTTCAAAACTGAAAGAGATAGAGTCACCTTTCATCCATTTCTCGACTCTTAAAACATGAAACGATGAAGTTTCTAAGTTTCAATGTGGTAAAATAAATCACTCGCGATCACATGCCCTTTTAGAGTTTGCTTGTTGGTCGTTTGATTGTGTGCCTTGGTTTTTAGCCCGTGTGCAGTTTTGAGTTTTTGATGGCAACTTTTCCGGAGTTCACCAACCAAGGAATCCCCTCCGATGGGAATCCGGGTCATTTTCATCCTTTTGGGATTGTTGGTGCTCCTTCATGGCAACTTTGTCCCTTCCTGGGTTAACTGCTGGGTTTCCTGTTTGGTTGTTTTCAACCTCTGTGGTCCCGAATGTCTCAGCTTTTGTTCAACCGTCTCCTCCACCTGAACAACATCATGTTGATTCCAAGGTGGACCTCTCCCCTTCTTCACCTGTTTCTGCGTCTTCCTCTTCTACTTCGCCTGGTGAAATTCTGGATTCAAGTAACCAGGTGGCTAAGAAGAAGAAGAAGAAGACAAAGAAGAAGAAGTCTGATAAAAGAGAGGCTAAGGCTCCAGCTACTGCTTCTGAATCATCTCCTCTTGATAAACCTCCCAACCCTCCACGCAAAGTCAAGTTCCCTTGCATGTTGTGCACAGGAGATCATCTTCTTCGAGATTGCCCTGGCATTCCCAAGGTACTCGAAGTATGGTCCAATGGTCACCCGCCATTGCCTTTGGCTTCTGGGAGTCAAGTTGGGGGCACGTCTTCGGCTGCTGCTGGTAAAAATCTTAAGAAGCAGGGTAAGCTTGCCAATCCTTGTAAGTTGTGTGAAGGGCACCATGCCATTCACCTTTGTCCATATATGGATGAAGCCAAGCGAGTTTTGGACAACTCGGTTGTTTCTGAACCATGCCTTCCGGCTGGTTACCAACAGCTTTCTTTGAATCCTCCACCAGCTGATCCTATGATTGGTCAAGAGTCATCCTTGGTCGATCCCACCCCCTCAGAAATTCAAATTTAGGAATCCATTCCCAACCAACCCTTGGTCGTGGGATCGGTTGAACTTGCCCTGTCTATGGTGCACCAGGTCTTTTCCGGGGAGAGTGGACCTCACACCCCTCAGGTTCCTCTTGTTTCTTCAGATTCTTCAGACTTGGAGAAAGATTCTCCTATCCCTATATCTCAAGAAGCTGCTTTTCTGCCTCGCGTGATGGAGGTTTCGGAGGATACTCCTCCTGCCTTCGAGATGGAGGTCATGGAGGATGCTCCTTGTTCTTCCATAACACCAAGGGAATACCATCTCGATTCGATGGTAGCCCCTCCAAGTAGTCTGGTTGCTTCTTTCGATTGGAGTCGATTTACAAGATACCGCCTTCTGTCTTATGTGCCTTTTGAGGTCACAATACAGGCTTTTGGTCTCGTCGTACCCAGCACCATTATAGACGAAGGTGCATCTGTTAGTGTTCTATCCTCAACTACTTGGAAATATTTTGGCTCGCCGCCACTTGCGCCTGTTACGCAGAATCTGTTGGCATTTAGCAGAAGAACGATTCAACCGTTAGGGATCCTTCCAAGGTTACCTATTACATTGGGGGGTAAAAACGTCCATATGGACGTGATGGTTGTTCCAGGCCCCTTGGATTTCAATTTTATCTTGGGGCGCGATTACACCTACGCCATGGGAGCGCTTGTCTCCTCCCTTTTTCGTGTGGTCTGTTTTCCACATGAAGGATGAATCATGACCAATGATCAGATTTCTTTCTTTGGTCTCGATGTGGCAGCTGGCCTGCCATCATCCCTTCCTGGTTTTTATCCACCTGTTGTATCTTCCCCACCGCAGGTCAACTATGTGGCTACCTACCTCGTGCTTGTACTCAGTGATAGTGTCATTTTGCATCAAGTGTTGGGGGCATTTGGTCCTGACTTCCAGGATGTTTTCCTTCCATCGGGAGTGGAACTCTTGGAAGCGATGACTTCTTGTTCATTATGATGAAGTTGGTCGGAGCACAGTTAATTTTCTTGTGTCAAGCTCCTTAAAAAATGAAACAAGCTGGTTGGAGCAAAGTTCCTTGTCTTGTGTCAAGCTCCATAAAAAATGAAACATGGTTGGGGAGCAAAGTTCCTTGTCTTGTGTCAAGCTCCTTAAAAAATGAAACAAGGTCGTTGGTGCAGAGTTCCTTGTCTTGTGTCAAGCTCCTTAAAAAAAATAAAACAAGGTTGTCAGAGCAGAGTTCCTTGTCTTGTGCCAAGCTCCTTAAACCATGAAACAAGGTGTCCTGAGGATATTTCTTTTAATGTGTAAAACTCGTTAAAACAATGAAACACTTTCCTGTTCAATTTGAGTCATTGATAAGATCTCGTAAAATCCCAGTCGAGTCTTTCTCTTGATCTCGTAACTTGAACCTTCACTCCATCTGCCTTTCATATGGAATGAAGCTTGGGGGGCATGTACCTCGAATTGAGTCACCATGCTGGGGGCATGCTTACTTTTTCAAGCATAGTTTGTTTCCATTTCAAGCTTTTGTAAAAATGAAACTGGTTTCAAGCATAGTTTCTCTTTGTTTCAAGCTTGTGTATAAATGAAACCAACTTCAAGTAGAGTTTCTTGATTTCAAGCTTGTGTAAAAATGAAACCTTTCCCATTTTACCTCTTGTGATTGCCATTTTATCAGCCTATTTTTTCCAGATGAACCTTGGTTTTCTCACTCCATCGTCACTATCTGCTTGGCCAATCATATGCCTTCACTTGGTTGTTTTACCCGTTCCTAAGGAACCGCTGTGATGAGTGGTCTTGTTAGCTAGCCTCTCAACCTTTACTTGTTCTGAGCAGTTCCACCATTACCAGAACCAGTAGCTACCCTTTATACCACTCGTTCCTCCAGGTGGAGTCAACTTTCAGCTCTTTTCTGACTCTCTAAACATGAAAAGATTGCCCAGTCACTTGTCATTTTGAACTCGTTAAATTGGTTGTGAAACGACATATACCCAGTATACGTTTACCCATTTTTCAGGCTGGGATAGATTATTTACGAAAAAGGAATACCCTAGCCTATCGTGACTAGGAGGTTTTCTCAGACATAATTTTCTACCTTTTCGGGTCTGAGGAACTATTTACGAAAAGGGACCATTGGAGTTTAATTTTATGCTGTCTTTTCAAACTCTCTAAACATGAAAAGATGCCAAGTTCTTCCTTTGTCAGGCTCGTTAAACCCTGATGACATCGGATCCAGTCGAAATGATGATATTCGAGTTTCTCCTTCCTAGGGCTCGTTAAATGTACTAGGATGGATTCATCCAAAGGATGGATTTATATGACAAGCATACGGTATCCTCTTCAAGCTTGTGTAAAAATAAAGAGGTACTCACCAGAAATGGTGGGGAAAAAATGGAACCAAAATCATTGTCGTGTCGGCAGTATGTCGCTCTTGAACATGGCACTTGTCTACATTCGTGTCAGGTTGGGGACATCTCATCTCGTTTTTCCACTTGCCTCCATGGGTTTGGGTAATCACTTTTTACCTCTCATCTGCTCTTTGCCTTGTCATCATGACCTCCGATATTTTAATGTCAAATACTGCCAAATCCACTATCGTGCCGCTGATATGTTCAAGAGAAGTTGACCTCTGCAAAAGTTTCAACCTTCCTCTGATTCTCATCTGATCTTGATTCGCAAAGACATTATGTTCCTCTGTCTCATGTCGATGATGTGGGAAACACTATGGCCCACCTTCGATCAAAGTCACTTCCTGTCGACTTCAACTCATTATCTAGGAAGATGATCTAGAGACTCCCTTCTGGTACCTTGGAGCCTGCATGCCTCAATGGCAGGTTCTTCGCGTTCGACGTGAGGTTTTCATCATTAGCCTTTGATCGAGTGATTCTACGGGTGTTCGACTCTAGCTCACTGATTCACATGCCGTAGATTGTACCTATAGTACCTTGAGGGCCATTGTCATTATTGGTGGTAGCTCTTGTGTCTGTTAACAGCTTCCATCATTGGCTGGTAATCAGGCAATGTTTTTTCATGTTTGACTTCAGCTCACTTATTTTCATGCTTGAACTTGTACTTTGTTCAGGTCGAGATGGAGCGGAAGACCCTGGATTTTTTCTGTTGGAATCCAGGCTGCGATTTTGTGGATTATTATGATTGGTTACAAGACTCACTGATTGGATGGCTGCGACCATACCTGAGTCTCTTTATCGATTCTTATTGGATGGCTGCGTCCATGCCTTGGATCTGGATTCTTGTATACTCTGCTATGGATGGCTGCGCCCATAACACATATATATCATGTATTTGAGATATTGGTTGTACTTCTCTACGCAGGTTTTTTGACGGCAGTGTTTTCAGTTGGACACGTTCTCGTAAAGCATTTCACCCCTCTCTCTCTTTCGAGCCTCATGCTTTAGGGGGCATCTGTTACACAACAATTTGTCACCGTCCCTACAATTCCTCGTCCCACACATTGGAGGGATTATTCTGTGACCTGTGAGCAGTGACATGATCTGAAAACACTTTCATGGCATTCCGCTAGACATGGACTTTCATTCCCCTGAAGACATCTCCTTGTGAAAAACCCTAAAAATAACCTTTTCATCCTTGGCGCGACTAGCCAGTGTTATACCCATGCCAATGGGGGAAATACTCCAAAGAGGGCGCGCCAATTGGCGCTCTGTCTGAGAGTCGCACTCGCGCCAGGCTTAATAAAGGGTGTTTTTTAAAAATAAATGGCAGAAGATTGACTCCAACCAACTCCTGAACTGGACTCTAAATCGAGTTGGGACGTTTGGCTCTGGTTTTCCATGTAGAGGAAGTATTTTTCCACCTCTCATGGAAGCTTCCTTGAGGATAGGGCCAATCCCATGATTGTAGGGATCCCAACTTCCCTTCCACCATCTATATAAGCTTTCCATTTCCCTTTGCAAGCTAGTCTCCAAGCATCTCTAAGAGCCTTCAGAATGCTACAAGAGCTTTGATAGTCTTCATAGTTCCAAATCCATAGCAAGGAGATTGACGATCGAAGAGAGAGGCTTTTCCCCTTTCTTGACAAGATTTACCGAGACGTATTCCGCTGGCGACCCGTCGAAGGAGAATTCAGCGTCAGAGCCAGGTTGTATTTTCCTTTGTATGAATTAATGATAAGCGACTATTGGTTATGGTTCCACTCGTTTTGTTCATTATGATCATGAGTTGTGTCCTCTCTGACTGACGCATAATTGTATATATTGGATTTTACGCTTGTGTTTGTTGTGTTTCTTGCATGTGCAGGTGTTCGATCACGACGAGCGTGAGGTTTGTGGTCTGCTGAAGCCAAGGAACGGGAGCGCTACCTTCTCTACAAACAACAGCGTTGGATTTGAGGTAAGCCTTCTTCGCAAGTTGGTTTATTGCAATTAGGGGCCTGCACCATAGCATGTTACAATTGTTGCTAGACCCGTTCTGGGCTAGTAGGGATCGCCTTTGTCTGCAGAGGGGATTTACCTCCACAACACATCTATTAAGGTGTTTTCAGTCCATTCAAGTTGATTGGAAAAAATTTCTATTTTTGGTTTAGCTTCATGTATAAAGGGTGTTAATTTTCATTTAACCCTTAGCTTGTTCAAGATCCCTTGTGGATCATAGTTCCAAGGGAAACTCTCTTCAAATTTATATTCCAATAACTGATTTGCTGCTTCTTTTCTGCATCCTTGGGATTTCATATAAATGGCCCAATTTGATTTTTAAGTTTGAATTGGGTCTTCTTCGTAGCTTCCATGAAGTTTATTGAATTATAGTTTAGGATCTGCCTAATATACTCCAAGGAAAGGATCCTCATTGGAGGATGTTTGGGTAACTTGTAAGGTAACAAGTTTGTCCCAAAAACTCTGATTTCAGTATATTTCTCATGCAAATACCAGTCACCAACCTTACTCTGCTCTGATAACTGCAATATATTCTTCATTCCCTCATTTATTCTAGGTTTCTCTTCCTTGGTCAACATGGTGATCACTGGATGTAAAAATAAATTTGAAAACTCTGAATAACTGAAATCTGTACATTATTTCCTGAGCAATGATGTCCAAAAAATGACAGATAGAGGATTTGCCTCTATGTCAAGTTTTTGAAGAGTGATTGGAACATTATCTGATTGGAAGTATAGAAACATATGGAAAAGGTCGGAGGTATATTTGAACACTCCCTCTATTTGCAAATTTTTCAATTGATAATGAATGTTATCAGCAATGAAACCAGCATAATCAAATATTACTGAAGGTGGTTGGCTTGGATAAAAGGTGGAAAAGAATCCCAAGATGGATTCATCAGTGTGTTCATCAGTGAAATATCCAAGTATGAAGGAAAGAATGGAAATCACATGTCTTGAACCTTCAGGAAATTTAGCAGTAGAATATGGAGGATTTAACCTGGGAATTTCTACATGCAGAGACATCAAATTCTGAAAAATCATGAACCTTTTAGGAAAATCTAGGCCAATATATAGCTTGGTGAGGGCCTCAATAGACAAAGAGACTGCTTGGGGGTCAGGCTAAAGCTGCAAAATTTGGTTAGTTAATTCTACAGTGATGGTAACAAGGACTTATTTACCAACATTTACAATAGCTCTTTGTTCTGGAATATAGTACTGCTGACATAATCTAATGATCTCCTAACATGGGTGATTTAATGAGATAACGTATTTGGGAAAATGGGATTCCCAAATATGAACTTCTTCATGATCATCTAAAGACTTCTCATAGCACCAGTTATGGATATCTAGCAGGTTGAATTCAACTATGGGATCTGATATTTTATAATTAGTATTAGCTAGGGGAATGTGTTCAACATCAACAACTGGGGGTTGTAATGGATTGACAACAATAGCAGTGTCTGAAGTCATGGCAGGGGTAGGTTTAGGTGCTTTAGAAGTTTTAGGATTTTTTACACTATTTTTTTGGCATTTTGATCTACTTCTGCAAGTTTAGACAGTTTGCAAAGATAATTTACTTTTGGCAGGGGCTTTATTGGGCAAATTTGGCAAAGTATAGGCTTTTCTTTGGGTTTTATGTTCAATTAGGCCTGTCAAAGAGGTTTAAAGGCTTTATAATTGGTTTAAAACAGAAAACAAGGGTTTCTTGAGTACTTGACTGAGAAACAAGGCTTTAGGGTGCCTGCAGAGGTTTTCTGGCTTTTTTTAGAGCTTGAAATAGACTATTAAACTATGAAAGCTAACTAATTTTCTCAAAATAGCGGACCACAGAGAAACAAGGTTTCTAGGAAAAATTTGCCGGAGTCTGGCCTGTTTTTGGGGATTTTTTACCAGTTTCTTTTAATGGATTCTTGAACTCTGAGAGTATTTGTTCTTTTAAAGGCTTTAAAAATCAATTACAGGTTCAAATTTTTAGAAAAATACCTGTAATATGTAGGTATGAGGCTTTGGAACAGTTTTTGAGGTTTTTTTGAACAAGTTGGAAACTTCTGTGAATTGTTTGGAGCGATGTGCAGCTCCTCAGTAGTCTTCAAAGGTTTTTAGGGAAAATTATGTAGGCTCCAGGCATGAAAATGGCAGAAAAAGACTTGATAAGGGTGTTTAACAGTCGGGAAAGTTTGTAGAGGGTTTAAGTGCACAAGAACAGAATAAAAAGAATGAATTTCTAAGGTTTACTATGCATTTCAGTTGTATTAATTCGGCATTGAATGCAGGTCGCATCAAGCGGGAGGAGTGGATTTGGGATTTCAACGGATATAAAATTGGTGGTATCGCGTAGTGATTTGGTGGTAAATAGTTTGGAGCTTAACCCACATGATCCAATGTTTGAAGGGCACATGGAGGAGAGAGGTTACGATGAAAGAACAGTCCAGATCAGTTCGGAAGCTGCGTCGGGATAAGAGTAGTGGGACTGGAGTTTCATATGCGGCGGGAATGGTTTTAGACTTTATAAAACTGTGTTTTAATAAATTTTAAACCTTAGGTGTTATATAACATGGCGGAGGGGTTTATTGTTATATGGCGAATATAATTTTTTTAATTTAAAACATTTATGAAATGTTTTAACTTTTCATATGTGGGCAGGTTTATTATATATTATAAAGTTTTATCAAATGCATTATACATTTATTTAAACTACATGGTGCGGGATATTTATTTAAGGATGGGTTTAGACCAATGGGTAATTGGGTGTGGTTTTATATATTTGCGCACATGGGGATATTTACTTTGGTCTAAAGTTTAAAATAGTGGGTTTAAGGGGGTTATTTTAAATATAATGGATTTAATATATACGGTTAGGTGTAGTTTTAGGGATTTACTACAATAAGTAAGATGTTAATATAAATAAAGGGATAGTAAAAGGAAATAAAACACACATTATATCTAAGTAAAGTATAAAAATAAAGCATTGCTCATCTTTTATATTACTTCACTAATACTTATGATAAGTGTATTTTGAGGGTTTTATGACTGATTTTGAAGGAATGAAGTTAATTATTTTAGGGTTACAATTTTACTAAATGAGAATGTGCCTTTACTTAGGAAAAAGGGGTTTTGATGTATGAATTAAGGGTAAATGTTGATGAATGAGGGTTTAAGGTAGGAATTTAATCTTTTTAACTTATCAGTCTTCGAGTCTTGGGTCTGGTCCCAACAAAAGTCAGAGAAATTTTGTGAGCCTTTTTGACTGAAAGTTTAGAATACTGAATACCTATAGGGGAGGGGAAATTAGTGATTTTTCCCGATGATGTCTTATTTACATGATTTTCTCAACTGCTTTGTACTTACCCAACTTCATTTCTAACATTTTTTCTTCGTTTTGTAGGTGCATTTAGACTTGCAACCTTAAAACATTTTCTTTCAAAGCATAAAACTATCTAGATCTACCTTATTTCATCTGAGGCCTCAGATAAAAATGTTGAGCTCCTCATTATTCTCTACCTATCTATTGATCTGTCAAGTTTAAACTTTTTTACAAATCTTTATTCACTATCTAAAACATGAAATTGAAAACATGAAAAGTTAATATTAAATTGTTTAACTAATCATGGATTATGGCATTTATTGACACTCTGCACATAATCATTATTCTTGCAGTAAAAAATAAAAGTAGTGGCATTTGGACTTGCTCACTTTCAGGTCTTATTTCTTTTCTTTTGGGGTTTATATTTTTCTAAGTCCTTTGATTTTTCTTTTAAGACTTTTTACCCTATTTTTGGCTTTTTATTATTTTTTATTTTTTCAAAATATGGGTAAACAACTTGCAGAAAGCAGGGTATGTACATATTTACAAGACTATCAAAGTCAATTAAAAATTTATGAACCCTATTATTATAGGACCCTAACACATTCAAAGAATGTCAAAAGATTGAGCTTTTGAAGCTCCCTATTTTACCCTCAAGGAAGTTCGATCCAGAAAATATTGCTAACAAATTTACTCTGTCAGTCAAACTCAAACCTATCATACACACTGATGATATATTTGAATATATTTTTCAATCTATTGGGACTTTTGAATAAGTCCAATTTTTTTTCAAATTGAACCTAAATCCAAAAGCGTTACAGAGATTCAATGAGTTCATAGAAAAAAGACTCAGACGTATCCCTCAAAATGTTTTGGTTACCATTTATATGACTGAAGCAAGCCAATAAATCAGAGAAGAACAATCAGATTCACAAAATCAAAGTGAATTAGATAAAAACTGGACTTCATTCAGAAACACATTAACAAATACTCCAGAGGCATCATCTTCATAGAAAAATACAAAATTTCAAACTCCAGAGGGACAAACAGTTTCAACAAAAGAAATCATTGAAACTCCTGGGATAACCTCCCAAGACATAGAAGTCATTCCTGTGTTTCCAAATGATGAAATTGTTCTGAAGGTAACTGATATCCCTCCACTAGATGTATTATACAGCCCTCTCCATAAATTTATAGTAAGGAAACAAAGAAAAAGGATAAGGATTGAAATGCCTCCAGGAAATGAAGTAATGGAAGTTGTATGGAAAGATACTCCATCAAATCCAATTGAAAATTTAACTCGGCTATCTCAATTCGCTGGTGCATACACCACTACAACAATGGATAAGGCAATAGAAGTATCTATTTTGGTTCAGGAAAAGTATGACAAAATCATGCAGCTACAACAGCAACTAGATGAAGAAAGAAACACTCTAAATCAGAAGGTCAAACAACAACTCCTCAGAGTACAGCAAGAGATGGAAATGCTTAAGATAAGTCATGAAAATGACTTATCTAGCAAAAACTCATTGATTGAAAAATTGAGAGAATATCTTACCAAATATGAAGGTATTCCTACTGCGGAGGAATTCATAAAAGAAGCATTGGCATTAAATTCCTTACTCTCAAAACAACAACAAAATTTTTTTATACAAATGTCAGACATAATTCCACACGTGGAAATCAGTGAACAGTTGACTAATGCAGTCATTGATCAAAGAATTGAGTTCAATGAACTCAATACCAAAATCTTCGATTATATTGAATGGCAAGACTCAGAAGAATGAAGAAAGTCAGGTCTTCCAAATATCAAGGATACTTTCAAAGATATTCTCTTTACTGACTGGGATGCATAGGTGAAACAGGAAGAATTGGCCATAGCCAGAGCATCAGGTATATCAAGGAATATGGTCAAAATGATTAACCACATATTGCATACTTCTGGTCTGATTAAAGAAGGAAATCAAAAACATGTTCCTAGTATAAGAGATTTAGAGCAAAGTTGGAAAGACGTAGGTCAACTCCGAGAAGAAGCACTTACACAACTAAAAAAGACTGATTGGGAAGCGTACTGGCAGCTACTGGTTAAATCTCATAGTCAGATCATGACACTGAATTGTTCTCTGAATTCTATACAAAAAATACAACCACTTTTACTAGATGTTATATTTGCTACACAAATAAAGACACGGTTCGAGAAACCTCCACAAGTTCAAATGATGTCTAACATTTGTGAAAATAAAAGCAGAGCTAGCAGTAACTTATCATCGAGCATGATTATTAGTTAGTTTGTCTTATAATTTCAATTTTTAGCAATTAGATACTAAGGATGAGGAAGGTTGTTTGAAATCATCTCATAAGATATTTTGTATAATCTATTTTTGTAAGTAGTTAGTATAGTATTTAAACCCTTCTCATGCATTTAGAGAATGATTTCAACTCCATATTTAACAAGTTATTACACAAAATCCCTTATCACTGATAAGATGAATGGGACAAAACACATCTGGTACTATTATCATGTATGCTAATTCTATTTTAAATATTAGTGATGAATCTAGCTTTCATGAATTATATATGAAATCAATTGTTTTTGTCTGAAATATCAGTTGCACTATTGTACGATATAAAGATAGAAATTGGTTTGTTTTATATATGATCATCAGATATATGCGATATATTTTACATCTTATTTTGATTAAATATTTCTCAAGAGAATCATCTTACAAAAGTATTAATCCTATTAAATCTGTGATGATCTAAATCATCATAGAGATCGCATCAAATTAGTATTATCCCGAGTTAGATTAGATTAGACTTAATTCAAATTTTTACATTCTAGAATAAATTTCTTCTAGTTTCTAGTAAATCTTTATGCAAATCCTTTGAGAGAAATCTGATAATCATACAAAAACCTAAATCTGGGAAAATGGTCCCATTACACCCAGTCAGAGCCACTATCCCAAATGGAAAAGGAACTGCTTTAAAATCCGGACCGGGTGGTTATCCCCTGTTGTTCTCGCCACAGATTTCTGAGGCCTCAACATTTTTGGTGCTAGAAGGAGGGCCTGAATATGAATGGCATATAAATATAAACCTCAAACTAGAAGCCCTCATAAGAGTCGATCTCCTCAAAATCATTCTACATCTTCGCGATCAAATTCTAGATCACCAACTCAGAAATCAGAAATAGTAGAAACCTTTCCATCATCTCTTGAAGTATCTCAACTATCATCTACTTCAGAATTCACTCCCGAGCCTCTCGAAGTTCAGTTTTTAATTCACAAATTAGAAGGAATATCTATTTATGCTGAAAATCCTGTTAATCCCAAAGCTTCTGAAGAAAGTGTTACTTCTCTATTTAGAGAAACAGGTATATTAACTAGATCCACAAGTGAGAAACTTGGAATTCCACATTTTGAATTTCCAATTGAATCATTTCGCAAAAAAGTTTCTATATCCAGATCTAAGTCAGGTACGAGTGAAGTTACATCAAATTTCCCTTCAGTTACTTCTTCACATCCTCTTACTCAATCTACATCTCCTCAGTCTTTCATTTCCTCTACTAAAACGATCAGTACTATCACGAGTAGTATCGTTCCAATTGTAAGTTCTTCATTCATTCCCCCTACTTCTAGATCTACTTCTATATATTCACAAACTTCAAATCAAATTATGGCTAATCAACCTTAGATGAATCCTGGTGTTGTGTTGATAGAAAATCCAAATCCTCTTCCAGATCATCCAGAAAAATGGTTACCTAAATATAATCCAGATGATGGTCTTCCTGCGAAAGAACATATCAATAATTTTATGCTAGCCATGAATCTGAACAGAGTTGCTCATGAAGATATTGTAGTCAAATTGTTTCCTCATACTTTACGAGGATCTGCAGGATCCTGGTACTTTTCACTTCCAGCAGGATCAATTTCCGATTAGGAAAATTTTGAGCAATTTTTCCTTGCAAAATTTGGAGATGATAGAATTGTTGCATCTTTAATCAATGCTCTTTCTAATCTAAAGAAAAATTCAGGTGAAAGGATCAATGATTTCAACTCCATATTTAACAAGTTATTAAACAAAATCCCAACTGCTTCCAAACTTGCTGTTGATGTACAAATAGAGTGGTATATTTCCTCTTTGCCTTCTAATATAGCTATTTTTGTAGATAGAGCTGGTAAGTCCACCCTTTTAGAGAACATGAAAGAATCTCTCGCTGTAGAGAAAATAATATTAACATTAGAAAAATGATCAGAGATAGAAGACAAAAAATCTAAGAAAGTGACATTTAGTCAAGATTCTAAAAAGAAAGTCTCAAAAGATCCATTTGATCTTGAAGGTCTTCAAAAAGTATTAAAGACTATTTCAAATGACATGATTGAAATAAAGAAACAGGTTGATGAAATGTCAGCTCCTAGGAAATCATTTTGCCCATTTAAGAAAAACCCTTCTTCAACATCTCAGCCTCCAAATGTGATTTCAAATGCTAAATCCGATCAAGATACTGAAGATCCCTCACCATCTGAATAAGGACCAGAGTCTAAGGAAGAAGTTGAACTGAATGGGTTATGGGATTTCATTCTTTCCTTAGAAGAAGAAAGAGAAGCTACGCCTGTGTCTACTAGAATCAAATCTTCTCCTAATTCAGCTGTATCAAATCATAAATAGAAATCTCTCCCCACCAAGGAGAAAACAATAGCCAAAAAATATAGAACTGTTCAGACAGATCATATTTTATCCGATCCTATTACAACTTCCAAAACTTTGATGGTTTCAAATACAATGGAATACAATATAGTTGAAGATATTAAAAAGACCAAAGCAAATATTTCACTACATGAAATTACCAAACTCAAAAAACAACAAAAAATTTTACTTAGAGAACTCAAGGCAATCCCTGTAGATCCTATACAACCACCGGTTATATCTCAAGCTTCTAAAGATATGGGAAAACCTCCATCATCTCAAAACAAAGTAAATCCCAATGATCTGGTGTCAATTGGTGATAGATCTATTTCTCAAACTCCTCCTTTACTTTTGACTTATGAGATTTTCAAAAAAAATGTTCATAATTGTCTTATTGATTCAGGAGCTTCTTCAAACATCATGCCAAGAACAGTGTGTACAAAATTGAATATCACTCCTCAAAAATATTTTGTACATATAGTTCAATTAGATAGAACAAAAGTAGAAGTCATTGGAGAAATGTTGTCATTATCCATTAGATTATCATCCAATCCAAAGGTACTACAAGTAATCAATATTTTGGTGGCAGAAATCCCTGAATTTTATGGTCTTATTTTAAGCAGGGATTGGTCTGAAAATTTACATGGATATTTTGCTACCGATTGGTCACATATGTGGTTACCATACAATGGTAAACCAAATCAAATCCGAGTTGATCGCAAAAAAATTATGAAACATACAGTTACTAAACTAGAAGAAACAAATGAACCTGTAGCTTTCACCAATAATATTATTGGAAATTATTCAACTGAATCATTTCTTGGATCGATCAATGCCCAGATTTCACCCTTTTTAACAAATGTTGTTATTTCTCAAATTGAAAAATTTTCTAAAACATACACTTCTAGATATGTTAATATTAGCAATCAAATTCCAAAACAATATTTATTTTGGACTTTATACTTTGATGGTTCAAAATCTGAAGATGGTGCAGGAGTAGGTTGCGTTTTAACCAATCCACAAGGAGAGAAAACAATGTTAGCTTGCAAACTTGAATTTCAATGTACAAATAATATCGTTGAATATGAAGCATTGATACAAGCTCTGTACAAAGCTATTGGATTGAATGTTAAATATTTGCAGGTATATGGAGATTCTGAAATAATTGTTAGACAACTCAAAAATACAATTCATTTTATTTCTGGACATTTGAAACATTATCAAACTTTAGCTCAGAGTCTTACTTCCCATTTTACTGTTGAATTCTTAGTTAAACTGAGAGGGTGGGGTGAACCAGTTTAACACATACATGAGCCTTTTAAATTTTTCATCAGCTTATTTACAACTTACTTTTATAACCAACCTTAGTATATGAATAGTCTTAATAAGTTGCAGCAAGTATTAAATTAATGTGACATCAAACTTGTTATGAGAGTAGCAAACATTAAGAAGATTTGGTAAATCATTTCAGCACATAGACAACACAGATAGAGACAGAAGATTTAAGTGGAAACCCATAAAGGGAGAAAACCACATCTTATTATTGTTGTGATGCAAAGGCAAGCTCCAACTCCCTCTCACCATTATTTTTCTGCAGGAACTGACCTACAGGAGGCACCAACCTCAGTTCTGCAAGCTACAACTTGCAAGGAAGCTCCAACTCCCTTCAATTTTCTGCAGGCACCAACCTATAGGAGGCTCCAACCTCAGTCAGATACAACTGACAGCTATCAAGCTTCAACTTGATAGGGAAGCTTCAACTTCCTCAATTTATCACAAGAAGTGTTTGTTGATTTACCTCAAATATCAGCTCTGTTCTGTAGCATCTCTTTCTGCTCCTCTCTTTCTTATCTTCTCTGCCTCAATTTTCTATACTTTTCATTCTCTATTCTTACTCTCTCTAGCCTCTCTATGCATATCAAGATGATATTACTTATAGAGAATTCCTGATGACTATTTGTATTCCTCAAGGAATTTGAAATGGATAGCCATACCTCTTAGTCTTCTACCTTCTCATTTCTTTTCGGCTCACTTAGAAAAAATATAACTGTGGGTACCAATTTAACACTACAGTGGGAATTTGTTCTCTTTCGGAGACTTGCGAATGCATCACAACAATATAAATTAAAATCATTTACATTCAATTACAATGAAAACTCCAGCTCACTCATTCAGCCTCTTGGCTAGCTGCGCATTTGTCTTTTCTCTGACTGTGTCTTTGTCCCTTTCGGCTCTATTTGTTTCCTTATTCA
Organism: Pinus albicaulis; assembly: GCA_034641835.2. Lineage (NCBI taxonomy): Eukaryota > Viridiplantae > Streptophyta > Pinopsida > Pinales > Pinaceae > Pinus > Pinus albicaulis. The sequence goes on from CM076580.1 coordinate 734,825,219, forward strand.
CTGTCGCAGGGTAACGGCCGTATGCCATACCTTTGTAACTGTGCTTTTTATATGAGTGCTTTATATATATATATATATATATATATATATATATATATATATATATATATATATATATATATATATATATATATATATATATATATATATATATATATATATATATATATATATATATAGATATATATCACATAATTTCAACCCTCGGCATACTTATACAAATTTTTAACATACAAACTGCCTTTTTAATACAACTTAAATCAACTCTCGGCGTAGTAGTAAAAAGTAAATGCACATTTAACATATAAAATGCCCTTTCGGGCCCTGTCAGAACTTTTGATTGATAAAATGAGTCTCCTCTGATGATTTACGTTGCAATTACATCCTTTGCGATTGTTAGATGCGATTGATTGCAATCGCAAACTTCATTGATATGTTCCCCTTTGCTACGGCCCTTCGTGCGCGATCGATGGCCCCACCTTTGCATATATATATATATATATATATATATATATATATATATATATATATATATATATATTGGTTCATATATATTCTTCGCCTTATTTCACTTTCCAATAGCAATCGCAAACTTCAGAGATCCTCTTGTGCCTTTGGTCATTTGATTTCCGCCGATGCGATGAGCGAGGGTCCCACCAGACCATACTTCGGCATTTCAATGTTTTATGTTATATTTCTCTTCTATCTATCGATGCTATTTAACAAAGGACATCCTTATTTTCGAGTTTGAATTCCAGTGGGCCCCACTCTGACTTCCTTTAAGATCCAAGGGTTGCTATCATCCAGGATCCAACGGTTGCGATTAGATCGCATCATCACAATCACATGGTTCACTGATCCGCTGTTATGTTTTACTCTGAGGCAATCCCTCTCCTCCAGAGCTTTCCGATTGAGATTGATCGCAATCGCAACTTTTGGTTGCATATTCCGATATGCCAGTACTCCGATGCTCCGATGCGATTAGGCTAGATTTCAAATACATATTAATCACAGTTTATAAGCCCATCAGGTCTGGGCTTCAATTGCAATGGAAAATTTTAGTTGCATGTGATCTGCTGCTCCACTTTAACTCCGATGCGATTGACCACTGTTCACCGGAACTCAAAACATATATCAATCGTGATTTATAAACCCATCGGGTCTGGAACTCAATCGCAATTGCAACTTTCATTGTCATGCTTTGCTGCCACACTTTTCTCTGATGCGATGTAACACTATTATTCCGTAACTCAAACATATATTATTCATGATTTATAGACCCATCGGGTCCAGTTCTTCAATCGCAATCGCAATATTTTGATAACAAGTTCCGCTGCCAACTTTGATCCGAAGCGATTGGGTGAGGGTCCCACCTTAAGGTACTTTGGTTCTTTGTTTAAAAAGTGTTTCATATATATATATGCTTCCGCTTCTACAGTTAGTGTAACCTCTGGCTGGGTAATGATTCTCAGAATAAGGTTTATATATATACTTCGCCGCTTCGGTTAAGATTCCCGGAATATTATGTAGGGTCCCACTTGCGTATTAACTTTGGTTTATATGCAAGCACTTACATAAGGTTTTCAGTTATCCACCTTATATATATATATATATCCACATACCAACTTCATTATATAGGGTTCAACTATATATACATATCCTCCGGTTTGGGTCACGATTCTCAGTATTATATATATAGTGTATCTACCAGCTAGGGTAGTGATTCTCGAAATAACGGTTCTGCCTCTGCCTCTGCCTTTCTGTGATAACAACTCTGCCTCTACCTCTGCCTTCAATGCTTCTGCCTCTACCTTCGCTATACCTCTGCTGCTCGACCTTTGCCTCTACCTTCACTGTACCTCTGCTGCTTGACCTTTTCCTCTCTCTGCATCTGTTGCCTTCTTTTTCTGTCTCTGTCTTTTCTGCCTCTATTGCCATCAATGACAACATTTCCAACAGTCTCCCCCTTTGGCATTGATGACAATACACTTCCTTTGTTTTCCTGTTAGGGTCCTTTCTCTTGTTGCTTGCTCTTCCTCCCCCTTTGACATCAATGGCAAGGGGTTTGAATTTTTATTTTTATTTTTCAACATTTCATGCATTTCCTCTCTCTGAGATCTTCTGACTTTGTACGTTTTTGCTTCAACCTTTGGATTAGATTCACGTTGGGTTCACCACTGATCATTTAGTCTGTTTATTGATTTTTTATGCTTGATGTATTCTTTCCATAATCCCTTTGATCCTGAGGACCTGTTTTATCCTTCCCTTGCTGGCTGATCTCCCCCTGGAATGATGTTCTCGTTTCTGTTCTCCCCATGAAACTGTGCTTTCTCTTCATATCAGAGAGTAGCATCTACAGATACTACCCCTAGTCTATTTCTCAAATATTCAAATGGTTCTCTAGCAAGCGGTTTGGTAAATATATCTGTTGTATGTTCTTTTGTTGGTACATACTCCAGTTTTACTATCTTCTGAGCCACTTGTTCTCGGAGAAAATGATACTTGATTGGGATATGTTTAGTTTTTGAGTGAAGCACGGGATTTTTAGATATACTTATAGCACTTGTATTATCACATTTGATTGAGATAGGTTCATCAATGCTTACCTTCATGTCTTGGAGGGTTTTCTTCATCCACATGACTTGTGTACAACATGCTGCTACTGCTATATATTCTGCTTCTGCTGTAGACAGAGATATAGATGTTTGTTTCTTTCTTAACCATGCCACCATACTTTTTCCTAAATAGAAATCACCTCCACTTTTTCTTTTCTTGTCATCCACACAGCTGGCCCAATCTGCATCTGTGTATGCTGTCAAGGCGAAGCTTTTTCCTTTAGGATACAAAATTCCATATTGTGTTGTTCCTTGTAGATATCGCAATATTCTTTTCACTGCCAGAAGATGGTTTTGTTTAGGTGCTGCTTGATATCTAGCCACTAGTCCTACTACTAGCATGATGTCTGGTCTTGATGCTGTCAGATACAACAGACTTCCTATCATGGATCTGTAGAGTTTTAGATCTATATCAACAGATCCATCATCAGCACACAACTTGCATCCTGTGATCATGGGAGTTGACACAGGTTTGCAGTCCTCCATTTTGAACTTTTTCAATATTTCTTTTAAGTATTTTTCCTGTGAGATGAATGTGCCTGTGTTCTTTTGCTGAATTTGAAGTCCTAAGTAGAAACTGAGTTCTCCAATCATGGACATCTCAAACTCTGATTTCATCTCCTCAACAAACCCTTTTTCTAGTTCATCTCTGTTGCTTCCAAACATAATGTCATCAACATATACTACAACAATCAGGAGTTCATTTTCATGGGCTTTTATGTATAGATTGTTGTCTACTCCTCCTCTCTTAAAGCCTTGGTTTTGCAAGTATTTATCCAGCCTTGAGTACCAAGCACGAGGAGCTTGTTTTAGTCCATATAGAGCCTTCTTTAGTCTGCATACATAGTCTTCTTTGTCTATTAATGAGAAGCCTTCTGGTTGTTCCATGTAGACTTCTTCTTCTAGATCTCCATTCAGAAATGCATATTTCACATCCATTTGATATACCTTGAAGTCTTGGTAGCATGCAAAGGCCAGAAACATTCTGATGGCTTCCATTCTGGCTACAGGAGCAAATGTTTCATCATAATCAAGTCCTTCGATTTGTGAATATCCTTTGCAGACAAGTCTGGCTTTATTCCTGATTACCTGTCCTTCCTCATTCATTTTATTTTTGAATACCCATTTTGAGCCTATGACATTTTTCCCAGTGGGTCTAGGAACTAGTTCCCAGGTATTGTTTTTCTCAATTTGGTCTAATTATTCATTCATAGCATTCACCCAATACTTGTCCTTGCTAGCTTCTTCAAATCTCTTTGGCTCTATTTGTGATAACATGGCTATGTATACCTCTTCTATCTATTCACTGAGCTGCCTTCTTGTTTGGACCCCTGCTCTCTTGTCTCCAATGATCTAGTCTTCAGGATGATTCTTCTGAGTGTATCTTGAGGGGGATTTCGAGCTTAGCTCTGCATCTTCTGTTGTCTTTCTTGTTTCATCATCATTTTGGTTTTCTTCTTCATGGTTTTCTGATGGACTGCAGCAGTCTGTATCTCCTGTATTGTTTGTAAGCTCTTCATCAAATCTCACATCAATACTTTCTACTATTTTTCAAAGAGTCTTGTTGTAGCACCTGTACCCTTTACTTTTGGAAGCATATCCTAGAAAAATCCCTTCATCTGCTCTTGCATCAAATTTCCCAAGATTTTCATCATTATTCTTTATATAACACTTGCTTCCAAAAATTCTAAAATGTTTGATTGAAGCTGGCTTTCCATGCCATATTTCATAGGGAGTCTTGTCACTGCTTGGCCTTAAGTGAGCTTTATTAAGGATATGCACTGTTGTGTGTACTGCTTCTGCCCAGAAGGTTTGAGGAATATTACTTTCTTGCATCATGGCTCTGGCTATTTGTTGTACAGACCTGTTTTGTCTCTCTGCTACTCCATTCTGTTGAGGTGTCCCTGCAATAGTAAATTGTTTCTTTATGGCATGTTCATTGCATAGGTCTGCAAAGTCATAATCAGTGAATTCACCTCCTATGTCTGATCTGATGCATTTTAGCTTGCATCATGTCTGATTTTCTGCTAAGGCTTTGAATATTTTGAATTTTTCCAGAGCTTCTGATTTATTCTTGAGAAATGCAACCCATGTCATTCTGGAGAAATCATCAATTATCAGCATGAAGTAGTATTCTCCACTTGGTGTTTTAGTTCTTGCAGGTCCACACAGATCCATGTGCACAAGATGGAGTGGTCTTCTTGTTGATAACTCATCTTTGGCCTTAAAGGATGTGCGGGTCTGTTTACCCAATTGATAAGATTTGCATATGGTATTAGAAGGCCTTTTTATTTCTAACATGTCTCTGACATCTTTCTTCTTGCTTAGTCTGATGATGTGATCAAAGCTGATATGTCCCAATATTTTATGCCATAACCATGACTCCTCAAGTTTTCTAAGATGACATGCTTCATCTTCCTCTTTCACAATGTAAACATTACTCTCTATTTGAACTCCTTTGAGTAGAGTCTTACCTGTGGTGCTTGATCTGACTTCACAATCTTGTGCTCTAAAAATAACTTCACAACATTTATCACACATTTGACTAACACTTAGAAAATTTTCTTTTAGCCCATCTACAAATAATACATCTTGGGCCTTTCCTCTGCCATTGTCTAGGCTGACTGAGCCTTTTCCTTTTATTTTTCTTGATTTATCATTGCAAAAGGTAACATTGCCATATTTCTTTTCATCAAGAGTTATAAACTTGCTTCTATCTCTAGTCATGTGTTTTGAGCAACCACTATCCAAATACCATTGGCTTTTCAGATCTTGAGCAGTTAGAGCCAGGTCACACTTATTCTCCTTCTTTTTCCACTGGAGGCATCCTTTTGTTTGGTATCTTTTGTGAGATGAAGAATCACATCCTTTCAGAGGACATTTGGAAGGCATATGTCCAACTTGATTGCATATATAACATTTGATCATAGTTTTTGCATAATTTTTAGTATGAACAAAATTTCTTTGACTCATAAACCTCCTTGAGGTGTTGAACATCAATATTTGTCCATACTTTCTATATTCAATAATTTTATGGCCAAATTCCTTACAATAAAAACAATAACCATAGAAATTATTTGCATACCTGATGTAAGGTTGTTTTCTCCATTTTTTTTCTTGAGACAGTCTCTTCACTGTTTGCATCTTTTGCTGGTTTGAATTACTCCTCCTTGTATGACAATATGCAGCAAAGTGTCCCAGCTTGTGGCAGACATAACAGGTGGTATTCTTCATAGGAGGAAATAATCTCCTTTGATGGTTTCCAAATTTGACATACTCAGGGTTCTTAGAATTTATTACATTCTTTGCTACTAGTGGCTTCTTTTGATCTCTGTATTCCTCATTACAGGTTTCTTCTTTTGTAGGAATTGTTTGAGCTGCTTCATCATTCTTCTTCTTCATATTCTAGCAGGAGACCTTCAAGTTCTTATATAGCCATCAATAAAAATTCAGAGGTTCCATCTTCACTTGAGATTTCATCTGGATCTTCAGATGTACTGTTGTCTTGTTGAGCATAGAAGGATTTTCTGTTGAATTTCTTTCCTTTCTGCCAGTTCTTTGATGTATTTTTCTCTGACTCTTGAGCCTGATTCTTGACTTTCTTGTGAGGACACTTACCAGCATAGTGTCTGACTCTTCCACAGTTAAAGCATTTGAAAGGAGGTTTACCTTTGTATTTACCTGAGCCTCTATCCAATTTCTTGACAAATTTTGCCTCTTCTTCATCCGAGCAAGAGCATATGTCTTCCTCTTCTTCTTTCTTCTTTTCTGTTTTAAAGGCTGCCTCTCTCGTACTTGGCTTCTTCTGTGGGAGCCTCATCTCGTATGTTGTTAAATTTCCAAGTAGCTGGTTCATGGTCAAGGTCTCCCAATCAGTTGTTTCTTCTATTGCAGACACCTTGGGATTAAACCTGGATGGAAGAGATCTTAGAATCTTTTGCACAATTATACTTTCTGGCATGGTTTCTCCAAGAGCTTTCATATTGTTAACAATTTTTGCAACTTTTAGGAAGAAACTATCAATGTCTTCATCATCATTCATTTTTAAGTTCTCAAACTGGGCTCTATAGACTTGAAGTTTGGCAGTCTTTACCTTCTTGTCTCCCTCATGGATATTCTCCAGAGTATCCCACATCTCTTTGGCAGTGTCTTTGTGCATTACTTTGATAAACTCTGCTTCACACAATCCATTCAAGATGGCATTCATGGCTTTTGCATTAGCTACAAAATCTTGTTTGGATTCTTTCTCTAAGTCAGTTGCCTTTGGGGCATATCCTAATTCCACAACACCCCAAACTTCTATTCCTAGAGACATTATGTATGTCCTCATCCTGATTTTCTAGAAGGCATAATTTGCACCTGTAAAGAAAGGGGCTTTATTGGTTGAGCATCCTTCTTTACTAGCCATCCTGAGAACCTAGAATCTCCTTTCAGTTGTTAAACTAGTACAAAGGAACCTGCTCTGATACCAATTGTTGAATTCTTAGTTAAACTGAGCGGGGGGGGGTGAATCAATTTAACACATACATGAGCCTTTTTTTTTTTAAATTTTACATTAGCTTATTTACAGCTTACTTTTATAACCAACCTTAGTATATGAACAGTCTTAATAAGTTGCAGCAAGTATTAAATTAATGTGACATCAAACTTATTATGAGAGCAGCAAACATTAAGCAGATTTGGTAAATCATTTCAGCACATAGACAACACAGATAGAGACAACAGATTTAAGTGGAAACCCATAAAGGGAGAAAACCACATCTTATTATTGTTGTGATGCAAAGGCAAGCTCCAACTCCCTCTCACCACTGTTTTTCTGCAGGCACCGACCTATAGGAGGCACCAACCTCAATTCTGCAAGCTACAACTTCCAAGGAAGCTCCAACTCCCTTCAATTTTCTGCAGGCACCAACCTACAGGAGGCTCCAACCTCAGTCAGCTACAACTGATAGCTATCAAGCTTCAACTTGATAGGGAAGCTCCAACTTCCTCAATTTATCACAAGAAGTGTTTGCTGATTTACCTTAGATATCAGCTTTGTTCTGTAGCATCTCTTTCTGCTCCTCTCTTCCTTATCTTCTCTGCCTCAATCTTCTATACTTTTCATTCTCTATTCTTACTCTCTCTTACCTCTCTATGCATATCAAGATGATATTACTTATAGAAAATTCCTTATGACTGTTTGTATTCCTCAAGGAATTCGAAATGGATAGCCATACCTCTTAGTCTTCTACCTTCTCATTTCTTTTCGGCTCACACAGAAAAATATAACTGTAGGTACCAATTTAACACTACAGTGGGAATTTGTTCTCTTTCAGAGACTTGCCAATGCATCACAACAATATAAATTAAAATCATTTACATTCAATTACAATGAAAACTCCAGCTCATTCATTCAGACTCTTGGCTAGCTGCGCATTTGTCTTTTCTCTGACTGTGTCTTTGTCCCTTTCGGCTCTGTTTGTTTCCTTATTCACTGTCGCAGGGTAACGGCCGTATGCCATACATTTGTAACTGTTCTTTATATATATATATATATATATATATATATATATATATAACGTAATTTCAACTCTCGGCATACTTATACAAAGTTTTAACATACAAACTGCCTTTTTAATACAACTTAAATCAACTCTTGGCGTAGTAGTAAATGCTTGTTTAACATATAAAATGCCCTTTCGGGCCCACCATCCGAACTTTGTTTTGTGCTCCGATGCGATAAGTCTCCTTCGATGATTTCCGATTGCGATTACACCCTTTGCAATTGTTCCGATGCGATTGATTGCAATCGCAAACTTCATTGATATGTTCCACTGCTCAGCCTTCGTGCCGATGCGATGGCCCCACACTGCATATATATATATATATATATATATATATATATATATATATATATATATATATATATATATATATATATATATATATATATATATATATTGGTTCATATATATTCTCCACCTTATATCACTTTCCAATCGCAATCGCAAACTTCAGAGATCCTCTTGTTCCTTTGGTCCTCTGATTTCCGTCAATGCAATGAGCGAGGGTCCCACCAGACCATACTTTGGCATTTCAATGTTTTATGTTATATTTCTCTTCTATCTGTCAATGCTCTTTAACAAAGGAAATCCTTATTTTTGAGTTTGAATTCCAATCGTTCCCACTCTGACTTCCTTTAAGATCCAACGGTTGCTATCATCCAGGATCCAATGGTTGCGATTAGATCGCATCATCGCAATCGCATGGTTCACTGATCCACTGTTCTGTTTTACTCCGACGCGATGACTCTCCTCCAGAGCTTTCCGATTGCGATTGATCGCAATCGCAACTTTTGGTTGCATATTCTGATATGCTTGTACTCCGATGCTCCGATGCGATTAGGCCGGATTTCAAATACATATTAATCACAGTTTATAAGCCCATCGGGTCCGGGCTTCAATCGCAATTGCAAATTTTAGTTGCATGTGATCCGTTTCTCCACTTTAACTCTGATGTGATTGACCACTGTTCACCGGAACTCAAAAAATATATCAATCGTGATTTATAAACCCATCAGGTCCGGAACTCAATCACAATCGCAACATTCATTGTCATGCTTTGCTGCCACACTTTTCTCCGATGCGATGTAACACTATTATGTCGTAACTCAAACATATATTATTCATGATTTATAGACCCATCGGGTCTGGTTCTTCAATCGCAATCGCAATCTTTTGATAACAAGTTCCGCTGCCAACTTTGATCCGAAGCGATTGGGTGAGGGTCCCACCTTAAAGTACTTTGGTTCTTTGTTTAAAAAGCGTTGCATTTATATAAAGCACTGCATATATATATATATATATATATATATATATCCACATACCAACTTCATTATATAGGGTTTGGCTATATATACATATCCTCCAGTTTGGGTCACGATTCTCGGTATTATATATATAGTGTATCTACCAGCTGGGGTAGTGATTCTCGGAATAACGGCTCCGCCTCTGCCTCTGCGTCTGCCTTCATTGCTTCTGCCTCTGCCTTCGTTGTACCTCTGCTGCTCGACATCTACCTCTGCCTTCATTGTACCTCTGCTACTCAACCTTTTCCTCTCTCTGAATCTGTTGCCTTCTTTTTCTATCTCTGTCTTTTCTGCCTCTATTGCCATCAATGCCAACATTTCCAACATTTACTGCATTTAATATCTCCACAATTCCTAGATTACAAAATGCAAGTGCTGATTTACTTGCTAATGTAACATCTAGACTTATACCATCTAAAGAATTTATCCCAGATAGATTTTCAATTGATTTAATTTTTAGATCTTCCATTCCTAACAACGTAACAAATTGCAGAGCATTTAAGAATGATGCAGATATAATAGAATTTCTTACATCAGATAGAGCTTACGAAGTTCAAATCATAGATGAACATGAACATGATTTATAGATTGAACATAAACAAAATATTAATCCAATTCCCAAATCTGTAGTCAAAATGGAAGATCTCTATGATTTGAAAGATAGGTTTAAGAAGACTACCAATTCAAAAACATAGAGTTCTACTTTAAAATTTGAATTGATTAATCTTGGTACACCAGAAAAACCTCAAAACATCAACTTAGGTCTTGGTTTAAAACCTAAATAAAGGATGTCATTCATTAAATTACTGAAAACATATAAATATATTTTTGCATGGGATTATTCAGATCTTAAGACATATGATACTTCCATAATTCAGCATACCATACATATGATCTCAGATGATAAACCTGTTCAACAAAAACTTAGAAAAATTCATCCAAATTTATAAATTCAAATTAAATCTGAATTAAATAAAATGTTCAAAGCCAAAGTCTTTTTTCCTGTTAGACATTCGAAATGGGTGTCAAACATGGTCCTAGTTAGAAAGAAGAATGGAGACATTAGGATTTGCATAGATTTTAGAAATTTGAATAAAGCTTGTCAAAAAGATAATTTCCCCTTACCAGATATTATAGTCAGTTGCAGGATCTGAATTGATGTCTTTTTTCAACGGATTTTCAGGATACAATCAGATCATGGTACATCCTAATGATAGACTAAAAACAACATTCAAAACAAAATGGGGAACATATGCATACCAAAAAATTCCTTTTGGTTTGATTAATGTTGGTGCTACATTTCAGCATGCTATGGATATAGCTTTCAGAGGACTAATCAATAGCTCAGTTGTTATATACTTAGATGACATTACTGTTTACTCTAAGAATAGAATAAATCATCTTAATCATGTAAAAAATATTTTTGAAAGATGTAGAAAATTCGAAATTTCCTTGAATCCTAAAAAATGTTATTTTTCCTTATCAGAAGGTAAATTATTAGGGTTCATTGTCTCTAAAAAAGGAATCCATATCGATCCTGATAGGATTCAAGAAATTTAAAATATTCCTTTACCACATAATAAAAAAACGATGCAATCATTTTTAGGACAAATTAATTTTGTAAAAATGTTTGTTCCCAAATTTTCCCAAATCATCTTACCCCTACAATCAATGATCAAGAAAAATTCAATTTTTAAATGGGGAAAAGAAGAGAGAAATTATTTTGAGTTGATTAAGAAAGCCATCACTGAAGGTCCCTATTTAACAACTCCTGATTTTCTTAAATCATTTGTATTATATACATTTTCTTCTGATACATCATACGCAGCAGTTTTGACACAGCTAAATGATCAAAACATTGAAGCACCAATTGCGTTTTTTAGTTCTAACCTTCAAGGTGCTAAGTTGAATTATTCAGTTGTGGAAAAACAAGCCTATGCTGTATTTAAAGCTTTGAAACATTTTACACCTCTTCTCCTAAAAACACATACTAAAATAATAGTACCTTACTCAGCAGTAAGGCAATTATTAATCCAACGAGAAGTAGGAGAGAAGAGAGAAAATTGGGTTACCACACTTCAAGAATATAATGTAGAGATACATCCTGCTAAAATTCTTAAAGGACAAGGTCTTTGTGGGATGTTAACTGGAGCCTCTCATTTACCAACAGAAGAAGACCAACCAAATGAAATACAACAGTCTGAGGTAAGCCTAAATGATTCTCAGTCACAATATGTTGATCTGGAATTTTTCTTAAAAAATGGATATGCTCCATTATATCTCAATTATACAGCAAAGTGTGCTCTGAGACTTAAATAAAATCAATATCAACTCATAGATGATGTGTTATTTAGGAAAAATTATGAGTCTATATTATTGAGATGTTTAGAAAAAACTAAAGCTGAAAAAGTAATGCAGGAATTACATGACGGACCAGCTGGAGGTCATTTCGAAGGAAACACCACAACTCATAAAATACTGCATGCTGGTTACTCTTGGCCAACTATGTTTAAAGATGCACATGAATATGCGAGAAAATGTAAAGTATGCCAAACTGCAGCAGGAAGAGAAAGGAAAGAGCATTTCCACTACAACCAATAAATATCCAACAACCATTTGAACAATGGGGGTTAGATATCATAGGTGAAATAACTCCAAACTCTTCTAAGCAACATAAGTATATTCTAACTACAACAGATTATTTCAAAAAATGGTTAGAATCTATCCCATTAAAGGTGGTTAATACACAAAGTATTACATATTTTATTGATCGGTTCATAATCACTAGGTTTGGCCTCCCATCAGCTTTGATATTTTATAAAGCATCTTACTTTTCTGGAAACGCTATGATAGAATTTGCTTTGAAAAGAGGTTTTTAATTAAAATACTCAGCTAAATATTATCCACAAGGTACTGGATTAGCTGAATCTACAAATAAAAACCTCATCAGAATCATCAAATGAAATATAGAACAAAATCATAAAAATTGGCACAAAACACTATTATTTGCTCTTTGGGCAGATAGAATCACTCAGAAAGCCTCAATAGGTACTTCTCCATTTTTGTTATTTTATGGGAAAGAAGAAGATCTACCCACAAATATAACAATACCATCATTTGCTTTAGTGCATCTTATTGATGAAAATCCTTCATCTTCCCTTCAGCTTAGACAAGATCAAATTTTTAAAATGGAAGAATAGAGAGAAAAATCCAAAGCTATACATGCTCATCATCAACAAATAGTTAAAGCCTAGTTTGACACAGCATCCACCAGTTCAAAAGCTTTTGAAATTGGAGATCTTGTTTTAAAATGGGATAAGGCACATTAGGAAAAAGGTAGGCATACCAAATTCCAAAGATTATGGCTTGGTCCATTTCAAATCATAGAAAAAATAGGCTTATTCACCTTTTTATTACAAGATTTATTAGGTGAGAAAGTTTCTATGCCTGTGAATGGTCAAATTCTCAAAAAATATTTCTCTTAGGAAATCAAGCTTTTAAATTTTATTTTTGCTTTAGGAAAGTAAAAGTTGAAAATAACATCATTTTTGGTTGATTCAAATTTTCAAAAATTTCTAATAAATTATTTTGATCTCTCGCTTCTATAAATAAGTAAAGTAAAAAGATGACTATAACTATGAGAATTGAATAAAATTTATATATTTAAGATAATTTGAAATTTACTAAAGGCATTTACTTTCTGAAAATACTCTAGATATCATAAAATATAGTTTTATGTATCAATTAGAAAAGGAAATTTTTAACTTAGTGCTATAATCTACAAAGGTATTCACTAATGACACAATTATCATCTATAACCTCTAAACAAGATAATGATTCATCCCATCTGATAAAATTTCTTCTTTTAGTATAATTCAATATATATATATATATATATATATATATATATATATATATATATATATATATATATATATATATATATACGATAAACAAATTCAAAAGAAAATAAGTCTCATCACAAGCTTATTTATCATGATCATAGAGAAATAATCTAGATTGATATTACCAATATTGCATACTATAACAAGGTAATATCTAAATGACTATAAAAAATCAGTAGACAAGGGGTCTCATCGCGAGCCAACTTGTTCAGTCTAAATTACTATCAGTGAATGACATTTCCACTATCACGCCACCAAACCTGGATAATGATTTTCAAAATGTGTCAGCAAAAAGAAATTCAATTACATGTTAAATTATATTTTGAAATAAGAAATCAACTACAGATGGGATCATGAATCATTATTAGTTAAAAGATAACCCTATCGAGACTACAAACGCCTGCTGGCAACAGTGGTTCTATCTGTGCTAAATGGGTAAAAACCTATGAAACCAATTTTAGAGAATACCTACTTTATCTTTTTAAATCTAAGTACCGATTGATACAAATACCTATGTATTATCACTAAAGGGGTTAATTAAGAAGAAATGAGATAGGTAAATATATTATATTCTGAAAAAATATTTTTTAATTCATGAATCATATTATTTTTATTCTTATATCTTTTTCTTGTTTTGAAAGTTTAGAAATATCAAAATAAACCAATCAGAGATATCTAGTTCTCCCAAGTGAATCGTCAATTGTTATGCTATGCAACAACTCCCCCCAATTTTATTTTTAAAAATAATCTAGACCTTCTATAAATAGAAATAGGGACCCTTCTTAAAAATATATTTTTTTCTTTTAATAAAAATCAAACTCCAAAAAACATTATTGCTTTTTTTTAGTAAAAACATGAAAACAAAAAGCAATTAATAAAACATCCTTATCACAAATCGCATTCCGCATAAATTTTTTCTTACTAAAATTTAAAACAATAAAAAATTGAAATCCTGATGCTACGATCGCCGATTTGAAGTTTCGCAACTAACATTACAAATCACATATCATGGATTTACGTTGTAAAACTTTAAGAAATTCTTACCAAAGTTCCAATATTGTGATTTTGCGATATTGTGATTTCTGCGATTTTGCGATTTCTGCGATTTTGTGATTTCGCGATATTGTGAAATCGCATATCGCATAAACAAAAGGTAATATGCTTCATAAAGACAGGTTCAAAGGGAGAGATGTGATAGATTTGAAAGGTTTGAATAAAGGTTTTATGCGAAAATAAATCATGTCAGGAAATATTAATTGTGTTTTATCATCCCAATGCAAACATTTATTGATTCAATATGATTTAATTAATGATATAGATGTTTCCTGGATGTTTTCTTTCAAAAATAGATCATTTCAATAGATCTTCCATCATTTTATCATTTAATCAATCTTTAATATGAATTTTCCTTCAAGATATGTCCATCCGCAAAGTGATTCAGAAACACGACAAACAGATTGTTGCAAAACTGGAACAAATGGAAATGTCACCCATAGTCTCAGATGCAGTCTGCACTGCTGATGGAGGTACTACAAAATGGCAATCTATCCACACTATGCTCGAAGATAAAAATCCAGAAGTAGTGGAAGTCACATCAACTGCCGAAGTTGTGACACCCTCAAATTTACAATTCAAATATATTGCATGCTCTTTCCTCCATAGGATAGCAGGAAGGGCTAATCTTCTTCCATATACCGACATGATTAGGTGGGTGCTCGAAAATTAAACAATAAAAGACAAATAATTAAGAACCTCCATGGATGAGATTCTAGGTTCTTTCAGAGTTGAAGATCTGAAAATCATGTATAAGCTGCCCGACCCGCAAGACATCTACAATAGTCATTTTGTTGAAAAATTTTCTAAGAAGAAAAAAGACCCATTCAAGGCAATTCAAGGTTGGAGGAAACTAGATAAAAATTTCAAATATGAGAAAACAGGTATGTATCCTATCACGTTACTTGCAAATCCCTACAATTTCGTAACAACAATGCTATGCAGATTATATGGTCTACCTGATAATACCAAGTTCTCCATTAAATTGGCTTCCCCTGATTGACTCCTGCGTTAATTCCCACACAATGAATTGGGTTTATCTTTTCTGAGAATATAGTTAAGGAAATTAATGAATATCACCAAACAAGAAAGTCCTCCTCCAAATCTGTTCCCCAATTTTTCATGAGCGCGTATGTTTTTGACACCATCTATTTTTCTAACAACTTTCCAGTTATGGGAGGGAAATGGACTCCTGAAAATCCTACCATGATTCATTTGAATCATAAAGAGATATGGGAACATAATTCTGTACCGCATCTCCACAGGCTATGTTATGGAGTTGTACTACCATTGAATCAACTAATGTTTGACAGAATGAGCCCTAGGTTCACTAAAGAAGCCATTTCAGACCTTCAAATGATAGGGAGATATTTTATTGAAGAGTCATTTTCATACATCAAAATTTTTGGAAGCTCCTCTCCCCCGCATGTTCTTCCTTTATATGGTTCAGATAAATTGATGGCAAGAGAAGTCTCTTACCAAACTATTGGTAATGGACTCACTAAATCTTTGAAAGACAGTAAGAAGTATTTATGGCCAAGTTTCACAATTTCATGTGGTACATTCATGATCAGCAATTTCAATCATGCATTGAAATAATGTCAAAATATTGAGCTTTTGAAGCTCCCCATTTTACCCTCAAGGCAGTTCGACCCAGAAAAGATTGCTAACAAATTTACTCTGTCATTCAAACTCAAACCTATCATACACACTGATGATATATTTGAAAATATTTTGAAATCTGTTGGGACTTTTGAAGAAGTCCAAAATTTTGTCAATTTGAACTTAAATCCAAAAGAGTTGCACAAATTCAATGAGTTCAGAGAACAAAGACTCAGATGTATCCCTTAGAATTTTTGGTTACCAGTTATACAACTGAAGCAAGCCAAGAAATCAGAGTAGAACAATCAGATTCACAAAATCAAAGTGGATTAGATAAAAACTGGACTTCATTCAGGAACACATTAACAAATACTCCAGAGGCATCATCTTCACAGAGAAATACATAATTTCAAACTCCAAAGGGACAAATAGTTTCGACAAAAGAAATCATTGAAACTCCTGGGATAACCTCCCAAGACACAGAAGTCATTCCTGTGTTTCTAACTGATGAAGTTGCTCTGAAGGTAACTAATATCCCTCCACTAGATGTATTCTACAGCCCTCTCCATAAAGCTGTAGTCAGGAAACAAAGAAAAAGAAGGATTGAAACGCCTCTAGGAAATGAAGTAATGGAATTTGTATGGAAAGATACTCCATCAAATCCAATTGAAAATTTAACTCGGCTATCTCAATTCACTGGTGCATACACCACTGCAACAATGGATAAGGCAGCAGAAGTATCTATTTTGGTTCAGGAAAAGGATGAAAAAATCATGCAGCTACAACAGCAACTAGATGAAGAAAGAAACACTCTAAATTATAAGGTCGAACAACAACTCCTCAGAGTACAACAAGAGATGGAAATGCTTACGATAAGTCATGAAAATGACTTATCTAGCAAAAACTCACTACTTGAAAAATTGAGAGAAGATCTTACGAAATATGAAGGTATTCCTACTGCAGAGGAATTCATAAAAGAAGAATTGGCATTAAATGCCTTACTCCCAAAATGACAAAAATTGTTTGTTGTACAAATGTCAGACATAATTCCACACCTGGAAATTAGTGAACAGTTGACTAATGCAGACATTGATCAAAGAATTGAGTTCAATGAAATCAATACCAAAATCTCTGATTATATTGAATGGCAAGATTCAAAGGAAGGAAAAAAGTCAGGTATTCCAAAGATCAAGGAGACTTTCAAAGATATTCTCTTTACTAACTGGGATGCACAGGTGAAACAAGAAGAATTGGCCATAGCCAAAGAAGCAGGTATATCAAAGAATATGGTCAAAATGATTAACCACATATTTCATACTTCTGGTCTAATTAAAGAAGGAAATCACAAATCTATTCCTGATATCATAGATTCAGAGCAAAGTTGGAAAGACGCAGGTCAACTCCGAGAAGAAACACTTACACAGCTGAAAAAGACTGATTGGGAAGCGTACTGGAAGCTACTGGTTAAACCTCACAGTCAAATCATGACACTGAATTGTTCTCTGAATTCTATACAGAAAATATAGCCACTTTTATCGGATGCTATATTTGCTGCACAAATGAAGACACAGTTCGGGAAACCTCTACAAGTTCAACCAATATCCGACATTTGTGAACAGAAAAGTAGAGTTGGCAATAACTTATCATCGGGCATGATTATTAGTTAGTTTTTTTTTTTTTTTATTCTTTCAATTTTTAGCAATTAGATACTAAGGATGAGGAAGGTTGTTTGAAACCACCTCATAAAATATTTTGTATAATCTATTTTTGTAAGAAGTTAGTATAGTATTTAAACCCTTCTCGTGCATTTAGAGAAGGGTCCAAAATTTTATTGAGAACATTTACTAAGAATGCTTTATTGTAAGTAAGTTTGTAGATGCCTTGATAAAATAATGGAACATGGCCTTTTCAGTTATATATCATTTTGTTGATCACTGTTGATGCACTTTTTTATTCTTTGAAAGACTTATTGGTAGAAGAGTTGAATGTGGCCTATTATCACTGATTAGATGAATAGGATAGTACACATTTGGTACTATTATCATGTATGCTAATTCTATTTTAAATAGTAGTGATGAATCTAGCTTTCATGAATTATATATGAAATCAATTGTTTTTTTCTGAAATATCAACTTCACTATTGTACAATAGAAATTGGTTTGTTTTATATATGATCATCAGATATATGCGATATATTTTACATATTCTTTTGAATAACTATTTCTCAAGAGAATCATCTTACAAAAGTATTAATCCTATTAAATTTGTGATGATCTAAATCATCACGGATTGAATAGATATCATTTTAGATCGCATCAAATTAGTATTATCCCAGGTTAGATTAGATTAGACTTAATTCAAAGTTTTTCTTTCTAGAATAAATTTGTTTTAGTTTTTAGTAATTCTTTATGCAAATCCTTTGATAAAAATTCAATAATCATACAAAAAACCAAATCTGGGAAACTGGTCCCATTACACCCAGTCGGAGCCACTATCCCAAACAAAAAAGGAACTGCTTTAATGTCTGGATCAAGTGGTTATCCCCCTTGTTGTTGACACAGATTTTTGAGGCCTCAACGGGTACATGGTTGTTGCATTAACCTTTATCTATTCAGAACAACCATTCATGTGTTCCATATTTGTTCTGCAACCCAACATAAATTCCCAAGCACCTTAGCACTTCTAGTCCCATCATACATCTTTGGTTCTTTCAGCTTCAACTTCATATATGAACTAGTCAAAATTTTCCCTATGGCCTTGTTCAATACTACTATGGGGTTTGCTTGATCCCTAGTGAATGCCACAAGTGACCTCACTTGATCCTCATTAGAAGAAATTGTAGCCTAAAAGTGGCCCCCTAATGAAAAAATAATAAAATAAGAGTTATGAATTTTGGAGGAAAAAGGAAACTAATTTTTTTGTAAATTTTATTTTTGGCTTATCTCTTTATAGGTTTACTCAAATTTCAAGTGTAGACACACGTTAGATGTGGAATTAAATTCCACATCCAACGAGTACCCATTACACATACTTTTGAGAAGACCCACATTGATAAAAATTAAAGATACATTAAAAAAATGATTTCAACCTAAAATTTGGGTAAACCTATAAGGAGATAAGCTAAAATTATGATTAAAAAAGTTATATTTTCTTCTTTTCCCTCCAAAATATTTTCATGTGCCTCTTTTTAAACTTAAAATATTTTGATTGGTTTACATATTATGAAATGAAAATTACATGAAAAAATCATGGGCACTTTTAGGCTGAAATTTCCTCTAATTCCAAGTTCTTCATTTAATCTTGATGATCTTGGGCTTGTCTCATTACATAAACAATGGAATTGGAACTTGCTTCAAGGGCTCCCTTAATTTCCTATATCTATGCTATAATCTCTTCAAACTCCTTCCATGGCCTTCTCTAGCATCTCCCATTAGTGTCAAGATTCTTTCAACACCTTGTACTCTCTCTGACAGTGTCGCCTCATCTTGGTCCACTGGGTTAGACCTGCCATTGTCTTAGGGAACTCGGGTCATGGTTCCCTAAGGTTTCCTAGGTGAAAGAATGACCCGAGTGGGGTCTAAATGGGAAAAATATTTTGAACGGTTATGAAGGGTGCGAGACGATCTGAGTGAGGTCATAAGGTTGGGTCATTCTTTCACCTAGGTGAACTTACTCGGGTCAATACATTACCCCCATTACCCTTTTTGACTGCACCTCTATTTGGCCCTATAGTCACTCAGGCCTATACAATCACAGAATCTTGAGATTCCTCCTCGTCTCATCTCCCTTTTTCTTCACTGTAACTCATTCAAAACTCATCCCAACCCTGTTTGGTGTTGTGTGATTTCCATTGTGTCCCCTCTCCACTCTATCATATGGCTATATATATCATACGATACCTTCTCATGTGGTTCCCCTTTCATTCAAACTTGGGTCGGCTCTTCTCATTAGTTGTGTGCCTTGGGTCAAGCCAACCTCCATTTTTTTTTGCCTTTTCTTCACACACTAAGTCCATCTTGCTTATTCACTTAGTTGTTATGCATGTCAGTCATCACTCCCATCTTGTCGCATCTCAAGCTTATGCACCTTCAGTCAAAATCTCCCACATAGTTGGCTCTTCAATTTAGATCCTTGCATATGTTCCTATCACTCGACCCCATCATGCCTCAGGCCAACATGGGCGTTCAGTTAAATGCCACTCAACGAATCATCTTAGGGGCATGTCGTGTCGCGCATTGGGGTGCTTGTGGCATCCTCAACATAGTTTACCTCTCGATATTCATCTATCATTTGGGTAAGTTGGGTGCTCGTTTTTCCACATCCATCGTGCCACCAACCCATCCAAATGTGCCTAATGGAAGCCCCAAGTGTCAGTTGTTTTACACCTTGTATTTCCATGTCATTTCCCAACATACAATTTCATCACTTTTCCTATCATATCTTCGTCATAAATCATGCAATGGGGATGTCAAGCATGATGCACCCGTCAAGGTGCACCGAACTCCAGGGCATGACAAATACTTATCAAGGTTTTGTAAATTATGCAGCCAAGCGGGCTTGACTATGGAGAAATTTGTATGGTTAAGTGCACTTGATCCAAATTTATACTAGGCTTGGTGGCTTTCAACAAAGTTACCGATCAAATGAGAACTATTACCTCAAAACGAGAACTCTAACCAAAAAAACATAAAAACACCATGAAAAAACAACCCGAAAATAAAAAGTTTTATTCTGGAATAACCTTTTTTTCGGTGTAAATTTTCAATATTTTTTAAAAATGTAAACAAAAGAAAAAATTTTGTGTGCAAAAAACAGCCTGAAAATGAAAAGTGTTGATGTTGGAATAACGTTGCCAACTTTTTCTCTGAAAAACACAGCCTGAAAATGACATGTGTTGATGCCGGAATAACGTCATCAATTTTTTGTGTACAAAAACACCTTGAAAACGAAAAGTGTTGATGTTGGAATAATGTCTTTTTCTTTTCAGGGTAAACTGTCAACAATTTTTAATAATGACATTAAAGATAAAATATCATGACT
Organism: Pinus albicaulis; assembly: GCA_034641835.2. Taxonomy (NCBI): domain Eukaryota; kingdom Viridiplantae; phylum Streptophyta; class Pinopsida; order Pinales; family Pinaceae; genus Pinus; species Pinus albicaulis. The sequence goes on from CM076580.1 coordinate 734,846,284, forward strand.
CTGAAAACCTTAAAATTTCAACTATGAACATGACATTAAAGATAAAATATCAAAAGTCTTAAATTTCAATGATTTTTATGCATGGTATTAAAGATAAAATATCATGTCTCTGAAAAGCCTTAAAAATCTAAAGATGACATTAATGATAAAATATCACCCTTATGGAAATAAAATTCCAACAATTTTTAGGCATGCTATTAAAGATAAAAAATCACTCATAAAAATAAAAAAATTAAATTAAAAAAATTAAAAAGGAAAAAATTAAAAAAAAAAACACAATTAAAAAAAAAATTAGCCCAAACCAAATAAAAAACAAAAACATTTTTTTTAAATAATAATAATAATAATGTGTTGGAAATGACGAGTTTTTGCTCTGCTAGGGTTTCGAGCTTTCACTGCTAGGGTTTGTCGCCGCCCCTGGCTCTGAGCCGACTACCTCTGCAACCTTCTGCACATCTTCTTCCCCCGCTCAGCTTATGCGTGGTTTGACAGGGGACTTCCAGCAATGACGGGCCCCACGGGGGGGGGGGGCGCTCCGTCTTCTCCCTCAGGACTTAATCATTCTGCTACTGCAGGAACTTCTATGACAAATACTCTGGATCCGCAGGCTCCGAATGCCCAGGACAAAAGGACACAGGATATGCCAAAAGACACAAAAGACAAGACTACAGAAGAACAGGCGGGAAAAGCATGTCAAAATGACATCCCTACGGTGAAGTCGGCGACCTGTAAACCAATAGCAACGGATCGACCGAAAATAGAGCTCCCAAGCCACAGAATAAATGGACGCATACAGTTTATGAAAGATCACGCGCTCATTGGAAAATTTATCGGCATTTGGCCAACAGAAAAGGTGCTGCAAAGCTGGATAATGGAAAAATGGAAACCAAAAGGAGACATCACCCTTCAGCTTGGAGCCAAGGGCTTCTTCACGGTGATCTTCATATGCATTGAGGATCGAAATAGGGTACTCGACGGAGGACCTTACTTCCTCAACTCCGCTGGACTATATCTGAGAGATTGGGTGGAGAGGTTCAATCCTGATAACGAAGACCTAAGCTGGGCACCAGTCTGGATACGAATGTACTCGCTACCGCTGGAGTACTGGGATGAAGAATCCCTGCAGGACATTGGAAGCGGACTCGGAGAGTTTATAAAAATAGCGGAGGAAACAAAGCTGAGATGATATACATCGTACACCCGCATCTGTGTCTACATGAGTCTGGACCAAGCTCTTCCTGACTCGGTAAGCATATTTCATGATGACTATGAGTGGATTCAACCCCTAGATTTCGAGCATGTACCATTCCGATGTCGCAGATGCCACCTTCATGGACACCTCTTCAGAGACTGTCCGCTCAATGCCTCCATAAAGAATAAGGACAACCATGCCTCGTCTTCTCCTGATGGTTTCACCAAGGTGACTAGTCGCAGAAGATCCAACAAGAAGCCACCTCAGGGGAAAAAACCCACTTCTACTGTCAACCCCGTACCTCCCTCTAGCAACAGCTTCGAAGTCCTCAACACTATCCCGGATCAAACACCTCAAGCGGAAGCCACCACTACCCCTGTAGACAATACCACCATCCCCAACATTACTAAGATTACCAAATCTACACCTCTGGCTGAAAATATACAGTTTGGACTAGTGGAAGATCCCTTCACTGTAAGTGAAGGGAAAACTATAGGAATGGAAGTGGATAGCCGTCAGGACCATCCGGAGGCAGGCAGCAGTCAAGTTCAGCTCATGGATGAAGAGCCAGAAAGCATAGATCTGGAAGGGCTTGACTTATTAGAGCTTGAGAGAGCGTGCAGAAGAAAAAAATTTGATAAGATACAAGCACATCAGCTAGAAACACTGGAGGTAATAATAGCAAGAGCCGTCCAACAGAAAGAGTTGGGGATCCAACCAGGCAGCAAATGGGATGGCAACACAATCCAGAAAGACTCCAAGAAAAGAGGCCGGAAAACAGATCTGGAGAGAACCATCACAGTAGGCAAAATACTGGTTGATTCTGGAAGATATGCTAAATTGACAAAGTTTTATAAGCCCCTCACAAACAGTGAATCATGAAGCTCACATCATGGAACACTAGAGGACTCAACTGTCCTGGGAAACACAGAATGATAAAGAACATGATAAAGCAGGAGAAGCCTCAGATATTCTTCATGCAAGAAACAAAATGCAATAGCAGTGCGATTGGAAACATTCTTTCCAAAGCTTGGCCCGGCTGTCAAACCGTGGCGGTTGACGCACAGGGGGCCTCAGGGGGACTTGCAATAGCTTGGAACCCTCAAACTATTTCCCTTTCAGACTTTCACGCCTCTCACCATCTTATTCAGGCCACTTTTCACATATTAGGCACCAATATTCATGGCCATCTCACTAACGTTTACTTTCCTCGGGACGCTATGAGTAAATCTTCTCTGCTAAATACTATAGCAGGACTCAACCAGAATAGGATACACCCCCTCTAGCTCATTGGAGGTGATTTCAATATGATCACTAGGCTGGAGGAAAAGAGGGGTGGAAGACCCAAACTGGAAACAGAAAGCAGCTTGTTTAAAAATTTCATACAAAACCAACAGTTAATAGAATTGCAATTCTGCAATGGCTCGTTCACATGGAGTAATCGACGAACAGGAAGACAGAACATTGCCTCCAAGCTGGATAGATTTCTAATCTCAGACAACGCAATTCACATAGGGGGTGATCTCTCTGCCTCTATCATCCCTCTTCAGGGGTCTGACCATTGGCCAATATCTCTTCAATGGCTAAGGATGGGTCAAACTGCGCGTCGCCCCTTCCGATTTGAAGCCTTTTGGCTAAATCATCATGCATTCAAGGACCTCATCGCCTCAACATGGAAAAGCTTCGTATCGCCAGAAGGGTCGCAGATGTTCAAATTCCAACAAAAACTAAAACACCTGAAAGGTCAAATCAAGATATGGAACCATTCCACCTTTGGTAATATCTTTCAAGCACAGAAGCAGCTACACCAAGAGATGGCCGACCTCCAGCAACAAATTATCCTGGAAGAATGCACAGATCAAGACCTGGAAAAAGAACAACAGTTTCGAGCGCAGATGGAGGAAAGATCTAAGCAGGAGGAAATCCTATGGAGGCAGAAATCACGCATACGATGGTTGAAAGAGGGAGAGCGAAACACTAAATTTTTCCACAGATCAACCATTCAAAGGCGCATGAATAACAACATTACTTTCATCAAGAATACAGAAGGGGAGAAGGTGGAAGAACATGAGAAGATAGAACAGGTCCTCCTCAATCACTTCCAAGCCATGCATCAAGAACCCCTACAGGACAGATCACAGGCCATTGAAAAGATCACTCAGAATATCCCAAAGTTAATTACTGAAGAGCACAACCAACTCCTGCTTAGCCCTGTTAAACACATGGAGGTCGACACTGCAGTAAAACAACTCAAAGAAGGAAAGGCTCCGGGGCCGGATGGCTTCACCACCACATTCTTTCACAAATTTTGGGATCTGATAAGGGAAGAGGTATGGATGGTTGTGGAAGAATCGCGTTCGATGCATTGGCTCCTCCCATCATTGAATGCTACCTTTATAGCTTTAATACCAAAAGAAGAGGATTCTTGCACGCCGGAAAAATTCCGCCCTATAGCTTTATGCAACATAATATACAAGATTATCTCCAAAGTCATAGCCAACAGACTCAAACCGCTCTTGCCTCTCCTCATCTCGCAGGAGCAAGCTGGGTACGTGGAAGGACGGCAGATCCTGGACGGCATTATCCTTACGCATGAAGTCATTCACTCCCTGAAAGCGACTAAACAAGCAGGTATGATTCTTAAGATTGACCTATCAAAATCTTTTGATAGATTAAGTTGGACGTACATCCAAAAAGTGTTATTTGCTTTTGGCTTTTCTCCAACATGGATCAGATGGGTTCATAATCTTATCTCCTCCGCTTTTTTCTCCATTCTCATCAATGGTATCCCCTCTCGTCCTTTCTCTCCCACTAGGGGTATTAGACAAGGGGACCCCTTGTCTCCCTTCCTCTTTGTCTTAATGGCAGAAGGCTTGGGGCGCCACCTCAAAAACGCCCTTCACTCCCACCATCTCCAGGGACTCTCTGTTCACCACTCCCCTGCTATCACACACCAACAATTTGTTGATGACAATATGGTTTTTGGTTATCCTTCTGTGCAAGAAGCCACTCGCCTTAACGCTCTTCTGCTCGACTTCTCGGATGCTTCGGGAGCCTGCATAAACAATGCCAAATCCCAGCTTTTTTTCTTCAATACACCTCCCTACACCCAAAGAGCTATTGCCTGAATCCTTGGATTCTCCATAGCCTCTTTGCCTTCGAAATACCTTGGTGCGCCTCTCATAGACTCAGCCTTAAAACATTCTTCTTGGCGTGATCTCCTTGACAAAATTGATGCCCGCCTCTCCTCTTGGACCTACAGGACTCTTAACTCTGCAAGTAGGATTATTCTTATAAAATCTGTGCTACAAGCCCTGCCTCTGTATCTCTTCTCAATCTTGGCAGCTCCCAAGTGGGTACTAAAATGAATTAAAACTCTGCAAAGGCAATTTTTATGGGGCTCCAAAGGTTCTCACAAAAAATGGGCTTTAGTCAAATGGTCTTTGGTTTGCAAGCCTAAGGAGCAAGGAGGTTTAGGATTAAGAGATCCTGCCCACAGCAATGAGATTATGGGAGCAAAAATCTGGTGGAATTGGCTAAAGTCCCCCAGCAAACCCTGGGCAACTATCTGGACAGAAAAATATGCTAACCATAGACCTCCGGAGGAACTAATTCGGCTCACACCCATGGAGAAAGGTTCACTAATATGGATGGCTGCTAAACAACACTTTCACTTGATCCAGCGGCACAGCTTCTGGGAACTGAGGAATGGGAAACATGCAAGATTCTGGACAGATGCTTGGGATCAATTCCCAAATATTACTAACACTTACAGACCTCCCCCAGGACCGGATTGGGACAGACAGCAAACAAAAACGGTTCACCAATATTGGGAGGATAATGAAATACAGGGATATCGACAATGGAAACTGGCGGATCACATTGTGGGACACATTGAGGAACAGGATCAGGTAGCTCTAAATTCTGAGCTCAAACGACGATGCACCAGAGTTTCTCTTTATCAGGATATTTTAAGATGGGGCTACATGCCTAGAGGCACCTTCTCCTCTCAAGAAGCTTACAGGTTAATCACACATGATCCAGGACCCAAAGATCCTCTATGGGAAAAAATTTGGAATCCTTGGATATGGCCAAAAGTTTCAGTATTCCTATGGCTTCTCGGGCATCAAAAAATTCTTACATGGGATAACTTAATCAAAAGAGGTTTTCAAGGCCCATCCATTTGTCCCAATTGTTGGGCCCAAACGGAAACGCAGAAACATCTGTTGAATGAATTCCCTTTAGCAAGGCAATTATGGGAAAAAGTTAGCTTTAGATGCCAACGCAACTGCCGACCCTCAGAAGATCTAATCAAGACCATAAGAGACTGGCATCAGCACCCCTATACCAGTGAACTACTCAACCACCTTTGGAGCCTTATCCCGGGGTTACTTTTATGGACCATCTGGAAGGAAAGAAATAAACGAATTTTCAGAGACCAAAGCACTCCTCTGGAAGTTATCTGGAGGACCTTCTGTCACAATTTAGAAGAATCCCTCAATCTGCACTCCTGGGATATCAGTGATTTTCCCACCACGGCTAAGGAAAAAACCATCTGGGACAATTGGGGATTTCACCTTCAATGTTCAAAGCCAAGGAATAAATCACATCAAGATGATAACAGCAAGAGAATATGGATTCCCCCTCAGGGGCACGCCTTCAAACTCAATTTTGATGGGGCTTCTAAAGGTAATCCAGGGAAAGCAGGGTTCGGAGGCATTATCAGAGACCACAAAGGCACTCCCTCAGTCATATACTTGGGCAAGATCGGATGGGACACAAACAACTCGGCAGAGCTAGAAGGTCTCTATCAGGGTCTTATTCTGTCTCAACAATTAAAACTTCATCCTCTGGAAATTGAAGGGGATTCTCAAATCCTCATCAACATGGCCAAACAGCTTCTCAACGGAGCCCACGCGCAGAAAATTGCCCACAGTTGGAGATTGGAAACTCGTTTGAAGAGCATTGAGGATTGGATCCTCAACAACAGGGCTATCACTTTTATGCATACTAGAAGGGAAGGAAACAGAGTAGCCGATTTCCTAGCCAATGCTGGAGTCGACAGTGAACACAACCTTATCACAGGCACACCTGAGATTCTTCAAAATGAGGAACAACGACAGGAATACTACTCACTGCTCCATCATGATGCAGAAAACCCGGATGTGGGTGGTTAATTTAGCAAAAGGACGTCGACCAGACGGCACTCCGGCAAGACGTCGGCCTCATGGCCCTGCAAATGTCCGATGGAGTCTGTACTCAAGCGTGATGCATTTAAGTCAATCAATGCTGGGCGCGGTTCACAACTCTAATAGCGAAGTTTGAGATTATTCTCCGCAGGTTAAACAGGATATGGTCATTACTCCTTTAATGGAGAGGTTAATGCAGTGGGACGGCAGTAGATTTGAGGTTCATGATTACGGGATGGAGAATGAGCACGCCAGAAGCAGCTTCCCCAGGCCTTTAGCGGTGTATTGCTTTCCCACAGTGCGGCTTTCCTCCGAGCGCACTGTCACCGGCAAGAGAACCAGGCTTCATGGTTGCCTTGAGCTTGGCGACAATCTTCATTTCTCCATTGCTGGAAATTGCATGCGTAAGTCTGGGAATTGGTTTGAGAAACTGCCTAGAGCTCCCATCGCACCTCCGCTCTCTCATTTGACAAACGTTCAGCTTGGGTTTCAGCATACCACCAGCTCTCCTGCTCCGATTGACAGCATGCCTCGTCTCAGGCACAGAATGAGGTGCCGTCACGGCTCTTCCCGGAGAATGTACAGGCGCTCCTCCCCGTCCTCCAGCACCTCTGCTGCGGACTTTCTTGACTCTGCTAGAACCTCTCAAGATGCTCGTGGTCGAATTCTTCGGTCTGAGCATTGGCACACCACTCGCCAGAACGCTCCTGCACATTCTCAAACCAGGCAATTCTATTTTCAAAGCGCGCTTAATCGCCCTCGCATTACAGCCACGGTCACCATTGTTTTCCGTGAGTCTCCTAACAATGAGGCTCCCGTTGCTGAAGGGCGGGATGGTCAATTTGGGCAGAATGATGAAGATATGCCTGAGCAGGACAGAGCCATCACCGAGGAAGCTGCTAGTCATGGAAATGACATGAATGTTGATATTGAGCTGACACAGGATAAGCAGCAAAGTGCAATTCAAGACCGTGCCACTGCAAACGCTCAGCACCAGCCTCATCCGGGCGATGGACAGCGCACCCCTGCTGCTGAAAAGGTCATTCACTCCACTGAGGACCTTTATAATTCTGATGGCGAACCAGATGAGTTTTGGTGCAGGGTCGAGGAAGAGGAACCGGACGAGTAAGCCTCCTCTGTTCCTGGTTTTTTTTGCTATGGCACTGTCTTCAGTATGCAAAATATCTCTGTTTGTTTTTCTGGTTTTGGTCAAAGGTTTATAGGCTTTTTCTAGACTTAGACATTGCCCCTGCATGGGTTCTTTTTGATGGATCAGTATATGCACTGGTTTCCCTCAGAGGGCAGTGCTAAGATTATGAATTTTTGCTCTACAGGCCTCGTCCTCAGGCCCAGTCCTGGATAACTCCTAATGTATATATTTGTGTTTCTGATGATTAATAGATTAAGCTTATTTAGAAAAAAATACTATGAACCCTTAGATTAATAAACTCAAGGGACCGCTATTATAAACCCAAGGGACTAATAAACCATAGAATAAATATTATAAACAAAAATAAAAAATAAACCATCGGATTTTAATATTATAAATCCTACAAATAAATATTATAAGCCCTCAAATAAACATGGTTGATCATGATTGATTTTCATGTTGATACAATCTTTATTACAATGTGATATTGGAGCCTACTTGACCATGGTTGAACCCTTATATTAATAAACCTTTAGATTGTCAAATTGTAATGTTGTACAATGGTTAACCATGGTTGACCATGATTTATTTTCATATTGAGAAGAACTTTGTCACAATGCGATATTGGAACATGGTTGACCACAATTGACTATGGTTAACATTTATTGACCACAATTGACTATGGTTAGCGATGGTTGACCATCATTGTCCATGGTTGACCATTATTGATATTATAAAACCAATGGATTAATACTAAAAACCCAAGGGATTATAAACCCAAGGGAAAATATTAAGCACTAGGAAACCCAAAGGATTGATATTATAAACCCAAAGGAATAATAAACCCAAGTGATTAATACTAAAGCCACAAGGGATTATGAACCCAACAGAATAATATTAAATGTGTGGTTGGTTTTCATATTAAAACAATCTTTGTCAAAATGCAACGTTGGACCGTGGCTGACCACGATTGATATTATAAACCAAGGGAAAAATAAACCTGAGGGATTAATACTATAATCCCAAGGGATTATAAACACAAGGGAATAACATAAACCAAATACATATAAACCCTCAAATAAATATTGTAAACCCTTAAATAAACATGGTTGACCATGGTTGATTTTCATATTGAGACAATTTTTGTCACAATGTGACTTTCGACCATGCTCCACCATGGTTGAACACTTCAATTATTAAACCTAAGGGATTGATATTATAAACCCAACAGATTAATACTAAAACCCAATGGACTATGTACCCAATGGAATAATATTGAACCCAAGGGACTAATATTATAAACTCAATGTATATAAACCCTAAGATAAATATTATAAACACTAAAATAAATATGCTTGACCCTGATTGATTTTATAAAATATGGTTGACCATGGTTGGCCATCACTGACCATGTTTGATCATGGTTGACTATGGCTAACCATGATTGACCATGGTTGATATTATAAACCCAGTGTAATAATAAACCTAAGGGATACATACTTAAAACCCAAGGGAAAAATATCAAGCGTAAGATATATATTTTAAACCCTTAAATAAACACGATTGACCATGGTTGACCATAGTTGATTTTCATATTAATACAACATTTTTCACAATGTGACGTTGGACCATGCTCGACAATGATTAGACCCTTATATTAATAAACCCTTAGATATTTAAACATTGGAGAGTGGTTGATGATGCTTGGCAATGATTGATTTTCATATCGAGTCAATATTTGTGAGAATGTGACATTAGACAATGGTCGACCATCATTGATTCTCATATTGAGACAATATTTTTCATAATGCGACATTGGACCATGGCTTTCCATGATTGATTTTATAAAACATGGGTTGACCATGGTTGATATTATAAACCCAAGAGAATAATAAAACCAAGGGGTTAATACTAAAAACCCAAGGGATTATAAACCCAAAGAAATAAAATTAAACTAAGTTTTTAATATTAAACTCTAGGAATATAAACCCTTCGATTAATAAACCCAAGGGATTCATATTATAAACCTAAGGGGATTAAAAACCCAAGGGATTAATATCAAACCCTGTGAATATCAACCCTTATATTAATAAACCCAAGGGATTAATACTAAAACACCAAGGGATTATGACCCCAAGATAAAATTATTAATCCCAAGGCATTGATATTATAAACCCTAAGATAAATATTATAAACCCCCAAATAAACATGGTTGACCATGGTTTATTTTCGTATTAAGACAATCTTTGTTACAATGCGACATTGGAGCATGGTCGACCATGATTAATCATGAATGGTTTTCCCATCAAGACAAGATTTATCACAATGCGATGTTCGACCATGGTTGACCATTGCTCATTTTCATATTGAAACTTTATCAGAATGCAACGTTGCACCATCGTTAACCAAGATTTGTTTTGATAAACCATGGTTGGCATATTAATCTACGAGTTTATAATATTAACACTAGGGTTTAAAATTGATCGAAGGGCTCATATTGGGAGAGTTTAATATTACTCAAGTGGTTGTTAACATTAATCCTATGGTTTAATCCCTTCAGCTTTTAATATTAATACTTAGGTTTTCAATATTAATCCCATTGGTTTTTAATGATAATATCTTGGGTTTAATATTAATATTAAGGTTTAATGTTATTACCTTCAATTTAAAATCCCTTCAGTCTTTAATATTAATCCCTTGGGTTTATAATATTAATCCCAAGGTTTATAAAATTAATCTTAGGGTTTGATGTTTATTTTAGGGTTTATTTCTAGTGATATAACAATCCCTTCAGTTTATTACTAGCACTTGATTGTTGAAAATAAGAATTAGTTATGTTTTTTTTTAATTATGATATTAATGAAATAGTCGAATAAAACAAAGATAAGTAATTTTTCCCTCTAAAGCATTATATTTAATAAGATTAATTAATTCATTAGTTCAAAATGCATTGGTTCTAAAATCTCTCATGTGAAACAAAGATAAGTAATTTTTCCCTCTAAAGCATTATATTTAATAAGATTAATTAATTCATTAGTTCAAAATGCATTGGTTCTAAAATCTCTCATGTGATTTCCCGGAAAATTTATTTTATTTTTATTTTAATAACATTAATTAAATTAATTAAAGTGGTATTTTTTAAAATTGAATTTTTTTATTTACATTTTTTTATAATTATATTTAAAAAAACTTAAAATTGGAAATAAAATTAATGTAATTTAGAAGAAATGAATAATAAAAAATATATATATTTTAACAATTATAAATAAACATATATAAAAATGAAAAATAAAAAATAAAAATAAAAGTTGGAAAAAAATTATTCATAAATTGAATTAAAAACGTGTTATTGTTGAATATATTAAAGTAAACTTTATAACATAAAGGAAAAAATATGTAAATGTATCTATATAAATTAAATGGGTAGTAAACATTGATAAGTATAAATCCACTATAAACATCAAAACAATCTCAATTTAATAAAATTTAAAAATAATAATAATAATTAAAAATTAAATATAAATAATAATAAAAATCACTAAATTATAACTTTATTATTGTAAAAATGATCAATATATAGGCTAAATATACATACATTTAAGCAAAAAAAAAAACAAAACATAACATGCAACAAGATTCTTAATCATGGAGACTCACTCCAATTTACCTTGGAGCTTCTTAATTTATAAATAAAATTATTACAATACCATCGCATACCATAGCTTCTCAATATACCACATATTCAACAACCGTAAATCATTTCATATTGTGCATAGTCTTTTTTAATTAATCAATCTAATTAAAAAAATAAAAAGTACATAACTACTTTGAAGATAAATGAATTTCAACCTAAGTTAAATTCCTACGATCCACTTAATAATTATTGTATTGATAAATAGATACTGTTATGGCCCTAATTAAAAAATACAAAATTAAATAAATTAACATAAATTTATTTAATTTTCAAAATTTTAAATATATAAATCTTGGAACTAAAATGAAAATTTAATTTATAGAAGAAGTACATGAATTTGAAGAGTTTTTTTAAGAAAATAAAATATAGTCCCATTATTCATATATAATAAGAACATTAGAAAACTGATTATTGAATTATATCTCATTGGCCATACCTCTATTGCCATAATTTTTTTAGAAAACCAAATAAAATATATGTATCGATAAGATAAATATAAATGAAGATTAAAAGATTTGAGAAGCACACAACTCATTACAAGAAAATACCCGTAAAAGATGAATTTTAATAATGTAGTGGCTATCTTTTCCCAAATTGGCATATGCTCTTCAACGATTAACCCAAACCATGGTTTTACTTTCTTATTGTTTCGTC